>JAQNCA010000017.1:15984111-15998980 GCA_029783725.1 Acanthurus tractus | reverse complement strand
TCAGGGCTAATGGGTCTATCTGTAACATAAACAGCAGCTCTATGCATTTTATTGTATCCGCATTTGTCATCACTTTCTATTATAGCTGCATAGTCTAAGCGTACAGAAAGACCGTGTTAAGTGGAAATTGTGCTGCAAGAGCAAAAATGACAACTTTTGCAAAAGACCTGCTCCCTTCAATAAGATCCAGGATCAGCTTTATTGGCCAAGTACGTGACCATATGCACAGAATTTAACCAGAGTTTCCTCTTAAGTTGCTCTCAATGCACGTACAGTGCACAATGAAAGGGGTCTCTCATAGAGATGAACCACAAGATCTTTATCAAACAGCAAACTCTGCAGTCCCCTCCAGCTTAATGGAGCATTTTAGCCTCCTGAGGCTCGTGTTAGCTCATATTGCCCCTTAATGTCGCTGATTTGGTATTTTTAACACTCGCAGCAGGCAACTGTTTTAAGTTAAAAAGCTTTTCAAACCAACTGTAGACCATCTGCTCAGCACCAAACAGCAGACAAAGTTAGCTGCTAGCCAGTGAACACTGTGGAGAGAAATAAAGAGACTGATATTTCTCTCAGGAGTTGGTGTGAACTATCCCAAAGCTGAAGGAAGCATGAATATTGGACTTTTATTCATCAAACAGCCAGAAGCTAATTTAATTTCTGCTGACCAGTTTGCCATAATATGTAATAAATGCTTGTAAAAGCTTTATTCCCTTACCCCACACACATCCCAAAAAAAGGAGCAGTAAGCGTAATATTGTCTGTGATTATCAAAGAAATATGACAATTTAACAGTCGGTATTTCTTTTAAGTTACTATAACATCCTGTAAATCTGCATCATTCTGATACAAACTTTACATTATGTTCATGTTATCTCTGTGTTACTCTTTTCATGGAAGCAGCTTTGCAGCTATATGAGAAAGAAGATGCTGATTTCCTTCTTAATTCTGCCAACAAAGCACTGATTGGTGGATTGTCTAAACCAGCCACAAGGGTACAACAATGAGCCAAGTGAAATTGTTAAGGATATTAATGTTGTGTGTGATAATCAAGAAGCTCGAACCTAGACTCCAAACTAGAAGCCTCGCTTTTTTATTATCAGTTATAACTAGAATATTACGTAACTGTTGATTTAATATGCAGCAGGAAACAGTGAAACTTCCGTTCAAAGCTGTAGTTTATGTGTGGATTTGTTTGAAACCTCTAGAGGGCCCCCTTTGGGGCTGCCCCTCTTTATATAATAGAATAATAAGATTTTAATGTGAATATAAAAAGCAGGTATAACTCCAGCAGACATTAACTGTAGAAGATGGAGAATCATCTGCTGAGGAACAGAATGATCAGCATCATTTCCTCTCTGATTAAATCTTGCGGATGATTAGTGTTTGTTTTTATTGTCAGCAGGATACAGACAGTAACATTAATGAAATGACAGATTATATCTTTCCTTTCATCATTGCTCATGGTATCATAATGAAATCCATTATCAGTCCAGATTGTCTGCACTGTTTGGGATAATCACATCAGCACAGGGAGTGGAACAAATACTGTGCACATGTTGTAGCAACGCATTAGATCCGAGTGAAAAGGTGTTGAGTAGCACCACCTGGTGGGGACATTGGGCAGTATACATGTTACTGAATGCAATACCTGAGGACACAAATTAAGAAGACGTTTTATCAGGCCTGTGGAGGGCCTGAGTATTTGTGTTTGAAAAATGTTTGATCTTCTCTTCATTTCTGTAACAGGAGATGATCTGATGCGCTGTGTCGACCTGTATAACCAGTCTCAGTCCAAGTGGTTCGAGGAGATGGTCACCACCAGTCTGGTAAGACATCATCTTTCTGTGTTCTAGCGTCAGATCCTGAATGCATCCTAGAGTTGTGTTTTGTGTTTAAAACATTGTATTTTTTTTTAACTGGCATATCATACACATTACTTACAAAATGAAACAAAAAAAAAGAATGAGAAATACTGAAGCTAATTAAGGTAAAGTAAAAATGAAATGCTTAGCAACTTAAAAATAAAACAGTTAGGGACATACTAACTGTAGTGTTTCACATATATATGTTTAAATTCTGATTATCTGTATTTTTTTGTTAATTATATGTTAATTTTTATGTACATATGCGACCATGTAGAGTCAATTGAAGCTCACACGTAACCAAGACAGTTTAAGAAAAGGATCCCATGGGGTTAGGAGTTCTGATCCCTGTAGAAAAATCTAAACATTTGTTTCCATTTGAAATCCATATTTACAAAATACACCCAGTAAAACTATAAACCAATATTTGTGAGAGTGTGAAAGTGTATCAGTACAAAAGAAATGGATAACCCCTCTCCAATACCCCAAATGTCTTGGGGCTTTGTTATTCAGTGATATGTCATCCTTTGTGTTTTCAAACTTATTTTTTAAAATATATTTTCAAGAGCAAAGCATCAGAGCTCCTTCTGAGTTTTGTATAACTATAAAGACGTGAAAGAGCATGGTTTATTTTCTGTCAGATGCACCATGTCTATTCTTGTTCAGTCATTTAGAAGTCCCTGTTGGTGAAGACAGATGGGAGTGTAGAGATTTTTCTATGACTCAAGCTCTGCAAACTGCTTTTCTCCTCAGGAACTGGAGCGGCTCGAGGTGGAACGTGTGGAGATGATCAGACAGCATCTGTGTCAGTACACCACCCTCCGTCATGAGACAGACATGTTCAACCAAAGTGTGAGTACAACTTCAACTCAATATCAACACTAAGAACTTCTCTTGATCGAGTTACTGTGATCAGGGCGGTCTCTTATTTAAAAGTTTCAAGTGTGAACGAATGAGACGGATTTGTAGATCAGTAACTTAAAAACAGCAAATGTTATGATTCTTAACTTTAAAACTGAGAAGAACAAAGTCCTGCAGACATCGACGATGTTATTTTGTCACACAGAATCTAATTTCTGCCACTTGAAGTCTCTCAATCAAATCAGTGAAAACAAAAAAACAGTTTGATGACATTGCAAAGTAGTGTGAAATTATGGGATTTGTCTACAGTATTTCATTTTCATACAGTCATCTTAGCAGATGCAAAATCTATCTGAGTGACTCAGGCAGAACTTAATTCAAGTTTTCACATGTCACATTTTTGTTCACGTGTCGTCTTCCTTCCTCATACGCTGACTTGTGTTACCCTGGTAGATAGTGACAGGTGACAAACACTGTTGCCTAAAGTGAAAATACAAACTTTTTTCTGGGTTCAAACATTGTTGGAAACATTTGGTTTCATGTGAGAACACAATTCAACATCACATGACACTAGTCAAGTTGTTAAGCTCTGCCTGGCAAAACTATACGTGTGGGTTTTGTTTCTTTTACTTAAAACGTATTGCACACCATTGAACTCTTCATAATGTTCGATACTTTAAATGTTTATTTTACATTAGCATAAGTTGCGCATTAAAGCAACCACATTTTCCTCATGGAAGCATAAAAATTGTGTCGAGTCAATTTAATCATCATCCCAGTTGGACTAGGGAGCCACTTTACAAGCCTGAGCTGAAGCAAGCAGAAGTGATTTGAGTACTGCGATGCTTCAACTGACTGCTGTTCTTTCTTTGTCCAGACGATGGAGCCAGTGGACCAGCTGCTGCAGTGTGTGGACCCGGCCAAAGACAGAGAGCTGTGGGTGCAGGAGAATAAGACTGGAGAGATCAGGCCTGTGGACATAGAGATCTGATCTCAGCGCTGTCTGACGGCTCTGCATATGCACTCTTTTACCCCCGAGGTCGCACTCAGATGCGCTGACTCAGAGGCTTCATGCCTGAGGACAGACTGAAATCTGAGCTGGGATCTCCACTCCCTCTCCCCCAACTGACCCATTTGTGACTCCTAACAGACTGAGAGATGATCAGTCAGTGCTGATGAACCTGCTGAGGATGATGTCAGATTTTTGGGGAGTTTAGCGAGAATCCTAAGTGTTGAATGAACATGTTAGATTGTTAGATTGTGACAGGCGGTAGTTTTCTGTATGCAAGCTGATGCCCAGCAGTGATGGCATTGGAATACGGGAACTATGAGTGTGAGTTGTGAGGCGAAAGTTGAGGCGACTGATCAAGATGCACCAACGACGGACATTTTAAACCTGTATATGTTGAATAGCTTTATGTCATGCAGCAGTGTAGTGCTGCAGTTTGTGTGTGCTTTTGCTCTGTGAGGTAACTCCCTGATTCACATGTGTGTTGATACACATGTGACTTTAGAACTGCAAGATGTTGGTAAAAACAATTTAACAGATGCTGCTAAGCAAGATGCATTCTGATGTAAGAGTGTTATATTACTGTGTACCAGAAAAAGACTAAAGTATTTTAATACTAATATCCACCATGTGCAGGTATATTAACTGTTTGCTAAGCCCCACCCCTTTTTCATACTGTTCTTAAGTCTTTCAGTCATTCCATTTTGGCACATAACAAATGGAGTTAGCATAAAGCAGCTTCTACTTTCTGGATTTTCTTGACTAAAATGACACATGTTGCTAGCAGACTGTGCAAGCTGTAATTAGCTAACATAAGCTAATGCTAGTACCACAACTGTCTCCTGCTGACTTTGAAAACTTTCTAATTTGTTTTGAAACAAAAATGTGCAAGGGTGTTAAGAATGCACATAATACAAACATGATGTTAAAATACTGAAGTTAAAGCTGACAGGTCTCGGACTAAAAGTTAGAATCCTGCAACCTGATGATCCACATGGAAGAAATGGAAATACAGCCTCATTACACTATGAGCAAAGGCAAAGATTTTATTTGAATTAGGCTAATGTAATTTTTTGACTGGTAGGATTTGTACTGTACAACTATATAAACAGTATGTCTAACTTTAATGAGAGAAATATATGTGCGTACGAGAAATAATTAGGTGCACAGCAAACTAAACACTGTCCAACAAGAGTTGGAATTTTTCAAGTTTAAGCTATTCCAAAATATAAAAAGAGCAGAAAAGAGCTGCTGACTTCACTCAACTCACATAGTAGCACTATTAGCTTTCATTTTGTGTATTTTACAGTCCTGAACAGTTTTTTTTCATTTTAATTAAGTTAGATATATAACAATACACCCTTGTCTACGGAAAAGAAGCTAGGTTACTGTCATGTTTGCAGCTTACACTAGAGCAGATTAACACTGTTCAATCCATTCCTTGCACCTTTAGCCAGGGTTCTGTGATTGTTAGTATCTGACATTCATCGTTCGTGGTCGGGGTTCAGCAAACAACTGCAAAAGGACGAAAATCACAATCTTTGCATAAATGAAAAAAATCATAAACCTAAAGCTCAAGAACACACCCGCGTTTTACGTCATTCCCGATAACAATTAAAAAAATCATCCAATTGCACTTTATACCCAAATGATTTTTAATAAATATACTGTAAGATACTGTTGATATGAAAATGATTCTTTGGAGAACGTACCTGTTTCACAGGTTGTTGCTGAAGTTGGGAGCGTTGTGGTTATGTGGGCAGGAAGCTGATGTAAATATATGTGATGTGGGGTTTGCAATGAAAGAAGACAGCAGAGTAAAAGATGTAAAATATAAAAGCAGTAGAATCATAAACAAAGTCATGTAGAATACAAAAATTTGGTACTAACATATAAAACATACCAAATGTTTTATGTGCAATAGTAATACCAGCCCTCTTAAATATTCTACGATTTTGGAAATATAAGTCAGTTGCTTCAGGTGGTTTGCTGTCATTGCTGCTGCCAGCAGAAAAAAAATGTTCAACAAAATGCTCTTTTACTATGATGTCTTGATCAGTTTTACTAGTTAATATTACTTGACTTTTGAGAGAAGAGGTTTGAGATGCTTTTGTACATTAACAGCTAGAGGTTGGCATTTTTCATTAATAAATGAAAATATGTATCATATGTCATAACATGTGCCTCTCTGGTTTGTTTTTTAGTTTTGTCGTTGTATAAGCGTAAATAGAAAAAAGCAGAAGAAAACATGTAATAAATGAAAAAGTCTTTTATTTCCTAAAAAACACATTCAACAATGAAATGGTTTGGCTGTCTCGCCTTGTTACAAGTTTTGCAGTGATAATAAAAATGTGGTTAAAAGTTCAGACAAATACAATTTATTAGAGAGTAAAGATAAAATACATGACATTGCATTTTCTTATCATTGCCTTAAGGTAGCCCATATAGTGATGGAAGCTTGTTGCAAATCTTATTTGGTAACACTTCATAAAATACATGATTATGAGACATTTAAAAGCCATTAGCTGCTGATGATGAACTAATAATTCACAAACCATTTAAATTCCATAGTTATTTTATGTAATTCAAGGGTTACACGTTGATGGACTTCTATTGTGTTTGGTGTTGGCTGCAGTTGTAGTGTGTGTTTGTAGTTAATTTGGTGAGGCTTTTTAAAATACAATGTTTTATATCTAATTTCTGTCTTGCTTCATTGTTTCACTATGAAAGTAGAGACAGAATTGTCTGGGACAGTGACCTGCAGCACACTATGTATTTAAAAACAGAAAAAAGTCTATAGTTAAGATTATTGGCTTTGAAAAATTATGTAATATCTAACAATAGAAAATTGAAATGTTATTTTTGTGATACTGACAAAGGCATATCAGTGATTTATTAATGATGCTCAGAATTAACTGATGGCTTGTAAATGACTTTTTAGCAGGTTGTTGAAAAGAAGTGTTACCTTGAAGGTCCAGTTTGTAGGATTTAGTTTGTAGGATCGTTTTTTTTAAATCGGATAGAAATAAAATCTATTTACAGAATTTTTTTTAGTGTATGATTGCCTGGGAATAAGGATTGTTGTTTTTATTACCTCTGGGTATTTCTTTTATGTTTATGGAGGGAGCAAGAAGGGACTCACAGACAGTACAAACTGCGCCCACCACAAACCACACTTAAACACTGACCCCTGATCAGTCTCTTTGCCCTAATCCTAACCAAAGTGGGTGTGGTTTAAATGAGGCGCAGCTTGCACTGTCGGCGAGGCTGCAGCTGGACAATTTGGGAGGAAGCAGGTCAATTTCAGTACAGAGTCTGCCATCTTTCAGTACTCCAGGAAGGAAAAACCAAACACTTGCTCTGAAGACGGCACTTTGCAGCGACAGCCGATGGGGCCTTCTTGTTATTTATGAGCTTCACATCCCCAGAGACTCTGCTTCAAGCTTGGAAGAGAAAGGTGAGCAGAGGTTTAGCTCAGTCAGGTGCAATCTGCAACTGCACCACCGTACACTGTCACATTAGCAGTGAATAAATAGGGTTTGCTTTGTAATTCTGGCAGGTTATTTAAGGGAATGTGGCTCCCTCAAGGTGTAATCCCTTTAAGTTTTATCTCGTTGGTATGAATAGTGTGTGTTTATGTATGCCTGTCATTCATTGTTTAACCTTTCTTCGTGAAAGGGACTGGGGATACTGTTTTGGCAGGGTTCCGTTGTCGATTAGCTGGCATCCCATCACCTCGTGCCACACCTGACCAGGACTTTAAAAGAGATGCGGGAGCATCAGGGCGGAAGAGGCAAAGACAGAGTTAGAGGTTGGGTAGTCTCACTGAAACCCGAGCTGGTTTTTTTTTGTAGTTAAAGTGCTTGTAGAAGCAATAGAAGTGTAATTATCAGCAGGCCACAAAGCCAGAGTAGCTGGGTTAAGCACAGAGAGATATTCATCTGTTGACGGGCTGGAAGGATTTATGGGCTTTCTTAGGGATTTTTTTTTTTCACTGAAAAGTGACTCAGATTTTTCTTTAATTTTCAGCGGTGGGTTCAATTTTTACTGCTTTCACTGGAATTATATTTGAACAACCTTCATCTACCAGCCACGGAGTTTTGTCGACCCCTGAAGTTAGTAGACTCACTGTGTATGAAACCACTGTGTGAAACCACAACAGATTGTCTGTGTGTTTTAGTTTCATTGGAAAATTACTAAATTAAATTCGTAAACCTCAGTGCTACTGTTGCCCTTTTGCTTATTGTTATTTTTTATTAGCAACACATTAATAGAACTGTAAAGGATAATCACATTTCACCTGTGTAAATTTGGTGTTGTCGTATTCAAATAGCTGCACAGCTGGATGCCACTAAATCCTACACACTGGACCTCTGTGTGGAATTTTAGAACAATATTGGAACAATTTTCCATATTCAGTCCATTTTACATACAAATATTACATTGTGGAGTGGATAAAAAAGTGTTATGGATTAATGCTGGAGTGTGTTATTAAAGCTGTCATCTTATATACTGCAGTCATGATAAAGAGAGGAGAGTACATTGTAAAAGTTTTCAAAGGGGATGTACAGTACAACAGGCAACACACATTGACTGGTTTATTTATGACCTGAATGTGTTGTAAAACTGCAGCTCTAGCCCCTTTGATGTTTCAAACTTCATACTGTACCATGTTTCACTTCTTCAAAAAAAAACATCAGAGTAAGAAGGCTGGTTGATGGAGCACCTGGGGAGAGTCAAAGCTGTTGCCACTGTGTTTCTAGTCAATCATGAGCTTCTTGAGGGAGTCGAGATACGCTGGTATTAGAGAGCTGACAGACTCGTTGTCGTCATTGAGGATCTTCTCCCCTCTGCCCTCTGAGCCCGCAGAGCTGGGTGACCTGACCAGGCGTGGGTATGGAGTGCTGTAACCCTGATGAGGCAAAGAAAAATCTCAGAGCAACCAAAGAGAAAAAAAAAACAATCTCTGCGAATCACTTTATCAAAACCCTGCAGACTAAAGGGACTAAAACATAACAGCCACGCTATCTGCTTGCTAGCATGTTGATTATTAGCATAATGCTTACTCAGTTCACCAACTCAGTTTGCCATGTGAGCATGCTAGCATTTGCAAAATAATACTGGAGTAAAGCGAAAACCGATGGAAATCTTAGATCTTAGATCTTAGATTGGCTCTGGACAAATACATTTACCCGACTGACCTGATGGTGGCGCAAGAGGAGAAGATAAACATCATTATAACAATTCATCCTTACATTAATGTATTGGAAGAATTTGAGGAAATCTATACAATAATTGTGAAGACACTGAAATTTGAGTGAGTTGTAATCTTGCTCACGTAATTTTTTTTCTACACATGAGAGATTTGGCCCAGAGTTAAACAAAAATTTTATGTGGATTTGATTCTACTAATGAGGGGATTGTAGACCATATTTAAGTTAACATTAGCGTAATATGAACATCATATTATGATTCTTAATTTGAATGTGTTTTAATTCTTAAAATTTTCATTTGAAATGCACAGTTATGATGTACATTTTTACTTCTCCATAAACACAAATATTAACTTGAGTAACATCATTAAAACAAGAATGTAGTTTGTTGATTTTCATAACCATTTTGGATAGAATAAAAGGATAACTTTAGGGGTTGCTTATTAAATGTTAAATGTAAACAATACAAAAAAAAACTAAACCCAAAGCTTGTATTTGTCACAGCACAATGCTGAAGCAGCTCACCAGCTTACAATCTGGCTGATGGGTGTAACAGCAGTATAACAGTAAGCAGTTACTCACAGAGGAGTATCCCTTGCCGAAGCTGCCTCTGTTCTTGGTCCTGATTTTGGTGAGTGCTGACTCAGCAATGTCAGCTCGCTCCTCAGCATCATCCAGCTCATGGACGGTCTTCCTGTACTTTGCCAAGTTCATGTTTGCTTGTTCCTCCTGCAGAAACACCAGAGTGTGTGTGATCAAGACAGACAAGAACATCACTGAGTGGTATGTGCTGATGGTCAGCTAAAGGACCAGATGACGTACAGCCTCCTCCACTTGTCTCTTGTAGGCCTTCATCTTGTTTTGCAGCCTCTCCACCAGCTCTTGCATCCTCTGCTGGTTCTTCTGGTCCTCCTCTGACTGGAACAGCAGCTCCTTCAGCCGACGTTCATTCTTTCGCAGTGTCTTCACCGTCTCAGAGTGCCGCTTCTGCTCTGAGTCCAACTCCAGCTCCAGCTCCTTTACCTGCACACACACACACACACGACAGTGACTTTACCTCTGCTCATTCAATAAGTGTTGCTTACGAATCTGTGTTTGAGGAATTTACATGAATACATATTGTTTTTTTTTACATGTTCTTAATCACTTTCAAAATGAAATTGTGATCATTACTATCAGTCAATACAACATAAAACTATCTTAGGTAATTCTGCCTAGATATACTGTGTATTTTTTAAAGAAAGTCATTAAATCTGCCAACAGGGTCAGAAGTGATTGCAAATCCAATAATTTAGGTTGCTATTTGTACTCCCTGCATGGCTAACGCTAAAAAATAATGCTATATCCCACAGCCCAAAGTTGAGTTCTGTAACTCAAGTAGACACTGCAACATGTCAGTAGATGTTCTCTGTCTGCTAAAAGTCATTCTCTTTCATCCTCTGCACCACCACTATTTAACACAGACTTTCTGTTAGAAAATTATAGTCTACAAGCAGATGACATCACATGGGTTATTATTTCAGACAAAAAAAAGGCTCTTCCAGAGCCACAGAAGGCATCATACAACTTTGTCATAGGTAGAGTAGCACTCCTCTCTGCGAGTAAACTGCTCTTGAGTGTAAAATTGGTGGATTGCCCCTTTAAAGTTCCCTGTGAAGCATTAATTTTCTTCAGTACTGGATGAAACAAATAAAGATCCTGCCAGTCTTTCCATTTGTTCATATTGTTGTCTCTCTAGCTGTTTGAAAATGCAAAAATTGTCCTTCAGATGGCACTAAAGGCATGTCAACAGAAGTAACAGATATTAGCACTGTGGCAGAGTGCAACACAAAATGAGCTGCAGTGTTTATGCATGAGCCACCTTAAAGATCTAATGTTATACTTAAGTATATTACCAAACAAACACTTACCGAATAAATTGGCCCCTGTGAGTTTTGAGGGGCCTGGAAACAGCACATCCCTGCTTTAATGACCCAGTGACCACTGCTGCATTTACTGATTAAATCTGTGCTTGACAAACTCAACAAACCAACTCACACTCCAAAAACCAGGGAGGCGGATCGTATTCCAGCTCAACAATTGGATAATTAGCTAAACTACAGTTTCCTGTATTAATGACACTACTGAGCTCTTTAAATGAAGCAATACTGCTCCAGGGGGGAAAGTGAGCGAACAGTTGGTTAACAAACCAGCAGGTTAGCCGGGTAAGCTTGTGGCTCACGGCTCATTCATGCACGGTGGCATCATAGCAGAGTCATCCAGCCCTGAAACTGACTACATTTATCTGTCCAGTTGATGTTGATGCTCAATATGAATTCATTTACCCAAATTTATCTTGCAGAAGTAACATGCTTGTTGCTTTGATATGATCTCCAAATGATAAAACACACCCAGTGTGAACATCCAGTGAGGGAGAAACAAATGTGTTATTACTTTTCTCACTTTCAATCCTTTGTGTATGATTATATACAACAGATTTTTACGAAAACTTCTCTCAGTGTTGTTCAAAGTGTTGAAAAACCCGACCAGCTGACGTGTTTGCGTCTCCGTACCTTCCCCTCCAGTTTCTGGATGATCTTCTTGCCTCCTTTCAGAGCCATCTGCTCAGCCTCGTCCAGCCTGCCGCTCATGTCTTTGATCTGAGTCTCCAGACCCTTCTTCACTCTCTCCAGGTGGAGGGTGTGCTCTTGCTCCAGACGCAGCTCCTCCCCTACTCGTGCCAGCTGGAAGAATTACACCATCCATTTAAATTATATTTCTTCAAATGGGTGACCATGTGTTACACCTCTGTTGCTATAATATTTCATGTACTACCAGTTGTCTTGTACCTCACAGCTGGCCTTCTTGGCCTTGTCAGTGGATCCTCTCAGCTCTCCTTGCAGCTCCTCATGCTCCTGCTGCAGAGTCTGGAGATCCACCTCGAGCTTCCTCCTTCCACTCAGTGCCAACTGGAACTGAACACAACAGAGAAAACCCATCTGTTAGCTTTTATTAGTTTCAGCATTAGTTAGTTAGTACGGCACTGTGTTTGTCAGTGGTATCACCTGGTTGTTGAGGTCGCTGTATTTCTCGTTGGCCTCCTGCAGCTCGGTCTCCAGGGCCTTGCGGGCCCTCTCTGCAGTCTCCAGTGCTGTGCGAGTTTCCTCCCCATCACTTGCCAACAGGGTGCAGCGTCGTTCCATGGCTGCCTGCTCCTCCCTGCGCTCCTCCTGGCTTCGTACCTCCTCCTCCAGCTGAGCCTGCAGCTCCTGAGACAGAGGGCATTAACTTTGTGAGTGAGTGTGAGAGGAAAACCCACGACATAAAGACGTTGTGTATCTCCTCATGAGACCTTAATCTGTTGCTGCATCTTCTTGCTGTTCTTGCTGAGCTCAGCATTGTTCTTGTTGAGCAGGTCCACCTGCAGCTCCAGCTCATTGATGTCTGCCTCAAGTTTCTTCTTGAGCTTCAGTCCCTCAGCTCTGCCTTTCACCTCCACGTCCAGACTGGCCTGCAGAGACTCCAGCGCCCTCTGGTGACTTTTTCTGATGATGAAGAAGAAGAATGGATAGAAAAAAAGAGACGTATTACAAAGATTAAGTGTGCACATGTCAGTGCAAAGACAGTAAAGCATGGCTTAATTAGACAGGCCTTACCTGGGAAGAAAATGCACTTTGACTTTGTTGAAGGAATGAATGGAGATAAAGGACAGGATGAAAAACACTTAGAGTCGAAGTTCAAGAGTATTATTGCTGCAGGTTATAAAAATTTTCATGCAAGTCTTTCCAAGCAAGACACACAAATGCTTTCCATGGTTAGGAAAATAAATCAGTGAGTAGCAGAAAAACAGACACATGCAGTGAGAGAATAATCATATGACAAAATAAAGAAAAAAGCGAAGATTAGTATTTCTTAAGACATTCTGCTTCTGTAGGAACAGCTAACTTTCTGAGTGATATGTTTGTTTGCCTTCTTGCTGAAGGTCAGATGAGGAGGTTGACGTTGCTATCACGTTTGTCTGTATAGTATAAAGTTCCAGACAGTGGCTGGTTGGCTTAGCTTGGATTAGACAGGGGGAGCAGCTGAGCAACAAACTCTGCGGACCAGCACTTGAAAAGCTCACAATTTAACAAATCACGCATAATTTGTCTTTAAAGGAGTAATTTCTTTGGTGTTATTGTCACAGAGGTCGACAGGCAGCCAAATTCTAGAAAATAACTCCACCTGGTCAAGAAACTGTCCCATAAACTACAATTTTCCACATGTCAGTTTTTGTATAGATGGGACAAATGAAACAAAAGCATTTTAATTAGTAAATGTGTCCTTTTCTTAACATTTGTGCTTAGCTCAGATCACTGGCTTCCAGCTGTACGTACAAATTGAATCAAAATGATTTAAATGGGTTCAATCTTCTTAACTAACTCTTAGTATGAAATGTAAACACACTTTTCCCTAAATGTCAAACTTTTCCTTTTAGTTTTCAAAAGTTTTCAAACAAGATGGTTTTAGCTGACCTCATTCTAAGAGAAGCCAAGATACCAAAAAAGAAGAAAACTGGATCACCCTTCGTTATTTAATTTAGAATGAATTTTTCGTTGGAATAAGCACTATTAGTTATATACTCAGGCGTCAGACCATAACAAGACCTTGGAAGTGATTAATAGTCATTAAAAATAAGTACTGAGAGAGAATGGCAGCCAGTGCAGTGGATAATAAAGTGCTCTTTGCTTTACTCTGTCTGTAATTAAATGATTATTGGACAATCTGAAGTTACGTCAGACTTCAGCTGATGAGATGAGTAATTTAGACATTTCAATAATCTATGCATGTGTATATAAACACTAAAATTATGAGTCTTGACCTTATTTTAGGGATGTAGCTCAGTTAACAAAAACTATAAGTGGATTTTCTTTGACAACAGCTAAAGTCTAAAAAAACCCTAAATTTTAGTGGTTCAAGCAGATGGTCAGGACTCTTGTTGTCAAAGTAACATTTCGATCCTCATGCAGTGTGTTATGTCTGAATGCAAGTTGAACTGAGGATGGTCGGTGTAGCGTTGGAAAAAAATGTGCAGTGGATGATATTCTTTGAAATGAAGAATAAACAAAGGATGGCATAGGTACCTGGCAGCTTCTGCCTCTTCCTCCTTCTCCTGAAGTCTGCGCTCCAAGTCTCCTTTAGCTTGAGACAACTCCAGCTGCAGCCTCAGGACCTTGGTCTCCTCAGCCTGGAGAGAAGAAAAGACGAAAGAAATGACGGATAGAAAAAAGAAAGGTAGAATGGAACAATGGAGGGAAGGAAGGATGGAAGAATATAAGGGAAACACGTATTTGAATATCACAGCTAACAGGCTGACTTGCTGTACCTCCAAAGCTGCCTCAGACTCTTCCAGTGAGGCCTGTAACTCCTCCTTTTCCATCTCAATTTTCTTCTTTGCTTTCTGGAGCTCATGAACACTTTTACCTCCATCTGAAAGCTGGTCTGTGAGGTCTGCTACCTCCTCTGTTCCACAAAGAAAAGCCACACACAAGTCAGATCAAACTATAGAAACAGTTTACTGCTATAACTGTGGAATGATTTTGACACTGTAGCAAAAGTAAAAAAAAAGAAAATATTTTGGTGCTTGAAAGTGGGATTAGAAACATGGTTACACTCGTATGTCAGTGTACTGAGTTTAAATCTTGGGAACAAATGCTTTTAGCCTAAGTGAGCACAAAGGCTGGGAGCAAGGGAAACAGCTAGCGTGGCTCTATTAAGGCTTCATATCTGTCAATAACACTAATGGTCTCTAATTAGCACCTTTCCCTCCTTTTTAAACTCTACACAAATGGGAGTGTGTAAACAACATTTCTTAATACAGCAATTTAGTAATCAAGCTCAGTTTAGTTTAATTTAGTTTAGCTTAGCTTAGCTTAGCCCAGTTTGCGTACTCTTCAAAAAAACAA
>JAQNCA010000017.1:15973342-15984011 GCA_029783725.1 Acanthurus tractus | reverse complement strand
CACGATTCGTATTCTGGTTCTTTTTCTGGTACCCTGGTAGGCCTTGTTCTCCCTGCGTAGGGCCTCCAGCTGCTCCAGAGACTCTTCATGGGCTGTCTTGACTTTAAAGAGCTCGCTGGCGTGCTGCCTGCTCTCCTTCTGGCAGCCCTCCACCTCAGCCACCAGCTCCTCACACTTCTGCTTCCAGTCTCCAAGCTGCTTCTCCAGAATCCGTTGTTTCTTATCCAGAGCCTGACCGCAACTGCTGGCCTGGGACAGGGAACATACGCTCAAAGATAACAGCAAAGAAGTTCATGGCATTGCAGCACTTATGCAAAACCGTCTGCTGCTCTACCTTCTCCAGGTCCATGCAGAGCTCCTCCACCTCTCCCTGCAACCTCTGTTTGGTTTTCTCCAGTGAAGAACATTTGGCTTGGACGGCTTCCACAGCCTCCTCAGCCTCCTGAAGCCTTGTTGCCAGCTTCCTCCTGTGACACACACATTAGTCAGACCACTGAGATACATTAAGAGCGTCGAATGTGACTTTTGACTGCCAACATCAACATAACGTACTTGGTGTCCTCCAGCTCATCAGTGTGCTGGATGGCGTCAGACTCGTGTCTGCTCCTCCAGTGCGTCACCTCACTGTTGAGTTTGGAGACGAGGCGCTGCAGCTCCTGCTTGCTCTCCTGCTCCTCCTCCAGCTGTTCCTTCAGCACCTCACACTCCTGCCGCACTGAACTCAGACTGCTGCTGACCGCCTGCTTACACTGGCAGCCGCACCACAGACACATGTCATTACAGGACTTTGAGTGAGAGCAAGCACATTATAGGCATTAAATTTTCATTTATCTGCACACTGGATATTGAATTTTCCAAACTCTGATTCTGAGTTCAAAGTACAAAAATTACACACACACACACACACATACACACACACTGACCTTGACTTCCTCGTCCAGTTGTTTCTTCAGTTCTTCCAGTTGTGACTGGAGCTGACTCTTGGAGCGGCTCAGCTGACTGGCTCTGCTCTCTGCCTCCTCCATCTGCCGACCCACGTCTGCGTTATCAGCTGACAGGACACACAGAGAACACAGAGTATCGACACCTTGTAGCAGACAGCGAACGTTAAGCCCTCTGCAAATGCCAGGAATTCAGCAATATGCAGACAAAAAAAAACAAAAGCACACAATGTGATTTCTGTTTGTCTCGAAATTTTAACTATCTTGTTTTGTTACGGCAGGAAATGTGAATTGCGTCATGTTACTTTGAGATAGAGTATAAAATGGCCCAAATGGAGTGTCAGTGACCGAATCTGTGTCTGTTGCATAGTGAGTTGTGAATAAATACACAGATTTTCTTTTATTCTGTTCAAGCGGCACTCTGACTCTATATCTGACTGTCAATTTATCAATCATGATGAGTACTACTCGGTCAGTTAAAACAGATGTGTAATGTCTCATTTGTTTTGCAAGAGCTCATTCTAATAAGTCTGAAGCCAAGATTACTCAAGTCACGTCACTTTTCAAACGAGGAGACTAGAAACTTATCAGAAAGCCTGAGTTTAAACGAGACACAGATTTGAAAACACCATGAAAATGAAAAGAAACCGAGTTGCATTATGGGAAATAAAGGCCAGGATGTCTCACTGGCATGCAATCTTGAGATCTAACAAAGGTGGTGAATGCTTTTCCCTCCCCATTAAACATCTGCAAAAACATTTTTTTTTCTCTGTGAATGTTTTCCTTGTAATTTAAACCATGCAATGTTAACATCCATGTTTGCTAGCTTACGATCTTCTTCTTCTTCACAACCATTTTGTTGCACTGTTCTGCAAACAAAGCGTGAATAACAAAAAATGCACATACCACAAGTTGTTTTTTTTTGATGGAGGAAAGGGAGAAGAGTGTTGATACCTGATTCAAGCCTGACTACTTTGGTCCTGCTGGGACCAGAGTAGTCAGGCCAGGCCTGGATAAATATCCAGAAATTGTTTTTGTGTTTGGTTCAGGTCTGGTGATGTCAGCTGTGCTCGCCTGCTTTTCATTTTTTTTGGTGACAATGTAGGTAAGTTAACTTTGCAGGAAAGGGTACATTTTGAATTTGCTGTCAGTGTATAGTAAATAAAAAAAATGAAGCAGCTGGTTATGTGACATGTAAAATGTGTTGGATTCTGAAGAGCTATGACAATGAGAGAACTGGAAAAAAATGAAACAAACTGAATGTTTTTCAGGTTGACTGTACCTGTGAGTCTGTTCTTGGCCACGCTGAGCTCGGTCAGAGCTCTCTGCAGGTCGTCTCCCCTCCTGTTGGCTTCTGACAGCTGCTCCTCCAACTTCTTCACCTGGTTTTCTGAGGCCATCTGCAGCACAGCACAAACACACCAACACCCAACATGTCAACTCACAAGTTATATCATAAATTATATGAAATGAAAGCTGCTATTCAACAATTTGAGTACATTTGAAAGGTAAAACTTTAAATTTGAACAAACTGAAAATAAGAATTCTTTTAATAAAGCCTATTTTGTGCCATAAGATGCTGTCATCGGGACACAAAAGCTCCAAAAAAAAAAAGGTGTCATCAAGAAGCTAAGAGTGCTTCACCACCTCAGAATCATGCTGTGAGTGTTTACAAGCTTCCAATTGTTAACAAGTGGAGGAAAAGGAGGAAAAAATAAGAGCAACAGCGGTGGTTTAAGCAGTGGTCAAAGGTTGTTTCTGGATGTTATAATGTGCATTGGACTAATATATTATTCTGGATTGGATCGTCTAACATTTTGGATCGTTTTTGTTGAATGGCATCGATGGATGGATTGCTGAGGCTTCATTGGGGATTTGCAGCTTTTTCCGAGTCTTTGGTGTTAGTGGTCTGACAGATGCTGTTAGTGAGTCATGTTGAAATGATTTTTATTTACTGAATCACAAGAATCTAACATGTGTCGCATTAGTAGTGTTTACTCAGTTACAGTTGATAACAATAGGGGAAAACAAATAAGATCGAGGCAACAACAGTCTGTGTATTATTGGATATAATGAGACATTTTTGACTTAATATTTCACTGCACTCGAGCCAGGTCATTGTTAATCTCAGAACATGTAGCCGAAGTTCCTGACCTTGGCTTTCTGCAGAGTGTCCAGCGAAGCAGCCAGCTCGTCCACCTCCATCCTCAGGTTCTGCTTCTCCTTCTCCAGTTTGGCCCTGACCCGTTGCAGAGACTCACACTGCTCGCTCAGCTCGGCCATGGCGTCACCGTGCCGTTTCCTCAGAGACGCAGCCAGAGCCTCAGACTGGACTGAGGACTCCTCCAGGTCTCGCCTCAGACGCTGTAGCTCAGCCTCTCTCTTCTTGTTCAGCTCCATCTGATAACCACACACACACACACACACACTGTATGTAAAATTCTGCATGTAAGGCTGCATGCCAAACTCTTGTCCTCACCAAAAAGGCACACTCAGAATAATTTTTGTAATATTGAGAAAATGTGAGGAATCACAGTTCCCCTTCAGATTTCTAAATTCAGTAAGTCTTGTTTGAAGTCATGCTAGCACTTTCCCCCCTTTCAAGCTTTATGAGAGTGATGTACATGTACTGAGAGTGGTCCACATCTTCTTTTGGCAAGAAAGCATATAATCTGAATCTAGTCTAGCCTTTAAAGTATGTGTGCCTGTCAGGTAAAGTGTATATAGTTTACCTGTGAGGCGGTGACCCCTCCTGCTTCCTCCAGTCGGTCAGTGAGATCATCTAGCTCCCTGGTTAGATCTGCTCTCTGCTTCTCAACCTGACCGAAACAGAGCAGTTCAAGAAAGGTCATAAACAGACAGTGACAGTGTTATTGAAATATTGATTCAAATGAATGTGTTCTTCCACTCTACGAGAGCGCAATATACAGTATTAAGTGAATAGACTAGCAAGAGGTGAGTAAAAAGCCTCTATTTGAACATTCATCGGAATATGAATACATGTGTTGATGAACACCTCCACTCTGTAAACCTGCAGACAGAAGACTTCATCTGTTCAGGCTCTAAAACAGTCCCACCTCCTCGGACAGGATATTTAATCACCAGGGGATCAGTAAGATTGACAGCCCACAAGGGGAAGGGATCTTTCCTGAGGTCAAAAGTCAGGAGGGGAGCTGGTTTCCAATCAGAGTAACACAGAGGTTAGCTGCTGTCACACAGTCCAAATATTATCTGTGAACTCCTGTTTCCTGTGTCAGTTATTTAATGCTCTGTTCACAACTAAACATCCTATATATTTAAGCCAGGCTGCTTTTTGTTTGACTTTTGTTGAAATGATGCTAGATTTTAATGGGTTACACGCAAAGCAGTTTAAAAGCTGCTAATAGCTTTTTAAAGAAAGCTCAAAGCTTGGTTTAACAGTGGGAACTATAGTGAAGTGTGATAATTCTCTGTGGGTTTATCATTATATTCCATCCCTGTCATGTATCACATATGCATTTTACACAAGGTTAATGTAAAGTGCAGACTGACACAACTTCTAAGGGGGAGGGGTAAAGTCACATTAAAAAAGTGTAATATTTATCATATATACACATCAGTTGTCTATGAGACTACAGCACTACATTTTAAAATGCTTAGATTTTACAGTGTCATCAAAGTTTTGATAGTCTTTAAAACTGTGAAAAACTATGATGAAATTGGCTGTCATTGGCTGTCATTGGCTGTCATTGGTCCAACACAGGAAAAGTTACAAATGCAGACAAGGGTACATTCACAGCATTCAGTTGACAGCCTTAAAAGTCTTGGATTGATGGTGCCTGAGTCAAGAGCCCGTAAAAACGCTTCAAGGAGTTCAAATAGCAGAACATCTCAACACCAACTGTGGGAGGAGACTGTGTTCATCAGAATTAAATGACTCAACCACCGCAAAGAGACCACAACAAAGGGATATAAACAAGAAGAAGAGAATTGATTGGGCCAAGAAACACAATGAATTGATATAACTTTAGTGTTAAATTGCCTTTCTAATGAGTCCACATTGTGATAAATCCAAATGATAATTAAAATTACAATTCCTACTGTGAATAAGGAGGAAGAGCTCTGCTACTGAGACTTTTGGCAATTTATTCAAAACTCAAAGCACACTTGGCCAGAATGGCCACCACAGCGTTCTGTGGGGACATGTCATCCCAGCTGGTTTGTAGGACCATCATTTGTGTGCTGCATCAGATGACCTGACCTCCACAATCACCTGGTTTGAACCCAGCTAGGTTGGTTTGGGATCGTTTGGACTGTAGGACTGGGAAAACACAGTAAACAAGGACTCAGCATGCATGGGAACCCCTTGAAGACTGCTGTAGAGGTGTCCTAGGTGACTGCCTCATGAAGCTGGCTGAGACCATGTAGAGCAGAAAGTGGCTACTTTGAAAACAAATATAAAATAAATTTTGCTTTGTCTAATCTTTTTCTGCTTTTTGTCTTATTCCATATGTGTTCTTTTATACTTTTGACCTTAGTATTCATCTACAACATAAAAATAATAAAGTTAAATCACCGACTGTATGTATATCTGGATCACACTCAAAATGAACACTGGCTTCTCCAGTATCATAAAATTTAATACTGGTATAATGTGCTGTGTAATAAAACTTTAAAACCTTACTTCAAAAGAAATACTGACTAAAATTGTTGCTCAAAAATGCAAAACAAATAAAAGAAGTATACCTTCAGAAATGATCACATGTGACCGATGATGATAAACTCAAAGCCGTTAAAAGAAAGCTTTCTCACGCTTGCACATGGTACGGCCCACATGGAGAGAGTTTAAAATGCTCGGCCATAATACGCACAAACAGCCTGCGCTCTGTAGTAAAAGCACTTGTTGTTTTTAGGCTGATCTTTTACAGCTGCTTTAAAGACAGCCGAAGATGTTGGGACTGGTCTGTAAAAGCCGAAGTCTCAGGCCTCCCTGATAGCTGCAATGAGCCACAGCCGTCAACACACCTCAGGCAGAACAAGGGAAAACAGATGATACTCACTTGGGGCCTCTTCTTTTAAGCCCCACACCCGCAGCTCTGTCTCCAAAAAACCTGTTGCCCACTAGCGTACCCCCCCCCTTCTCCCAACCCAACTCCCTGTGTCTGCAACCTGGCTCTGTGTGAAGGGTTAACACCAGGCACTCGGCTCACTCATCGCTCTCCTCCACACTACTGACTGAGTCAACAGCTCCTCCGGATCAGCACCACCCGACACCACTCTCTCCCATTCATACGCTAAGAGAGTGTCAGTGCCCCCATAGTCTTCTGCTGAAGGTGGGAGATTCATCTTCATTTGTGCGAGAGTGTGAAGGAGTTGGAGGATGTCTCTGTTAAGGCTGCCAAATGTATGTTTGCATATGTGCCCTATGGAAGGATCCTCATCCATGTCCAAGGCCTCCAGTATGATGGAGGTTCCTTCCTGGTCACAGCTAGAACAGAATGTAGGAGGTGCAAGCAGAAGTTTTTGAGTCTATTTCTGTTATGTGTATGTGGCAGGTGCAAAAAAAAAACGGGAAAAAAATGTAAGTGTTCCAAATAACATTGCTTGATCATCACCAGCACTGGGGTTACAGGTATTTATGTGACCACATAACTGTGCAGATCTTTGTTTTGCACAACAGGGACAATCTTGTAGATATTTAATTGCACATTGTATGCTATTAACCAGGTCTATTGACCACTGTTAAAGTGGGTTCTGATCTTCTTTCAAATTTTCTCTGGAAGGTCCAGTGTTTTGAATGTTGCAACTTCTAGCAGGGAGTTTTTTAAATTATAACAACTGTGACGACCAGTATCTCACCTAACCCTTCCCTTAATGAAAACAATTCTTATTCTTAAGGTGATTATGCATGCAGACTTTTCATATTCTTTATACATTCTATTTCAATCTTAGACCATTAAGCTGCATATGCACAACACTTGTACTGTAAAAATAGCAGGGTAGCTCAAAAGCACAAAGTTTTGTGACTTAAATGTTTCACCTTCAAAAGCAGTTAAGATAATGGCATTTTTATATGATCCCACATCTAAGGAGTGAACAAATTAGTACAATGTCACCATTATCTTCACTAACTGAAATATATAATGTCTAAAGATACCAAACCAGACTCAATAAAATGTTAAAAAAAATGCACAGAGGCAACACATGGTGGTCCTGACAAATTCTTAACAATCAGTTGTCAGTAAGAGAACAAGAACGACTGCGTTTTTTAAAAATAAACTCTACAGCTAGTAACTGCCTTTGTTTGCTGGGCTGCTGGTGTACAAAAGGATCTTTCCAATAAAACAGCTGCCTGCTGTTGAGATGCAGCTGATGAGACTGAATCAAGTTGTAGAATGGAACCCAAAACAAGCTAAAAAGCTTAATAAAACTGAATGATAGGCAGTAATTACCATCACATTTGCCACTACAGGTGACCCCTGCTACATTTAACAAATGCATTTCACCCATTGCTCATTGTGGTGATAGGTTATTTTCCACGGAAACAGGTGACTGTCAGACCTAGAAAAACAGCTTTTTTTACACATGTGTGTGTGTGTTTCTGCGTGAGTCGCAACACTCCACTGTACATATGTGTATGAGAGCGGCTTGCATTCCAGCTGGGAGAGGATCCCATGGAAAAAAGTGCTGTCTATCAGCCTCTATCTCCTGATGATATCTCCCCTGCGACCTGAGGAGCAGATTCTAACAATGGCGTGCCTGTCTGCTGCAGAGGTATGTTGTATTTGAGCTCCCCTGAAGATGCAGGCTGTGGAACAGATAAAGACCTGCATGTCTCTGCTTGCCTCTTTTCACCGCTCTGTGGCTCTGGAGACTGGTGGGGTGGAGGGGGGGAGCCAGCAAGCACCATTAGGAATACCACCCAGAGTGGGGAAAAGTGTGCAAAACACACCCTTGGGCCCGCTGTCACTCTATTCAACACTCAGGTTGAAATATGTACCTCTGTATGTCTGCCTTTACTTATTGTAAAATAGAAACTGCAGTCAGGTCTTAAGAGGGGCAACCAGGTTCTGTAGCTTAAGTACACACAGGCTTTAAGTGCGTCTTGTTTGAAAAAACAAGCACTTATGACTAAAGCGCCCACCTTGGTAGATTATTTTTATATGAACCAGGCACACTGTCCAAAAACCTTTTTACATTACAAAGAAGATGTCTCAAAGACTTTGCCATAGTGCAAAGCTTGGTGGGAAAAAAATGTCCCGTTCTGATTTGCTTAAAGGAAAAGGGGAGCAGAATACAAGAAGCAGGTGGTGCACTAATCAAAGTGTTTGTTTATGTGTGTGTGTGTGCGTGTGTGTTTGTAGGACATAAAGAAAGACTGGGAAAAATGAAAAATAAAAAGGAGGAAAAAGGATGTTGGGGTCCTTCTATGCCTCTAAGGTTGCCCTGTATGTTAATCAGAAACACAAGGTCTTTCCCCCCTGAGTTTATTATCACAGGTGCAGATAGTTTGGGGTGACCAGAGGCACAGCACCAACACATGTACCCCCACCGCCTGCCAACAGATCAGCAATCTTCTTTCCTTTTTCCCCTCCTGTCTTTTAATGTTCCTCTTTAATTCATGAACGGCTCTCAACACCACAGGCCTGAATGTTACAGCAGAGCCAAGCTCATCCCTGAGCTGCCTGCCATCTTCTCAGCTGCCCTGCAGCCTGACAGACAGATTTAGGGCTCAGCTGCTTTTTGTTTCATTTACGCAGAGGGGAGATGTTATACGGTGCCTTATAGTACCATACCTTGGCTCTCATGGCCCGCTCCGCTTCCAGCTCCTCCTCCAGCTCCTCGATGCGAGCCTAAAGAGAGAAAAGTTGATGTTGAAATGGATTTCAGTTGAACAGCTAAAAGAATAACAGTCTGCTCTCGCTAAAATATAACATATGAGCAGGATATCTGAAGTTGAGCTGTTATCCTCTGGTTTCACAGTGCCTATATCATTCTGACAGAGAACAAATGGGGCGTCACCTCCGCAGATTGTTTGCTATTTCAGGGCAGCACTTGTGTGTGGTGAGGCCGTTTCATTCACTCTGCTTTCTCTGGGGATTTGGCATGCCTATGGCTTTTTCCTCAGGTAGCAATTTAGGGCAAGAATGTCTGTAGTCACCATCATTATCTGTATTCTGACCCAGGGCTGGGTCTGCTATGTCCGGTCACTGAGACGAAAAAGCATTGGTGCCATTTTCATGACATTCGAGGAATTTGTGTTATGTTTTTGCTTTTTCTTGGATTTTCGGTTCTGAAATTTTGGATGTCAGTGATACTTCCCAAAACCACGGAGGACCGGTCATACAGTGAAGTTATGGAAATGATTTTCATTGTTCCTAATTCACCATACACAGTTTTATACATAGGAATGAATTAGTCTTTTTAATTACCTGCTCCTTGACCACCTTGGAAGGATTTGTTTAAATTTTAAGTTTTCCTGAGATCCCTTTTCTGGCTAAATAAAGTCACATGTAAAATATATAAGTAGCATCAAAAAAATTAAGTGACAATAGTTTTGTAACACAAAGAAATGTTTGTACACACTCATATTTAAAAATGATTATAAATATATTTAAAACTGTCTAAGACATAGTACATATGACAAATGTGTTAAACCATGTGCAATTGTGCTATAATGAGTTATTTACATGTTATTCCTATGTTAACAACAGGTTAAATACTTAAGGATGCTTTAAAACTGTGAGGTCAATTGAAAAAATGGAATAACAACACTTCACACTAATTTGCCTACTTACACCCACTTTGTAACCTGTTATAAACCATTATTAAAGTGTTTTTAAACTGTATGTAAATTGCTCATAAACCCTTAAAAGGGGTGTTTTAATCATTTGATTTGAACTACCACTTACAATCAGTGAGGTAATGTGACAATTCATTTACTAATGTGCTGATATTCATTTAACAGAGTAACCAGTTGGTTTACCAACTAACTTTTTTATATATTTATAAGATTTTAAATATATAATCATTCTACAATTTAGACTCAGCTAAACAAAAAGCTCTAAAGTAAGGCTCTTCTAGACTTGCTGCAACTTTAAAATTCTGCATACAGATGAATACAACAGAAATGATGATGCCTACATTGTGCTCCTGCTTCTTTTAAGTAAAGGATGTGAACATTTACTCCAGCACTTCCACATTATACCTATAACCATCATATGTATTTAAAGTGTGACTTAATAATTTCTGATCAAGCTCTAATAACAGTCTAACAGTAAAAACCACAATGATCTCACGTCGATAAATCATCCACAGTGCATTTCTGTTTCACTTATCTCCAGCCAAAGCTGCACTGTGGACGCCTGATAAAATTTATTGCTAGTTCCCCAACATGGCTGCATCCCTCCAAGTCGTGTCATGTTCTGTGCTATCTCAAGTCTTTATCTATGTCTCATTGTCAGGAAGTGTGTTTGACATGGCATGCAGCCCAGGGCCATTCACTGCAACAACACCTACACTGCACACTCACTCACACTCACTGATGTTACTCAGCTAAATGGTACCCAAAGCTTCCCAAACATGACCGGATTAGATACTTTGGCTCAAGATTAACAAACACAAGAAGGGAATTACCTTGTAGATGTACCATCACTGTTTCATTATTAATGCAAGGGGGGTTTGACTAACAATGTTGCAAAAGTGAGATCAGACATGTCACAGCCTATTACAAAAATAAAACCTAAAAA
>JAQNCA010000017.1:15957632-15971787 GCA_029783725.1 Acanthurus tractus | reverse complement strand
AACTAAGATTGTTTTGTTATGTCTAATGTGAGACAGACAAACACCTTAGAAAAATTCATATCCTATTTATTTTTGCACAATGGAAATGAAAATATTTTGGTTTTGTCTTTAGATGGAGAATAGCCTTGGTATTTGTCTAGAATAACAAAGCTATTTGCTCTAAGTTTATAACAATGTAGCTCCCCCAAATGGTTGTTTTTTGTAATATATTTTTTACATGTGTCTCTGACTTTCAAGACAAGCAAACTGTTTTTACCTGGTTCCAGTCTTGAGGCTAAGCTCAGTTAAGCTAAACTTAGCCTGTTCCAACTCACAGGTTAGACATTGATATCAATCTTTTCAATCTCTAAAAAAAAAATGTACCATTGAATTTTCCTTTAAATATTCTGATATCTAAGGAAATTCTGTCCAGAAATACAGTAAGTATGATAAAATATTAAGTGATTAACATTTTGTCTTTTACACAAATTAAGAACACTTTGGAAGAGTTTTTTCCGCTGCAAAATGACGATACCAGTGCTGAAAAAACGAATGCTGTTTCTAAAATGAAGAAATGCTGTGGCTCAGTTATTTTATTGCTATAATTGCTACAAACCAAATTCCATATCTATTGGTTTGGCATGAAAAGAGAGGTTAGCAAGAAATGTCTCACTACCAAAACGATCTGGCTGAATATCACTAAAGATAGTTGCAAAATATGAAAAGTATTGACCGAATGTTGGATTGTAATTTCAATTGTGACAGTCTCATTGAAACATCTGGTAGGTATAAATCAAACAGGCTGCAGGGCAAGACTGAGCTTTATCTTCTCAGATTGTGATGACCCTTAACAGCGCTGAGACTGAGTGTAACTGTTTTACAACCATGTGATAAAACTGTAGGCCTTCGACCCAAGTTATGGCCCTTTCAAGCCAAGGCAAACTAGAGAGGAAGAGGCATAGTCATCATTAAAGAGGGACAAAGCTATCTCTTTGATTCCACTCAAGTTTCTGGATTTATTCATGAGACCTTTGCATCAAAAGGGTGGGCGACAAAACAGATGGGCCGTGTAGTCAGCTGGGCTGTCCATCCACCTGCATCTTTATCAGTAGGAGGAGCAGAAAAGTCCTCACATGCAAGCCACAGTAACATGCATATAATAGCTCCTTTGTGAATGTGGAAGCTACAGTAAATGTGAAAACACGCCCACTGTCAAAGACACACGGATCGCCTTACACTCCTCCAATCAGAGACAAAGGCACTCTTATTTTCCAGTTACAAACCTTCGGATCAAACAACTCACTCTCAGAAGCATCTGAAGGGTAAAGAGGCAACATCTTAGCTTTAAAATCACTGTCTCAAAAAGTCTCTCGTTTACTATATCTTTCTCAGACTAAACATGTTATCTGCAGCATGCACTAGTAGCATAGATACACTCTACTACTCTTTTGCTTGATACTATCTAGATGACACAGTGAGATTTAGAGGAAAAGCCTAAACATAAACTTCACAGTCTTTTCAGGGCTCCATACAGCTGCAGACTAAGCTAAGTGTGGAAATAATGCACGAAAACTAATTTAGTCCAAACAAATAATGCTGTCCAATCTTAATTACACTATATTTATGTGCTATGAGGCCTTTCGTATGTATAATCCTGAATATGATTTCTTAAATTGGATCATCTTTGGTGGTCATTGCTGCGCTGATTTCCACTGCATATACCAAAAATGACTTGTTTATAATTTGTGTGGTCACAACTGCAGTGAGTTTTTCCTTAGCAATGTTGTTATTTAAGGTTCAGTTAGGTGGCACTCTTTTGTTCCACTGTTAGGGCCACAGTGGTTTTAGTCAATAAAGCAGTCACAGTCACTGATAGCTCTGTTAAGCTTTTGGTTTCTCCACATGTTGACGTAGTTGTAAATGGAGCTTTAGTAGGAGTGATACTCAGTGTAGTCAGTATGAATTTTGAGGGTCTTGTTGTAATGTTTTACCTTTCCAAATTTAAAAAACACAGGGGTAGAAGTGTCTAAGGAACAATGTTTCCTCTCTAATGCTAGCATATGTGTTTAGCTATCTTACTATCCCTAGTAAGCTAGCATAGCTCTCAGGGCCCTTTAATAAGCTAACTACGTTATTTTTGTAAAGTTACAGGTAGGGGTTGAAAGATAATCTTGACACATCAACTGAAAAAACAAAACAAAACAAAAAAAAAAAACAAGTAACACAATTCCAAAATGCTTCAGTATCAGAAGAAAGGTTAAAGTCGGAAGCTCTGTCATGCTGAGCTGTCATGAAGTTAGCTTGAGACACATCAGTCAGACATAACATTCTCTTAGCCTTCACTAATGTAAGTGAAACATTGTTCAAAAAACAACTTATGTTAAAAGCAAAACATGGAACTATTACAGTTGCATGTCTGAAAGAGTCCTCAGGTTTCTCTTTTCATGCATTATATGAATATTATAAGTCAGATCCTTAAAATAAACAGCTGGTGGTGCTAATTCTCTGGTTGGGTGGCATTTGAATATAAAGACTCCACAAAGATCTGATATTTTTTGTCAGCAGCTGTTTTTAATCTTTTTAGTGTGGTTGAATATTTAGTGGACATTTAAGTCAAATGCCTCATGTACATCATAATTTATTCACTAAGTCTGTTTCCAGTACACTTGTTGTGCATTTTGCTTTTCTCGATGAACTGACTTTTCTACCCCAGTCAAGCCTAAAAACATTTTTCTGATGTTTGTGAGGCTTTTTAATCTTTTTCTTTTTCCACTCAGTTAAATTAAAACCAACTAACTGAGGTTGAATGGCTAAGTGCAGATTTATACCGTTGTATCATCACTGAAGGCCTGGCTTCAAAATAGTCTGCAGTGACAATTTCATTTGAATGACATTAAAATGTATTGAAAAAAATATTTATTATCCAGTTTTTTTAGATTAATTATTGCATGTACAGATTTAAGGTATGTACATTAAGACTTCTTAAGCTCTTGGCATTTTAAGTCATTTATAGCAAAGGTTGAATGGCATCTGTTTCCTGAAGAAGATCTGTTTGGATTAAAACCGTATCCAATTGATTTCAGGATAAATACAAAGAGTGGGATGAGGCACTCCAAAAACAGGAAAAAATAGGAGATTCTCCTGTATGTGATGTATGTGTTTATTTGCATATGGAGAAGGGGAGCGAGATCCAATCACAAGTGATCATTGGAGGCACATATGGAGATGCATGTTGATACCAGGTAGGAACTCACTTGTGATCTGATCACTCAGGACAGCTGATAAAACCAGGTGGAAACAGCCTATCCATGTCAGTCACTCTGTGGCCTGGTGGCAAGTTTCTTCACTGCTCAGTTTTTGAGTGAGCTCACTGAATTTGGTGACAACTGGTTCATATTTAATGGGGAAAATGCTTGCAGGTTTCATGTCTGATGTTTCCTCTGGATGCTCTGATGAATGATTAATGGCATTTCTCCACACAAACATGTGACTGCCACTAACTATAGCTGCTAGGTTGCTCTGCTAGCCATGCAGTTAGCTGCTCAGGAGAAGTTGCTGCCTTTCAGAGCCTTTGTTTTGTTTTTACATCAAGCCAGAACCAACAAATGCAGCAGCATATTTAGGATTTATCAGTAATTTTAGAGTCAGACCGGTGTTTTGTTGTTTTTGCAAAATAAACGTCTGCAAAACAGATGCCCACTTGAATTTCTTGCTGTTTGACCAGTAAGTGCTAATGCTTGTGACGTGGCACTTAACTTTGGCTGTGCTATCAAAGTTGTCAACTCCCTTGTTCTTGATCATAAGCAAAGTCAGCTGATAGCATTTTATAGACAGATGTTAGCAGTTAATTGTATCTGGTTCAGGTTATGTTGCTTGGTGTGCTAATGTTCTGAATCCTGTGCAACTCTTTTGCAAACGTGCCGCACGCCGCAAAAACTCAGCATGCCTGCTTACTTCAAGACATCTCGGAACACAACAATCTTATGAAGCAGTAGAGTCTTTTTGTTGTCAGCACATGCATTACATCAGAATGCACATACAGAAACAAGGGATTATCATTCTCAGCAGTGGTGGTAAACCCAGAAACTGCTTGGGCACCGTTTGCACAAAATGCCAATTCTTACATAATGTTGCTGTCAACAAGGTTGGGCATCAGAACTAACTTCTATGATTTAACTACAGAAAAAATGTATGTCCATGACTAAACAAGAAACCTTACTTGTGGCACATTCTTGTTAAACACAGGTATAAATAACACTATTAATAATTGCTACGATGAAATCAGATGTTTCCCTGACAGGACCCTGGTATCCTGAATCCCTGGCATGTTTTATGGGAATATCTCAGTGGAACAGAGCCATTGATAATGTTTTTAGCTGCAGCTGCATTTCTCCTGCTGTGACAAGTCAAAATGTGAGACAGATCCATGACAGCCACAATAGGTTAACTGTGTTATAACTCAGTTTTATTGACTGTCTTTCGACAACTGTCATCAACACAAGATACAATGCTTTTGTGGAGAAATGCTTTTGGGTGGTGAGCAATCAAGCATAAATCAAGCTTCAGGCTTCAGGGTTAAATGAAATCATAACGCCTAAAGTCATCCAGAGTCAGCAACACACATATGCCACAGAAATGTTTCTACCCTGACCTTTATATAAACCACTGATGGAATCAGACATGAATTAATATGAAGGTGATGGAAAACAAAACTGTGAGTTTATCACATTATATGTCAGTCCTGCAAGTATATGCTCCGTCTACTCTTCATGTCAATTGACGTTTGTAAGGGTGATGCATTCAAGCATACATTTCCTCTTCAGAGTTCACCCTTAAAATTCACATTCCAGCCAATAGACGCTAATGCACTGTCATTTTAAAAAAAGGCAGTATTTTAGTGCAGTGTCATCCCTTTGTTTTTACCACGATATAATTCCAGGCTTTAAACTTTAGTGGTGTTTTCATCACAGTCACAGTCTATGATCTGTTCAGTCTGTTTTCTTTCCATTGTACAGTTGTACAATGTCTTCTTGGGTTCTAGAGGAGCTTTTTTTTCAAGTTTTAAAAAATAACATTGATGTTATCAGCGAGGGTTTACTTTGGACACTACTTAGTTGGAGATGTTCAAGGTTTTTGAAACTTTAGCCATACTAGGGTGTAAAAGTCTGCCTCCATTACTGTAATTTTGATCACTCTTTTAAGTTCCTCAGCTTAATGGAACAGTGCTAAACTGCTGAAATGTCCCATTAACAGGCTTCTTAGTCACTAAACTCCATGGTGTTATAAGTGCTGACAGACATTAATCATTCCATCTGTTTTGTGTTTTTGTTGCATTTGTATAAATGCAGACACCAACACATTTTATTCACTGGAAATGTTCATGTGGGGAAAAAAGAAATAGAGAACTCCAAGTTTGAGAATGTGTTCAAGAGTCTGAACAACTGTAAAAATAATAAGAAAAGCTGCTGACTGCAGCAACCCCCAACTGCTCCCAGTCACACAATCAGATGAAGGCATGAGATGGTTATCAGTTTAGATGTAGGCGGTGTGTTTTAACCATCTCCTGACAGCATGGAACTGTGGAGTGACTGCTCCAATCACGGAGCAGAACCCAGCAGCCCTGTTGAAAAGCAGGAATGTATCTCATCACTCTTCTGTGAGCTGCGAGCTGAGCTCCCAACGTTTTGTTTAGAAAACCAATTTCCTGCTATCTGCCATCACTGGTTGTCAGTCCAAGAAAATATTTCCAAATCATAATCACTAATGAGTTATTCCCTCATGTAAAGTGTGTTAAAAACAAAACTCCACATTAAAAAAACTTTTAATGTCTCTGTCTGTATTAGTCTTGTGGCTCCCTGGTCTCCTCCTTACATTGCTGTTGTGTCTAATAGGTCCTCAAACATATCCAGAGGTTCTCCTCTGCTACTGATGATTTGAGGTTGTTCCTTTTGAAAGCTTTATAGCTGCAGGTTAGGCAAGATTTCCTCAAGGTTGGATGTGCTGTGTGTAACTGCGCAGCTCTTTGAAAATGTTCATCACATCTTAAATTAGAGGCTGCAGATGGAAGACACATGCCAGTCCTGATGCCTGTGAGATAACCATCACCAAGAGAGGGAGGGACTTTGCATATTCTGCAGTTTAAAACCAAGAATGTGGTTTTTCTAACAGATACCTTGGTGTTTGCGGAGCCTTAAGCCTCTGTGTTTTTGTGTTCCAGAAACACAAAACACATCAGTTAGCTACACTATTGCTCTGAATGACATGTTTCTTCATTACCATGAATACACACACTGTAGTTTATTTTGACTCATTCCTACACACACTATTCAGCTGCCACCAAGGATTTATCCACCATGAAAACAGTCCCCCATAAATGCACAACAGTGTTTTAGGGAATTACTACGCCTTTTTAAAAAAGTTTAAAAAATAATAATAAAGAAAAGAATGTTATCATTCTTCCTGGGGTTCACACAAATTCACTTTCATGAATTCCCTGAGGACACTAACTAAAACCTTAACCGAAACCATGTCCAAAGTTAAAGGAGGGACTAACTCTTTTTCCCAGACTGAAGGTCAGTCCTGTCAGTTGTTCGTGCCTGTATTTTTGTCCCTGATGTGTGATTTTTACATATTCACATAACATTTTCCATGTTCACTTAAATCTACTGTGTCTGACCTGCAGTTCCTTGCTCTTCCTCTGCAGTTCAATGTTGAGGGACTCTTCTGCTTCTAGCTTGGAGCTGGTGGTGCTGATCTCCAGGTCCTTCCTGCAGAGAGTAACAGATAGTGTAAAGTGTAATGTCATTTAAGTCCATTTAGGCACAGAAAGAGCCACAGTGCTTGTACCATATTTAACAAATCCTGGATGTGAGGTTGGTGGTGCCATCGCTGAAGAACAAAGAGTCCTGCACAATGTGCACCAGTGAAGAATACAAAATACAAAAACTTTTCTTTTAAATATTTCTCAGAATTTTCTGTTTTACAGTGTTGTCAGGAACCAATTGTTTCTTTCCATGAACTATATCCAAATTACTTAGAAATTCATGGTATGCATTAGCTCTTCAATGTGCTGTATATGCCTTGGCAACATCACATTCAAAACATTAACATCACGCCAAGGCAGCTTTATTGAGCTCCAAGTTGAGTCGAATGATGGACACATTTTATCATCTTTTTGTTTGGAAGACTACGCACCTTAGCAACAAGGTGCATTCACAGTGAAAGAGATGACACACGGATGCCAAAAAGGGCAAGTTTTAACTTCATAGAGGAGATATTATTGCTCAGTGATCGGTCCATTCACTGTGTGTAACAGTCGGTTCTTGTTTTAAGCTATTTATTGCTGCAAGGTAGAGGACAACGAATGATTTCATTTGCTCTCACATTACCGCTGGCAGATAGCTACACGTTGGGATGTTAGCTAACTCCTGGGGAGTGGGGGGGTGTACTCTCCCCCCACTGTGAAGTTAAGCGTAGAGTGAAGCAGGAGTGTCACATATTACTGCCTAACTGTCAAAGCTCCAGGGTGGGAGCATCACATCAACAGTTTAGTTCTGTCCTGGCGTAAACAGATAAAATCACAGCAGCTCTCATTTCAATGGGAAATTAATAGACAGGTTTCAAACACTTGAGCTCTAGTCTAAAGTTTGATTTAATTTTATATTATTGTTTCAGTGGACTGATACAAGGTTTTCTAGGTAGCTTTAAAGGCTATATTAGATGTCATAAATGTATGTATCTCTCTAAAAGTGGCTTTGATTATGCTTTTTTGTCCTCTTGATCCACTGGACGTTGATTTATGTGCTTTTTTTACTGCTTTATAATTGATCACACACTATACAACTCTACAGAATGATTATCTGAACTTTCAAAAAAGAAGGAATAAAAGAAAATATCCTGTATGTGACTGTGTAAAACTGTACACAGCATGCTCATGATTAACAGACCGGGCTGTTTTCATTTAAAAAGGAAAAATTTCAAAGTAAACAAGACTTTTTGTGCTAAATAATCTGAATTTGGATGTCAAATAAATTAAGCCGGATAAAAGGCAAACTGTCAAGTACAATTCAAGTAACTCAAAATTATACTTAAGCAAGTGCACTTAGCCATATAATTCCACCACAGATGTTCACCAGTCTTACTATGTTAGCATGCTAACAAAGCACAGCTGAGGACGGTGAAAATAGAATTGGTTCTGCAGGTATTCAGACCTGATGGTAGTATTTGATGCAAAATTAAGAATCACCAAAGTTACAATCAATTCTGAGAGAATTTCATGGCCTTCTGTCAAACAGATGATGAGATAAAACATTGATCCCTTAAAACAAAAACATGTTTACTTCCTGTTGTTACAATAGGAAAAACGCTTTGGATTAATTGTCTGGGATCATCAACATTTGTACAACATTTTGTGTCAACTCATGAAATATGAGATGTTGACATGGAACACTGAATAAGGGAAAATTTTTACTGCTGGTGGCACTAAAAAAAGCCAGGGGATCAGCAAAGTTATTAGTGTTCATTCTCTGGAAACCTTAGATTTGCATGCAAACTGTCACAGGGTTTATCCATCAGCTATAAAGATATTTCAGACTGGGCCAACAGACACATTCCAAACCTGAAACACAGACTAACATTGACCAATAAAGGCAAGCTGATAATGGCACTTCACATACTATAGACTGTATCACAGTGATGTGGGTGGTTTCTACCTTTTAATTAGGTCCTCTAGCCCACTCCTATTTAGCTCCATCTCTCCCAAGTTGTCCTGTGTTGATCTGCTGTCACTCCCGAGCTTCTTCTTGTTCTTCTCCAGTTCGCCACGCTGGCGGCGCTCCTGCTCCAGGTGGTACTCCAACTAAGCAAAAACAACAAACAGGAATGAAGAAACACAAAAACCTATGATAAAAATACAGGACAGCTATAAATGGTACACTTAAAAGTGGAGTTCTGCTGTGTTCTTTAAGGCTAAAACTGGTACCAGTGTTTTATTAACTATAATTGCCAATGACTAAATAATTTTTGCTGCACTCAATATCTTTTATATTGACATTTATTACATGTGACAATTTTTATGCATAAAATTACACGTATTCAGTGTTTCCCCAGAGTTGCCAAGGCCAGTTGGCTTAAAGGGTTATAGTTAAGTCAAATAACGTTTAGTTTCCATTTCTCATATTACCGTGAAACTGTTGGTTCATGACCTTCATATTACTACAGTATTTTATGTGTGCAGCATGTGTGCTTCTGCTGGATTAAAGGGTTAGAGAAATATGTTTGTCTTATACTGACCTTTAATTAAATATTAGATATGCTGCAGGCAATGTAATCTCAGAGTAAATCTAGTATGATCTGAGGAATTTTCAGTTGCTTTTTCGTTTTTAGAATTTATACAGTAGATTAAACAATATTTTCTCTGTTGAAGAGAATTATGTTTTTAATTTTTTTCTTTCTTTGCCATTGAGCACTTTGAATTGACTGTTGTTGTTAAAATGCTACAGTATAAACTATAAACAGAAGGCAGCTGTTTTCAGTAAAAAAGCTCACATAAAGCAACTGTATGCCAGCGCTAAATGGCAGACAGATAAAGTTAGTAAACAGCTGCGGTGAACCTGGCGGAACATTTAGCAACCAGGACCTGGAGTTAGTGCAGAAGACTATAATTTTTGATTACTGATATGGCACAAGATACTGAAAAAACATGAGAACACCAACAAAAAAATTCAGTTTTTCTCCCTTGCCTGAAGGGGAGAAACAACAGACAAATCAGATGTCTCAAGCCGTTTTTGTGTAGGTTCCATACAAGGTATGAATCGCTGCAAGTCATGCATGGCACTGCCAAAGGTGAGGATTTGTTTGTGCAAGCGGAACACTCCTTCAGGCATTTGGCAAAAGGTCAGGACGTAAAAAGTAAACAAAATGAACTGAAGTTACATGCTTAAGTTTTATAAAGTGCATCTTGAAGATTTTCCCACTATGAGGAGACAAACACTGAAGTTTGCATCTCTGTTTGGGACAATCTGCTGCAAAAGGCGCTTCTTTTCAAAGGAGGCTCTTGCAAAGATTTTGTTTCTTTTAAGACTGACTGACCAAAACCCGAAAAACCAGCTGCAAGTAGCATAATCATTATAACCATCTGACGCCATGTCAAAGAGAAATAGATCCAGTCAACACACGAGACATTAGTGAGATATATGCTTTCAGTTATTTAGTGCTATCCTCAGAGAAGGCTATAAAAGATTTAAATGACCCTTGACAGAAAAAGGTTACCCACTTTATGTATAGGCATTTGATATAATGTTTATTTGAAATTATTGGTGAGTGCAACTTAGGCTGTGTTAACTGTATTTAGTGGAATAATATTACTTGTAGTAGTGTATGTAATTAATTGAAATATTAATGTGAAAACTGTATTTTAAAAATGTATTTAAATTTAAATTAAAAAAAAAATACAGTGTTTTTCAAAAGAACAATGAAACATTGTGACCCAAACTGATAGAAAGAAATGCACTCAGAATATGAACTTACATCTTCAGTTTGCATCTGTAACTTGGTTTTCTCTTTGGTCAGCAGGTTCACTTTCTCCTCTTCACACTGCAGGTCCTCGATGGCCTGCTGTGGGGGTGAAATGAGATTTCTGAGCCTGGGCTGCATATGTGTCCCTCAATCACTAATCCTCCATTGCCTTGAATTACATCCATCTGTCTGCCACATTGGTTGGTTGCACAGAAAATTTCAGAAGTCATCTCCAGTTCTATCTGACGGATCAGAGATTTTAAACACCAACTGGGAACCAAAGTGACTTAGTGCCTAAACTCATTGAAACATTGTTTATTTGCACAACCTTCTCTTTGTCCTCCAGACTAAATTAATAATCTAACACAGGCTCAATAAACAATATGAATATAATAATGCCTGATGTCAAATTAAGGATTTTTAGATGTTTCTCCAAACTCAAATTCAAGCCATTTCCAAGCATTTTAAAGGTGCATTTTCAAGATTTTACAGGAGTTATTTGCAGCAAATTAGGTATTTAAATACATGAAAACTGATTTTACTTCTGCATCATGTTATATCAGATCTTTTATAACAGCATTCTACAGATGAGTGACAAATGAAAACACCACAAAGGTTCACGGTTTCGGTGGTTTCATCTTAATCTAAGTACACTGGGCATCCTATATTCTGAATCAGTGTAAAATAATCACAATAATGCCATTAACGTTTAAAAGGTCTCCACAGCAGATTAGGCTTGTCGTCTGTTTTTCTGGATGAGCACAATTTTTCAAAAGGAGCTGACAGTTGATCTATTTAGAACTTAAAACCGTTGAGCATCTTTGTGGTCACAATCCCTATTTTTGCCAGCAGGGCTTTATTATGGCCATTATTGAAGGCTTACCCGCTGTAAAAAGTTGGAGCTCATTTTGCCAAAGAAACATCAAATGTTGTGTTGTATATTTCCTAAATCTTTTTTGTCATAACTGACATGCAATGGTAGTACTATCATATTGTATCATCCAAGCATCCTTCTGAAAATCAGCTGTCATTTGGCATTAATTCCCAACCATAGCTTCCTTTACAAGGGCTGAAAGCACAGACTTCCCTCCGATTCAAAGCTGCAGGTCTTTGTGCAGACTTTCAGCTTAAACCGTCCTGCCTGTTATTATCTGTTACCCCGCTACACATTCTTCCATCAGAGGGCACACATCAAAAAAACACAGTGGCACACCTTTTTGTGGAGCCTAAAAGCAATTAGACTTTTCATTACTTATTTCTTCACCTGAGAAGTGATCTAGTTAGTCAACAGGAATGTATTTCAAGCACTTTGTTTAAAATCTGAGCACTTTTGAAACCTTGAAAGCCCAACACTAATATTTCAGCATTTCCAGTACGCTTAGCAACACTCTTAGCTGCTCTCAGGAATTACAGAATGATACTGGCTGCTACTGTTGGTCAGTGCATCTGGAAGAAATTAGTGAGCAGGACCTCTTATAGCTGCTACATATTAAGATGAGGTTGTTAGGGGTTAAGATTTCTTTAAATTTCAAAGCATCTGCTCAGCTTTTCAAGTCGAGTGTTCTGTGTCTGCTGGGGAGTTCATTTATCATGAGCGCCACTTTTGGCAGGTCGACAGGCCATATGGTTCTATTTTCCTAAACTTATGATTCATTCTCAGTCAAGCAGCAAGTGAGGTATCTCCATATTCTCTGAGAAAAGAGACGAGGTGATCAATTACACTAATAAGCAATCCCACTAAAACCAAACTAAATGATGTTTTCCACGTAATGGTATTATTTGCATACTTGACACTGAGCATGACCAAAATCTGACTTATAGCTCACTTTTATATATTATAGTACTAAGTCACTTTGTAGTATACATTACAGTAATGTAATGTTTTCTAGTAAAGTAGATGATTACTCTGTGGTATACATCACAGTAGTATTTTATTAAACTCATTCTGTGATCTGCCAAAAAGATGCCGATAAAAGCTGCAAAAAAAGATAGTAAGTAACCACTTTTTTTATTTGTCAAAACAGAGTAATAGTTTTAAACTAATTTCAGTTATTCGGTTATTTGTTGAAAAATTTAGATTTTCATAGTGCAGTATGTTCACATGAGTGGCTAAGTTCCCCATCATGATCATCGAGAATGAATGACAGTTAGGATGACACATACTTTTTAATCCTAAATTTTACTAGTTCTTTTATCTACTATCTCTGGTATATTGAATGTGTTGTGTGTATGGTATATTGTCTGTGTTTATTTTGATGTCGTTGGGTACATGAATTGTATGTACGGTATGTGCACAGATGCTCTGGCACAAATGAAGTTCCTATCGGAAAAATAAAGTTCTTTGAATTGAATTGAATTGACAGTTTACCTTAACCTTGTTAAAGGGAAGATTAGCTGATTTTAAAAATAGCAATTAAATAGTCATTGGATGCATGACTCAATCTAGGGCTGAGTAAAAAGGTAATAAAAAAAGTTTTACATTTTAAGTCTTGGTCAATTCAAGATTAGAAAAGATTCACATATTTACTCAATTTCAAAGAGGACTCAAACTTGACTTAAGCATCTATTTGTATTTTTCTGGAAAACATGTGCATGTGCAAGTGGATGTGATTATCACCTTATCACTCAGTCACCATGATCTAGGTCACTGGAGGATGCACACACACAAACTGTGTCATGTCAAAGTTTATGCACTGTTAGGACTCAAGACAGCTAATTTATCTCAATTTAAAGTTACACATGGTACTTTTTTTATGAGGAGAGATTTGCATTCTACAGATTTGAGATACTTTAAGGATTTATACAAAGTGTTTTGGTGAGAAAAATTTAACTTAAACAAAACAATTACTGTTCATAAGAAAAGTCCATAGAGCACCTGTTATTTAATATATCACCTGGCCATCACTCAGTCAGTTGTAAAAGCTGTTGTTTCATGTCTTCAACAGTTAAGGTGTTGCTTTGCTGAAAGAGACTACCTGGGCCTCTGCTGCTTCATTTTTTTATGATTTTTTTTCATGCCATTCTAATGTCCCCTAATGTCATATAAGTGCAATGCCTAAATCGTTGTCACAGCGGGTTTACGCTATATCACTGCATATTGTACAGAAATATCTTACCCTGAACCTTGACCACACTCGCTGTGCACTTACCTGGCTGAGCTCCACCAGATGTTCCTTCTCCTTCTGGAGCTTTTGCACCGCCTCGTCCTTTAGAAAAAGCTGCTCCGACAGCCTCCTTACCTCACTGTCTGATGACTAGAGAGACAAAGACAAAGGTCCACTTTAAAAACTGTAGAATGTGAATTTGTATCCTATTAGATAAAACATAACCTGAATTACCAAATTACAAAAATCACCTAAAAATGTCATACTAAGTAACGTCTCTCTTTATAGATGAGATTTTGCCCCAATCGACCTCTGCTAAAACATTTTTTCAGTGGTTATCCATGTTTTTCTCTTCAGCAAACAGTCACGGTGGCTTAAGAATACAGTGGTTTCAATCTGCAAGCTCTGATTTTGCAACCCCACCATAAAATAATTATCTCTATGGATTACAGAAACAGATGTCATTATTTTGCTTCTCTTAAGGACATCAAAGCTGTATTTGCATGCGGAATCCTGGCTCCTATCGAAGACATGAGGACATAATGAGACAAGGATAA
>JAQNCA010000017.1:15936811-15953836 GCA_029783725.1 Acanthurus tractus | reverse complement strand
GCGTGGGTGCGCCTCGGTGCGCCGGACTGCGCCGTTCACGAAAATTGCAAAATACGCCGGCCACACCCCTTCGGCGCAGCGTAGGCGCGGCGCAGGGCTGCGCCTGGTCTACGAAATTAGAGCCCAATGACTTGTGTCAGTGCAAAGCTTGTGGCTTAAGGAGGTGTTTTAACATTCCCATACTAAGGGGGACGCTGTCTGTGTACATCAATAATAGAAATTCAAGATTCAAACTTACCCCTGGCAAACTTGATTTGGTAGATTACCAAACCAAAAACCAGTCAAACTAGTCTGTTAACTGTGTTAGCCACTGCCAGTAACAAGCTAACAAACAACACAAACACAAAAAAGATACAAATTAAATTTATCCTCCCAAAATGACAACAAGTTGTCAGTTTAAGTGTGCAACTGACTCTCCGTGTTAAACAAAATATTAATCATAGCAGGGCATGTTTTTTAAGAATGAAACGCATGAGTAGAGAGGGACTTCCAAATATATTAATATGCAGAATTTTCCTTTAAACTAACAAAAAATCTAAACTAAATTGATGGCACAAATCAGAGAGGATAAAAAAAAAACTTGTCACTCTCTATTGACAGCTACATATTTTTTTCCTAAAAAAGGTTCCACTGGGCCACCAGAGGGGGCATAGACATCCAATGCTTCTTTTAATTTTGGAACGAACTAGCAAACTATCAACTAGCAACCAGCAATCACTTTTTCTGCATGAAGGGCGTTATCAGTTTCACAAGGTTTCCCTACAATTAAGATCACATAATATTCTACCTGTTTATCTTGCTCAGCTGCTGTCAATGCGCTCTCCAGCTCATCCACGTCTCTTCTGAGGCTGCCGCACTCTGCCTCCAGCCTGTCCCTGTGAAGGGCCAGCTGGGCTGAGCAGGCCTCCTCCTCTTCGAGACGGTCTGACAGGCCTGACAGCTGCCTCTCCAGCTCACGCCGAGTCTTCTCCAGCTGGATGCAGCGCTGCTCGGATGCCTGAGCACTCTCCTGCTCCTGGAGATTAACAAACACAGAGAGGGTAAGATGTCTGTTAATACAAATGTTGTGCTACATACAGTTTTTTTTTTTACTTTTTTGTTATGCATAAGATTAAAAAACACAATCTTTAAACCCTTTTATTAATACGTATCCATTCTCGATAGAGCAACTTTCCATTGACAAACATTGTAATGCGTTGCTTGTTTGCTTTTTAAGACACTCAAACTTAAATGACTCTTTTTTGCTTTATGCAATAACATTATATTTCTGCTGCAACTGAACAATTACAATTGTATAATACTATTCCTAAAGTGACTATAACAAAACTTTAAATAGACCACTGATTTTGTTGGGAGATGAACTAGTTAACAGAATTGGAAAGAGGAAAGAGAGAAAGAAAAGAAGAGGGATTTAGTAAAAGGCTAAAGGGTAAAACATTATTATGAAGGGATTAGCTGAATAAAAGCGGTTTAAGCAATTACAGACAATTAGTTCATACAAAGAGGATCTTACCACAGTTATTGCCACAAGATGAAACTTATCTTTCCTCAAGTCAGAAGAAACCTTCCCTTTGTTCATTTGCAGTTGCCTTAATATAGCACAGCTGAAAGGTGAAAGAGTGACGTACAGTGCTGACTTGATAAGCAAGTTCTACCAAACGCCGGATCACTCACTCAAGAACCATCCATAACAGGAGTGAAAGGACCTGATTGTGAGAGCCTCTGGTTACTGTTACTTTCTTATGAACCAGTCATCATGCGCAAAGCATTTGGAACGAGCTAATAGCATACCCAAATATCTGGGCATTTGTGAAATGATCAGGCGACCACATTTCCATCTGCATTTATTTCCATAAAAGCACTTGGTTTTGAGTGCTTTGCCTGCCTTTTCTGAAAACTCCTCTCGTCGCTTTTGTCCTTGTGCTTAGTTGTTTGCACCTTTAACCCTTTTTACAGAGTTAGAAGGGAACAGGTGTTAGCAGGTATGGTAAGTAAACAAGATCAATCACAGCTACAACATACAAAGGGCATATGCACACAAATGTGCACGTGTCTGTACTTATATTCATGCACATACAAGGCATACACACAAGTCGTTGTTGTACAAACACCTCCCAGGTAGTGCTGCTGGAATCTCACCTGTTTCTGAAATCACCCTCACTCAGAAATTCTTACTTTTGTGGAGTCTGTAATAAGTCTTAATTTGACATTTCCTTGCTTATTTCATTGTTAAACAACCTCCACTGTAGATGAGGGGGATTCAAACAGAAATGTGCACATACAAGCGTTAAATAGATACCTATAGATGGAGACATAGATATATAGATAATGTATTCATGTATTTCATTAAAAAGTTACCAACTTTAACTATAAAGCACTTTATAGTTAAACAGAGACCTAAGAACTGACAACTGTTTCATTAATGTTTAAAAAAGCATTCAGAAGCCTCCTGCCAGACTGGGTTGTGAGACCTCACAAAAACTAAAGAAAAATCCCCCCCAAAACCCAAACAAACATGGAGCCTTTTAAACTTGCATGTCCTTTGTTTTGCACTGTAAAGCAAAAAGAACTGTTTTTGTTGATATTGTGGCAGGTCACAGCGAATAGAAGAAATATAAATGAACTGCAGGGAAACTATGATTCCCATGATTGAAAATGCTCTGCTGGGTTTAGGCAGGGGGTGGAGCTCGGGTGGAGCGTGCAGGAGGCATGATTTATTTTGTTTACGGCACATTGTCAGTGGTGGATGAGAATACTGAGATTAATATAGCGCTGACTTTTTTTTGCGTTAATATCAATACTACGTGTGTCTGTAGGTATCTGCAATGTCAACCAGTGAATGGCAATCAATATAGTGTACAGGCAGGAAATAACATAAAATTACTATTCCCGTATAACTAAGCCACTTAACTCAGTCTACCTTGATAGCTATAGATAAAGAAAGCTGCAGCATTCTGGGTCTCTGTCCTGCAGCTGGCAATGACCTGCTCTATTCACATACAAACTTAATTGCACATTACATAGACTTATTATTGGCTAGTATGGTAAATTTCAGGCAACATGATTTGGACATGCATCTGTATATACAGCTCAAATGTTAAAAAGGCAACCCAAAGTTTAACTAAACAAGCGTGATTAGTTCTGCCACATTGTATGTAGTCTCCACAATACTTCACAACCCAGCAAGAGTTACCCACAGCTGCTAATCTGTGCTCCAGCGTGGTGCTGTAGCTGTCCCAATCCAGTTCTTCTGGTTCTGGTTCTGGTCCAGGATCTGCATGGTTTCCATTGGTTTCCTCAGAGTCATCAGAGAGGGAGTGGCAACGCCGGTGCCTCCCAGACATCATCTCAACTTTCTCTGCTCTGTGCACTCGCTTGCTTTAAATACTTTACTTGTTTAGAAATGTAGCAACTTGGCCACCTGTACTGACAGTGTTTCTGCACCACTGCACAGTCAGTTATTAGTTTTACCTCTGTCTTTGCTGAGCATACAGCTGTTCCGTTTGTTCCAGGTGGGTTTCAACAGGTTTGCAGCTCTTATTCACTCAGCAGTGGAGTTCAAATCTGCACCCTCCCAGTAGATCCTCTCTCTCTCAATGCATCAGCAGTTTTGCTCACCTTTCCTTGCCTTCCGCTTGCTTCTCAATCTGTCAGCCCTCTTTTCCTCAATCCTCTCTGTGAGCCTTTGTTTTTGTTAATGTCTGTCTCAGCCTTTCTGTCTTCTCAATCGACCATTCATCTATGTAACATTTCAGTGTTGGCCGGTATACGCTGCAAACATCCAGACATTCCTCCGTACATGCTCCCAACCTTTCCTCAGCGTGTTACTGCTACTAGCAACCCGAGGCAGGTGGCCACGTCTCGGTCCATGACTGTGTTGTACTACAACGACCCACTCTTCTTCCTTCTTTCCTTACTGTTGTCTCCTCCCCCCAGAAACAGGTTGCTCTCTCTACTTTCAGGGTGTCCAAAGGTGTCCCACAGGGATGGTGGTTGGTGTAGAATATCAGGGCAGAAAAGCCTTTTGACGTTGTGCTGTTCTCCCTCAGCTGTACCATCAAAGCCACACCACAGAAAGACAAGAAAACAAGGGCAGTATTCCAGAGTCAAAAGTGCCTTTTCTCCTCTCTGTCTACATTATAATTGACATAAATGTCTTGTGCGCCCACGCCCACATGATCCCCCCACAATGCCACAGCATTCATCTTTGCAAGAACAATGAGGCATATTATGTTTTAGACTCAAGTGTGGATGTTTTTCTTGAATGAAGCCACCGAGACCCACAAAGACTAGACTAAGCATTTCCATATCTAGAGTTTACATCGCACAGGGTCAAGAGATGGGATGAGGATTATGACAGAATGGAATTCAACAATCCCATAGAAGTATTAAAATAGGAAAAATAAACTTGTACTAACAGCACTGAAAGAGAGAAAGAACATATAAAAACTCAGTTGCAAAAGATCATTCTTGAGCATGCAAAATTGTAAAGTATGACTTAAAAAAGTATCTTAATCAACTATTTTCCCTTTTTCCCTTTCCTTTTACACATATCAAATTGTCCTAATTGGCAGATGGTGCATAAGCGGATCTCATAAAAGTGTAGACATCTAACGTTATTATTCTAACCATGTTTGAGAAAAAAATCATTTTAAAGGCCCTTTTACTACTATTTTTGGAAGTTTTCTACCACATCTTTGGCCTTCATTATGACCACACTGAGCCATCTCCATAACATTCAGCAAACTCCATTTGATGACGAAGGTAATAAACTGTGATTCAAAACACCAGAAACATCAAGTAAGTGGACACTGAATTAAATGTTTTGATCCAACTATATTATTCCTGTTAAAGAATTTGAAAGTATAATAAGAATGTGTTCCTGCTGTCAGGAATAAACAGAATATATATGTAATCTATAACCATAAAGAGCAACTATGCAGGGGAACAATCTACAGCTAGTGGATGTGCAACAATTTACTTCTGTTCAAATGGATGTGTCTTCAGAGAGCCATATATTTGTACCTTACAGGGTTTCTAGACATATAGACGTACTCTTAAAACTATTTTTCTTTGTGTTATGTGCACTTTATCTTTATTATGTTAATATGTATGGAATGTGCAGAATTGAGAACATGTGGAAGCCAAACCTTATATCAGAAACTGCAGACAGAGAGCCCAGCTGTGGCCAAAATAGTGACTAAAATGCAAGGGCAAAGATTGAAAAATCTCAAAACTACGCAGAGTTCTGTATAAAATTTACTCAGAACACCAAGACAAATATGAGTTTATCCTACAGCACGAGATAACAATAGTTGAAAGTAAATATAGTGGAAAAGCCACCATACATGCCTTTCCTAAATTACATTAGGCTAGAATAACACTGAATCTAAAACAAGGATAAGCGAGGATAAGCACCCTGCCAGTGCCACTGAGCCATGGAGGACATCCAGTCACTAAAAAAAAAAAATAAAAAATTGGAACAAGATTTCTAGGAATTCACATTGTTTTATTTTGACAGTGTGGTCTGGGTTCTTGTGCGAAGAGGCAGCACAGAGAAATCTGTTCATGCAACTCCCACTTGAGCTGGAGAAGCCACAGACACTGAGCTGCCTCTCCAGACACCACTCATGTCCAACACCAACATGCTCATATCTGACAACAAGGCTGCCAGTGAACCAGATATGCAACTTTTTTCAAAAACGCATTAGATTTTCATCATACCAACTCTATGGCTTGGAACCAAGAAACATAAGAAAGCAAGCAAGGCCAGTTTCCTGTTTATGGTGATGTTCTTAAGTTTTATACATTCATTCCTCAAGAGATTTGAGCTGCAGTGATACTGATGACAGAGTTAGAAGGTAATGTAAGGACACGCTTGCTGTAGACAGGAAAGCCCTCGGGTTACACAGATGATCTCTGACTATATTTGGCTGTTTCATGCTACATGCAAACCATATTTTGCATTTATAGCAGTACCTGCATGAGGTAGAGAACCTGGTATTTAATTGTCAGCTGCCTTCTAATATCCTAAAGGCAAGATGAGTGATAACACTGGAGGGAAGAGGAAGTTGTGAGTTCAGTTGTTGGATGCCTTTAACCAAGATATTTACTATGGACAAAAACACAACAAAGAATCTTCAACCATGCTAACGGCTCTGTGAGGCTGTGCCTTGGCTGAGCATTTGTTTTAAGCTAATGTCTGCAGGGCAGCATGCTAAGTGTGACAACTTTAACATGCTGATGCTCAGCATAAACATTTTTTTTTTCAGAGGGCTGGCTTGATAACATTTGCTGACACCAAGCATGCAGTGCAGATGAGTCTGATGAGAATATCACTTAAAACATCAAAGTAACCTGTTAGCCATTATGAATGCTTCATGCTGTAAACATGCTTACAGGATGTGCAATCATTGAGGTATTTATGGCTATCCTTTTAGAAAATATAGTTTCTGGCTATGTTACATTTATTGTTGACTTTGAATGCAGCAGTGCACGGATGCTGATCAAAAAGTTTATAATTTCTAATTATTGTTATCACAATGTGTCATTTTCCATACTGCTATAATTGTGATGTTTGCTTGTGTTCTTTCAAACAAATTTCCAACATGTATTCTGTGCCATGACAGCAGCAAATGAGGAGTGATTAAAGCATAAAAGGCCATTGTTTAGGATTCAGGGAGATCTATTTGCAGTGATGTGATAAACTCAGTATTGTATATACTATATTTGCAATATTGTGTTTCCATTATTGTGTGATCACCATTGACTGTATAAAACACTGGACAAACCCTCCTTGACGTCACCCATTGGTTTCTGCATGAGCGAAAATGAAGCTTCAGAAATCTCGTCCTGGGCGCCGCCATAAGCCCGCGCGTGACTCCGCCAAGAGCCCGCCTAAACGACGAACAACCAAATATGGGAAAAGAGGCGGGGTCGAAGGACGGACACCAAGCCCACTCAGTTACCAGACCCCCGCTACTCGTCAACAGGCTTTCAATCAATGGAAAATTGACGAGTTTTAAGCTTAAATATAAAATAAACAAATGAGTTAGAAAAACCAGGCTGTAAATATGTTTATTTCTGCTCTAAAGTTGGCCATTTTAACATGGGCTCCAATGGGAATTTGCTCCCTTTTGGAGCCAGCCTCAAGCGGTCAGTCGAGGAATTGCAGGTTTTGGAACTTCCTGGTTGGCTTCAGTGCAGAAGTGGGGAGTTTGCCCCTTCGTGATCACCTGTAAAAGCAAGTCCTCTTCCGCAGAGTTTGCATGGTTCACCACCATGTTTCTACAGTAGCCTAGAATGGACAAACTAAACTTTGTCTCTCGGGAAGCCCTTTAGCTGTACAGGCAGCAGGAGCCGCCAAATAGCACTGAGCATTTATAACTAAATCTAGCCGGCCAAGAAAGAATGCAACACCTCTGGTATTCTTCAACATACTATGTCAGGTTAATGGACAGGAATTGAAGAAGTTATTGACTATATACAAGTACAGGAGCCGATCTTACCAGTTGCCAATTCTACTGAAGCTGTGTTGAGCATATGGAACTGAACAGCCTCAACAGCAAGTACAGAAAACTTTGTTAATCCCCTGTGGTAAAATATTTACACCAGTCAACACCCGTTTAAAGTGATTTTGAAAAATTCTGCTATTTTATAAGCTGAAAGTTTGTTTCTTGGAGTGCGAGGCTGTAGTTTTTTCCTGGAAACAATATACACGAGTGCAGACATGGCAATAGCCAAACTCAAAAAGTAAGAGCATAAAAATATTCTTTGATTCATTTTAAGATGAAACTAATGTGTTTTGCAGGTACATGGTCCTACACCAAAGTATTAAAAAAGTGAATCATTTACACAATGATAGCACTTGATGAAAAGTTAAAGGACCAATAAAATCATGCACATTTATTTTCTGTGAAAAAATTGAGAAAAGTCTGGCTGCAGCCATCATCATTCTGTTTCGGGGAAAAATATGTTCTGTTTTTTTTTTTTCTTCTTTAAATCAAATACAGTTATCTTGAGTAAGGTCTAAGGATGCCGCGACAGGCATCCTGAACACACAGATAACAGAAAGGCAGAAGAATACCTGAAAAAATCTGAAATAGACTCCTCTATGGCAGAGCGATACCCACAGCTTACATATGTTGAGTCAGGCTGGTAAACTATTAATGCCTTAATGGTAACTCCATTGTTATGAAATCCAAAATTCCAACCTTATTGAGGCTCCAGAGGACAACTTGGGGATAACCAAACTCACTCTTGTCAATCATTAGATGACCCTAACCCTAACTCTTACATCTGCACAAAAATCAATTTCAATCAACAATTGCTAAGATCTTTTAGCCTGGATTAAAGTGTTAAAATAACAGCTCAAAGCAAAGCCCAAAGAGAATAAAAAGTCCGGAGGATTAAAACCTCTGATGTAGTTGCCAGTAGCTTCATATTTCACATGCAGTCAATCTGACAGTCTCTCAGAGTTTATCTCTCCTGACCAATTTGTTTATATATTCAATTGCTTCCTTCCCCTTCCCCTTGCCCTTGAACGTCAAGTCAGTCTTCCATCCCCCTCCCATCCTCATTCATTTCTCCCTGCCAGTCTTTTGTCCCACAGTTTGCCTTAGGCCCCTTAAGAGCCAGTCCAGACTAAAAGTTTTTCCACATGCAGAACTGGGGCATCTGGATAGCTTTGCAAGAACGCTCCACATTTATTTCCCATTAGAGGTAATTGAGGGGTAAACAGTAGACTTTTTACTGTTTATATCCATTTGTACCAAAGACTGTTGGAACAATAGAAGCAGCAAAGACAAATCTTTTCTTTCTGTCTTTTTTTCTTGCAGTAGCAATCCTAAAAATCCTCATTTAGTCTAATGTTTTTATTTCTGTTTTTGTGCTGCACCTCTGAAGATGGACAGTTCATCACAAAGAGTGGGTGGCACTGTCACGTCTCTTTCCTGTGGTTTTTCTGAGTTTTCCCTTAGTGGCACACAAGCTAGAAGCATGGCTGTGAATGGCATCACCTTGGTCCAGACTGAAATATTTATAACAACTACTGGATGATTTGACCTCATGACTCGCAATAACTTTGGATGAACCACTGACTTTTCATCAAATGCCACCATCAGACTAAAATTTTAGTTTGTCGAGTAACATTGGTTTGTGTCCAAATACTAGCTAATGACATTGCTGCTAGCCTCTAAAGTCCTATGTATTAAGTATTTTGGTCTAACTGCAAATGTTAGCATGCTACTGCTCTGAATGGTAAACATAATAAACAGTTTACCTGCCAATCAATGGTGCATTAGCATTGTCACAGCAGGAATGTTGCCTTACTAACATTACAACATTAGCATTTAGCCAAAGCATTGCTGTACCTATTGTACAGTTTACAGAGCTGCTAGTATACTTTTATTCATGTCATGCTAACGATTACTCACTTTTTCTAGAATCAAAAAACTGGCATCATAACATGCTGTGAACCTACAGACCTACTTGACTACAACAGGTGTTATTAACTGTTATCACAGCTTAGATTGTATAAAAATGGCTTAACAAAAGCTAGAGGGGTTTCTTTTTCTGGAGGACTTAGTTAGATTATACACAGAAAAAGATTGCTTTTCACACATTTAAAGCAAAGTTATCAAAATAATGTCAGTCTGTTAAGACATCGCTGACCTAATAGGGCAGCAGTAGGCTGATTAAAAAGCCGAGATTTTTCATACCCTGTACAAAAGATGTGTTAATTATCCGTCCAGTATCCATCAGCAAAAGATGGGATACTGAGGAATGGGACAAATTTCCCCTGGAAAACTGGAAGGTTTCCCTTAGGCAGCAGCACTAAATGGCTCTGACAAAGGGTCACATTTCTCACTGCAGTCAAATCAGAGGGGCTCCGAGGTATGAATTATGCTGGCTGATGTGTCTCCTCAACAGATTAACTTCATTATTTACAGTTGGTTGATCTAAGCAGCACAGAAAAGAAACAGTTGAACCAGGAGCACACCTGGTGATTTTAATAAAAAGTTGAAGATTTTTGCTTGTAAAAGTGTAATAAAAAAAGGAGCGAGGAGTTATAGTATTCACACTCTACCTCCACTGAAATAAAGGACTTTATTAAATAGGCATCTGCAAGAATGTGGGTTTTAGAGGGAGAAAAGAGAATTGTAATGATCCTAAATCCATTTTAACCCACTTTTTAGACTGACTTGTTTGGAAAATTAAAACATTCAGGAGTTTTATGACAATATGGTCACTAACTTTAGCCATTGTATGGAAACCAACCTTATTTACTACCACTCTGATTTTAATTGGCTATACAGGCATAGTCGAGGGCAACACATCCAAGGGCTCATCCAGACAAAGATCAACAGTGACATATGAATTTGTCATATCCAGACAGCAGTAAACTACAGAGTGCCGGTTTACGATGTGTTCAATCGTAGTCCTCTGAAGAGTCTGCTAAGGCACTCAGCACCAGTAAAGTCCAAATCCCGTGGGCAACCTTGGAGTACTTTCCACAAACATTGGCAACAGCAGTGCTGCTCCAAACTCTCACACTAAATCCTCTGTCTTCCAGAGAACTCACTCAAATGGGACATCCACTCACTTTTGGAAAATGGCACAACCACATTTGATGGCTATCATCAATGTAGAAGCTATCTTGAAGTTAAATTAGTCTCTGAATAAAGCATGTGTAATATGGAAAGCAGTTATTTTCCTTTTGAGCTTTTACTCTTTACATCCAAGAGGTAGTAATGAGTCCATGCCAAACAACAGAGCTGCATTTTGGCAAAAAGGGACTTATGCAGTTTCAGGTGACCTGAGTTGAACTGTAAGGGGATGTCTTTTACTAAACATTTATTCCGTTGTAACACACTCTTGTACTTTCATCGCACAGTCTAACTTGAAATCATACAAATTTTACCACACATGGACGTTAATTGGTGCTCAGGTATAACATATACTGGCTTTTAAAAGCCCTTTATTAACTTGCAGATTAAGTAGACCTTTGAGCACGGATAAATTTTTTCTTTTGTTAATAAGCCCCTAATCATTCTAAGTACTACTACTTTACTTAATACTTTTTAATTTTCCTTGCCTGTCCTTTGCATTAATCTTTAAGCCCATGTGTTGTCAGGTTACAAACCAACAATGACAACATAAATCTTTAAAAAACAGGACACAACTGGTCACAAAGTCCAGTAATCAAACTGTTTTGCCTCAGTTTTGGTCCCTTCCAACTCTGTAGGAGATTTTTGTTTCACAAGCTACTACAAGCCCTGCTTATTAGCCAGCAAGGGCAAAATTTACCCTTGCTGCCATTTGGCAGGGTTTAATAAGTGTACACTGGGTTCCTCAGACTTTGTATGGAGAACAGCAGTATGCATTGGCTGAAAGCGGGTAGATGAGAGCTGAAAGACTGAAGCAGTAAAGCTGCACACTAGAAAACCAAAACAATAAGATGAAGGATGCAGCTGCAGGATGCAACTCCATAAAGAGTTGGCTGATATATTTTTTTTGTTTTTGTCATTATGAGCCTCCCCTTTCCACTTTCCACATAGTCAGTTGGTCTTTGGCTTGTGATTAAAAAGTACTACTTAATGCAGCTTTAAGTCTCATAATAATTGTTAAATAGCAGTTGTTTCCAAATCCAAACTGTATTTATGGACTGAATACTTCTAAACAATATGCAGTTTATAGTTCTCACAATAAACATGTGGTTACATCTCCTACTAACCAAAGGGGATGTGCCACTCAAACTGTACTCCTTGCAGTAAAACACTCAGTCATACAGTGTGCCTCAGGCCAGGAAACAGCATGGTGCCTCACAACACTGTGACAGCGGTGTCAGTAAAAAACACACTCTGTACTTGCTCTCTCTATAAAACAATCAGCTGGAAAATGGTCAACACAGCAGTAAAAAGCCGCAGAGAGAGGCGCAGCATTAAAACAAGCTTGAACACAGTGGTGGCAGCATCTCTCTCTCTCTCTCTCTCCCCCTTTGCAAGGCTATTATTATCCACTTAATTTCATCCACCTGGGGTTGGTATAATGACCACGTTCAGAATCCCTTATCGAGCAGAAATTCAGGCTGAATCACAAATCATGTGAGTTTTAAAGTATCAAGTTAGTGAAACAAAAGAGGAGTGACTTTTTAAAGGGAAAGAAATAAGAAAAAGAGAAGGAGAGGCAAAGAGAGATGCAGCAGAGCAGCAGACTTACAGCTCGGTATTTTGTGGCCACCTCATTCTTTTCCTTGTTAAGCTGGCCGTTCTGCTCCTCTAGCTCGCGGACCCTGGAGAGGAGTCGGTCACTCTGCTCTATGGCTCTCCTCAGCTCCTCTCTCTCCCTCATCCCTGCCTGCTGTGTATGAATGTGTTGCTGCAACGACAGAGACCCGATCTGGAACAACAGTCACACACACACTCTCTCACACACACACACGCGGCCAATGATTCGCTCATGCACATTCAAAAAGCTTGATATTGCAGCTTGGCTTGCTGGCTGTCTGACTGAGTCTCTCACTTTTGTTCACTTCTGTCTGAAGTCTGCACTGTACTCTCCCCTCGCTCCTCTATTCACTTCTGACACGCACACAGGCACACACACCAACACTCTGTCAAGGAGCTTTGCCCTTTAAAATGCATTCACATGTCTGAATGAATACACGCACATGTGCCCACATTTCCTCCCCTCTCTCCGGACTGGCCTCCTGCTGCTGCTCCTCACTAAAACAATATCAAACCTTCTTCCTCTATAGCTGCATGGCTGCTGAGTGGACAGCAGACCAAGGAAAATCCAGTTTGCCTTCTAGGTCAAGACAATTAATAAGGATAAAGACCACATTTTAAAATACCACAAAAAACTTCAATAGTGAGTTTAATATGACGCAATGGTTAAGATTGCTGGTAACTTTATATTTCATACTTTGTGTTTAACAGTTCTTGTATTAGGGGTAGTATTGCATAGCCAGCCCTATCTTATCAATGTTGTGTCAGTGCTGGAGAAAGGTCTTCCTGCACTAGTTATCATTGTGCTACTTTGCTTGTTTATATTTCTTTGAACTAATCATAATCATTCTGGGTGGCATTAAACCCAGGATGCAGTACTTAGGCTGTGGGAAGGGAGGAGAATGCCAGCTGAAGTAGTCCCACATTTAAAAAACTTGTCAACTCACTTAGCATACCCAAAGCATTGTTTAATGTTTAAAACAAAGGAAAATCAATAAATTTAAGTCTAATCTTGACTTAACTTTCAGCTCCTTTTTGGTCTCCACTACTCCTGAGAAAAAAATCAACAGCTAGTCTCTAACTCTATAACTTTGTCTCTCTGATGCTTCAGGTTGGGTGCTGATTGAACAGTAGATTAATTAGAGATTGGTAGCTTTAAACAGCTGCTTTCTGCCACTGGAAAGGAGCATAATAAAAGGGATGAAAAAAAATAACAAGATCGAGTTTTAACCTGAAGAACTAAACTTCAAGATGCTAAAGTACTAAGGGCTCTATCCTACACCTGGTGCAAACACAGTGCGCCAGTGGCACAGGTGTCATTGCTATTGTACACCTGGTGCAAGTGTCATTTTTGCCCCAAGTGTACGATAGCGATTGCTATTGTATACCCGGTGCACTAGAGTCAAATGTGCTTAGACCAGCCAAAACCTGGTCTAAGTGGAAGGCACAAGCATAAAACAGCCTGTGCCGTAAGATATGGCGCAGTTGGCCAATTATAGTCCGCTTTGCTCACATATATTTTACTGGTGTCTCTTAAATGTTGATGTCACATGGCACTTTAATAAAACAAAACTAATTTTGCAATTTTTACTTTATATTTTCTTGCATAAGACTTCTCAGCAAATCTTTAAATGACCCCAATCTTTTTCAGTGCTCTACTGCAGCAAAGCAGGCGCAGTTAATGTAACATTATGTCTTGGTCAAACGCTTCCTGCAGATGTTGAAGGTTCTTTTTCAGAACATTTATTTATTTGAACTTTATAATTAGCACCACATGACTGTAGTTTGCCAGACAGGACAAGACAAGTTATGCAGACACATTAAACCATCATGTGTGGCCTTTTGACAGCCAATTTAATTCCATTTTCCAAAATCCAAACCACTTTCAGCACTGATTTTAGCCTTCCCTTTTCAGTTAACTCACCACTCTGGCACCTCAATTTAAAACAAACACCTCTGAACTGTAAGCGCTCTGTCACTCAGACCTCATCACCATGAGCGAAGAGGCCAAAGATCAAACAGAGAGTTCAGCAAGCAGCATGAAGGAGATCAGAAGCAGACAGTTATATAAAAATACTGGTGGTATGTGAGCTGCACTTTATTGCTGAGTAAAGCTTGTCTGAGTTCCTCTTCCTATCAACAACTCCTCATCAGTGGACCAGACCGCATTGAAATAGACTCACAGGCAAAACAGACACAACTCCTGACAGATTGATGTTAACACAATAATGTTCACTGGGACATAAACAGATCTGGAGTTTTATGATGGGAATCCATCATGAACTAGAAAAATTCTGCCCAGTTACCCCATCATAGATATCCAAAACAACAAATATTTATTTAATACAAAATAACATATAGAAATATATGAAATTAAGTGTTGCATTCTAAATATCATTCGTGAAACAGTGCTTGGTTTTCTAAATACAGCCTTGTTATGAAACTTTATTTAGTAAGGTAATCTTAATAGGCTATGATGGTTTTTTTGTTTGTTTAAGATCCCAGAACAGGAGACCATCATAGTCAACAACAGCCAGCAAAGAAGAAACAATGATTAAAACTAGAAAACAAACAATTACTCTATAAAAACCTATGCACAAAAATTTTTTTTTCCCTAGGAATGTGAAGGCGTGACCTTCCTGCCCTGCTCTGCCTCTTTGATAGCTTGTCTTATTATTTTATTGAAAGGATAGTCAGAAAAACAGGAAGTTGTGAGTACCAAATGCTTGGTTATGTCAAACAAGTCTATGATTAAGAGACACTGCAAAGCAGGAAAGGAAGACTGAGTGTGAGTAACAGGGGTTTGGTCCTTTATATTATGTCATCATCGGCATAGAAATAGACATTAAATAATGATTAGGAGGATTAAGGTTTTACACACATGATATAAATAGTGCTGACAGCACGGTATAATCTTCCAATAACCAATTAACTTCCTTGTATCCTTGTATGGTATGTGCATGTGTGTTGTCTGCAAAAAATGTGTTTCATTGAACAACCCTAACATTGACATAAACACTCAATATGAAGACCAATTTACACCCAAACATCCATATCCTTAATGCACTAGCTTGAGCAAAGAAGGGTCTGACAGAGAACAGCTATTTATTGCACACATTTACGCTCAATTCCACTTTGAAACAGCCTTTTTTACTTGTCTCCACACAAAACAACAGTCTTCAGATAAATTTGGCTTAACTTCTAAAGCAAAACAAAAAGATGTAGTTCCCTTCCTTGGAAAACAGCTGTGAGCTTCTAAAGAAGAGGAGGTTTAAAGGGGAAAACTCTGTAACAGAAAGACATTTAAACTACACGGAGGAAAACCTGTTGCTGCTTGAGTGCTGGTATCTGTGCCATTGGAAAAAGAGCTGTCATTAGCTCAGCTCTCTCAACCCTGACAGTCAGTTTCCCTCTCAAACCTGACAAACTGTACAGATTGTCACTGGGAAAATTAGACAGGGAAATGTGGTATTATGTTTCTTAAGAGCGCTGGGGTAATTGCCATGTTGTCCAAATAAGATTTAGGATGTCTGTTTTAACTGCCATGAGAATTTGCTCGCTGACACACCTGAACTTCCTTTGCCTATAGTCAGTTTAAACACAATATATTTACCTGTCAGTGCAGGATTTACCGTTGCACTCAACATCAATCTGCGCACTGATGCCAAAAAAGCAGAGAAAGATAAATGTGACAGATCAATGGTAACAATCACGTTGAAGGTGAAGTTCACCTTTGGCATGATCACAGGACTCAACTTCTTAAGCCGGCGCTATTGTTGAGAACGCGCAAAATTAAATGCTCCCTTTGTTGCAGCAGAATCCCTGATGAATGTGGGTTACGAGTAACTCTTTCCTGTTTTGACTTGAAGCTCTCGAAATGTTTGTCTGATCAAACCTGCAGAGCAAAACAGACGCACACTGCACTTCTCCTCCCAGTAAAACAAACTTTCCAACTGTCCGCCTGATTCACTGCTCTGTAAAACCTGTTCCTGCTCAGTTTAAAATATGATGTATTTTTCACATTTTTCCTAAATGACGCAATGCAGCAATTTTCCATGAAACGCTCTCTTCCTCTGATTCCTGGCATTCCTATTCTGAGTGGAGGTAACTGGAATATTAATCCCATGATCCCCTTTCTTTTATTTTATTTATACAGCTGTTTACTATTACAATTCCTATTCACACCTGCTACTGCAATGTACCAGTGTATACTATTCCACTACACAAACATGTAACAAGCTGAACTACTTTTCAACTGGGAAATAATAATAGCAGGCAAATACAACTTTGCAGAGTCTGCATTCTGGTTCAAAGTTTTGCATTATTTTTTCAATTTTGATGTAGTTGGTTTTGAGGCTGGAACTGTCTCGATGCTCACAAACTCACAAACCAACACACCCTTCTCTTAGCACGCTGCAGAGTCCCCACAAGCTAGTTGTGACTTACCAACCTGCGTCACCTTTGTTAAAGTACTAGCACTATTATGTGCAAGTTTAAATACACAAGTAGATGTATATAAGTAGATAGCAATCTACAGGCAAGGGAGTAATTGTTCCAAGTTTAACATGACTCCTACAAGCAATAACTGTCATAGCAATATATGCTATGTGTGTTTGTTTTAACTCGATACAAAGAGCATGCAAAAAATGGTGCTTGTCCACTGGTGCACTGCTTACTCTTATTGTTTCTGAGGTTTAAACAGTTGCAGTTTGGTTATGTTTATGCGCCAAAATTCCTTGGTTAGGTTTAGGAAAAGATCATGGGTTTGGGTTTAAAAAGTATGTTAATTACGTAAGCT
>JAQNCA010000017.1:15913745-15936711 GCA_029783725.1 Acanthurus tractus | reverse complement strand
AAAAGTATGTTAATTACGTAAGCTACGCACAAAGTTATGTAAATACCAGTAAGCAAAGGACAAACTTAGTATAAAGAGTGACAGACAAAAGGGGGATCGGGGTAGAGGGGCGGGTGGGGCATAGGATTTTTTCACAGTTCAGTTCACATTTGAAACCAAGTTATTTTTAACCCAAGCCATGATTTCTTTCTGTATTATACCATTTCCAAATATTTTAGGATTTTCAGAGAAACGGTAATCCAATGTGCATACAACCAATTATAGTGCAATATTTGTAGGACCATATGGGATCTTGTAAATGTGTGAGTGCGTGTGTTTGTGTGTGTGCATGTGTGCATGTGTGTGTGTGTGTGTTTCTTCAGCTAAGTTCACATACTACTGGACTCATCAGCCTTGTATTTTTTCCTTTTCTGTGTTATACTGACAGTGACTGCTGACTCATCCCTCCTCTTTAAACTGTCTGTGATCAACAAGTTATTCAGTTTGGAATCATGCTTTCAGCACAAGTAAACAAAACTCTGTTTTTTATCAATACAGGAGGCTTAAAACAAGGCTCACCAAGTCTTTTGCAGGCCACACTTTTGCCTTTGTTTGCACTCAGAAACAGACATGTAATTGAAAAGTTTGGTCTCATCTGAAGTAGAGCTGCCATTTTGACTAAATATTTGGTAGAGATCTGAATTCTGCTGTGAAAACTCTTTCAGTTGTGTTGCTTTATTGCTTGTCTGTGTTTAATTTTACATTTTAACATCTAGTTACACAAAAAGTAGCAGATAGGTGGTATGAGAAGATTGTTGAGAGCCGACAGTGACTATGTACAAACATGGTATACTGTAGCTACTAAGCTAACTGCTAATCAGAAGCCAACTGGGAACATGGTGTTATTAGTCAGTCAAGAAACATATTTATATCCTAAATTGTAAGACAAAGATTTGCAAGTTTCTGCAAGATTTTATATCCTTATTGCCTCCTTTGCAGAGCAGTTAATTCCCTGGCAGAGCATAAAAGCTTGCAACACTGCTAACAGGATCTCTGTTCCCTCAGGGAGCATCACAGTCAAGACAGTTATCTGTTGGTTGAAGGCCCAAATTTGTGTAGCAGAATTAATCAAACTTGAACCTGTAATGACAGACTTGCATAATTTACCTTGTAACCAGAAGTAGTTCAGCTGACTGTTTTGTTTCCATTTAAATTAACTGAGTTTATTGTGCTGTTGAAATAGCGGTGTGATCAGATCATAACACTTGGCTCTGGTCTGATCTATTGTGGGTGGTAAAATCTGATTTTGAAGAAATGCATTATTAACACCATTCCCTAGACTTATGATTACTATAAAGCTTTTCAGTATAGCTTAGCTTGATTTTTTTCACTTTAACATGTATAAAACAACAAAAAGAGATAGAAATAAACCAGATTTCCTTTTCTCTCTCTTGAACTGTTTCTAGTATGCAGCTAAACAAGTGCTACACAAAAGCATAAACTACAGTTTAAACACACATTTTCTGCAGGTGGTGCAATTATAGCAGTTATGCTCTTTGCCAGGTTGTGCATTGTATCATGTCTGCCTCTGCAGATCTATACAGCTGTTACCTCTCCAGCCTGTAGGTGGCACAGGCTAAAGGTTCAAAATTTAGGGTCCGAAGCTGTCTGGACCTTGTTGTGCTTACATCTAATCAATCAAATAGTATGTTCCTGTTTCTGTTCAGTTACTTTTTCTGAGTTTGTGCATTGGAGTGTTCGTACTGTGAGCTACAGTGTAACTTCCAACTCCAGTGTGCAAACTGCTCCCAGGTGATTGGACTGCAGGGTGAAGCCTGGCCTCTGGCTGAACTCCGGATCCAGGTCATGGAGGAAGGCACAGCCAGCCTTTGATCACTGAAGCACCTCACAGTTCACTTGCACTCCTGCGGTCGACTGGCTGCAGGTCAGCTACAATAACAGCAGCTTTTAAATCATATCAATGACATGATTGTTGTCAGGTAATTGCACTGGAGGGATACCTGTTGACATTATAGGTTCTCTACAGTGCCAGTTACTGTCTTGTTAGGGTTGATTGAAATACCTCACATAGTTGGACTACAATACAGGTAGATTACAAACGACCCTGTCTGTGGGTATGTTGAACTGAACAGACCCAAACATGGTATTATCTGTAAATCACTAACACTGCTTTCAATTTGGCTCTTTTCAAAAGTATTATAAGATAAAACTCACACAAAAGTTCAAACTATTTTCTATGAAGCCTGAAAACTCTGAAGTGTAAAAATGACCCGCATGCAGCATCATCAAAGAAGAAAACTACACATCTTTCCATGTCGTTGTTGGCTTACTCAGCCGTATGTGTGCTGCACGTGTGTGCGGGTGCGAAAAAAACAGAGGAAGACAAGAACAAGAGATCAGACCAGCATCAGTCTACTGAAAGAACCATCATGGTGTGCAGTGAGGAGGAGGTGGTCAATGTCACAGTCATAAATCACAAGTAGACTCATAGTGGGAAAGCATGCCATACACAACAGTATAACATAGAACAGTTAGTGGAGTACTAGACTCAGATGAAAAATTGGTTGAAAGTCAGTTCAAACAAGGTTTTCAAAGCACAATACAGAGAAATTCCCCTGTCATGATTGCAAATGTCCATTAGGGTGAGTAGAAAGGTAAAATAAAGTTAAAGGTCTAATGAGGTGATACAGCCTGGTCTTTTTCACAGCTTTGCAAATACTGACACTAGCATTTCATGCAGAAACAGAGGGTTCCCTTTCACATCTGTATGAAATGCACTGAGCTTTCAATAAACTTCCAATGTAAATGAATCTGTCAGTATCTTTGCCAGTATAAGTCCCATTTGAAATCAACAATCTTTTCCTAAGTCTAACCAAGTTGTTAGGGTGTGTAAACCTCGCCAAACTGCCTTGGTTTCGCAGAGAAACCCATGTGTGGATCTTTTCCTGAACCTAACCCAGCATTTTTTTTCCTTTAACTAACCAAGCATTTTTGATGCTTAAGTTTAGCCAAATTGCAACAGTTTCAAAACATAAATCAGGAAGGCTTTGTGCATTAGACATAATTGCTAAAGCATACTCTCTGTCTGTATCAGACTCCAAAGGATGTGACAAATCAGGGATATTTGAAGAGGTGGGATGAAAATGTGAAACAGTGAAAACTAATCACTATGTTACAAAAAAGTAAAACGGTTTTTAACCCACTAGTTCAATGTGTGACCCCTTGAGAAGACCCCAGGTTGGGAAAGACTGCTTTAACTGCAGCTGCATGAACAAGCTAATAAACTCTCAGTGCACTTTTAGAGAGATCCCGTGGATGTTTTAGTTTCCACGATGGTCTGAATCTTACATTCGAGTCAGAGAAAATACCGAATTCTTGTAACGCTCGGTAATGATTTGTAGCAGTTATATATATTAAATAGTGATGAGAGATATAAATGCTATTTGAAAGTTTTTGATTTCAGGTGACCCTAAACTTTTCAATTTTCCTGCCAAAATTCACATAACGCAATGTTCCTCCCTGAAGATCTTCTTCTTACTTGCTTTTGATTCTAAGATATCAGTTGTACAAAAACATGAAACTCGGTCAAAGACCATCCTAAAGGGTAATTCTCCCCTCCCCTCAACAACCACCTGTTAGCATGTGTCCAAGTTCTGTACTTATGACACCTGAGAGATCTCCATGTGAAAAAGAGATCTGATGAAGACCAGATGGATGAAGATGTGGCTGAAAGGTCAAGAGCTACTATTCCCAAGCATAAGGATTAACTTTTAGCCTCAATCTGAAGCGGTATTTCTCAAGGCAGTAGAATCTCCAGGAAAACGGGGTAAAGGAAAGCTGATGGAAAAGTGAAATGAGTCCAGAATAACTTAACTGCAAAGGCAAACAACAAAAAATACCACAATGTCCAAAGAAGATTTACAAATCTTTTAACAGGCAGCGACAAACGCTGCATCTTTAATTGACCATTACTCAGGAATATGTATTGTAACTTCAGTACATGACTCAGTATAGTGGCTAAAAGTCTTACCCTACTCATATTACTACTTTTAAGTGCAGTTCAACAAATTAACTTTTTGTTTTTGTTATATTTTTTCCCATCTAACAGTTAAAAGATTAAAACCACTAATGTCTGTGCATGATTTTGAGCTAGAGCTAGATTAGCTTAATGTAAAGACTAGAAGCAGGAGGACACACCTAGCCTTTACCAATTAAAAAAAAAATGCCAACACCTTTAAAGCCCACTAGTTTGTGAGTTCCATTTAGCTTTTTTAAAGTGGGTGAAAGCAGAGGACAGCCTTCATGGCTAGTTTTCCCCTCAGCTTTTCTTCAGATCTGTTTGCAAGTAGATTAAGTTTACCATGATTTCAGCCTGTCTGATGCTTGTCTATGTTTGCATTCCTGTGTGTGTGTGTCTGCATGAGATAGACAGAAAACAGAGGCTTGCGTCGAACATTAGCAACCCGCTAAAACACCAACAACTGATTCACACCAACAGCCCAAAACTATGGCAATTACATCAATGCAGAAACCAGAAAACCTGAAAAGTAACATGTATAGTCAACATGACAGACAATGTGCACGTCACTTCAGCAACTGCATACAGTACAAATGCATGATGCTACACACTCTGACGCCCCCTGTTGAAAAAGAAGCTCCTCTTTTGAAGAGGTGAGGGCCTGCACTGCGGAGGAGCCCTGCAACAAGCTGATGTACACACTGATAAAACTAACAAAGAGACTGAAAAAGAGTGAATTAGCCAGGAGGCACATAGAAAGAATCAGTGAGAATGCAGAAAGACAAACACAAAGAATGAAAGAAGGAAAAAAAAAAGGAAAAAAGGGAGTGTCGGAGAAGGAGATGCCAGGTTCTTACATGTGCCAGGGGTCTGCTGTGCAGAGCGATGGTGGGTCTGTACTGATGGAAGTCAGTCTGGATCACACACACTCTCTTCTCCATCCTCACAACTCACAGCTGCCCATGCTGTCTTCACCAAAGCGGGCTCTGGGGAGGAAGTGAAGCATGTGCATGTGTGTGTGCTCTCTTCAGTCTGTTGGATTGTGTGTATGTGTGTGAGAGAGAGAGGGTGTGTAAGTGTGTGGGTGCGTGTGTGTGTGTGTGTGAGAAAGTGTGTTGCGCCTGCTACCTGACCCTGAGAGGAGCAGGAGGGAGGGAGGGGAGGAGGGAGGCGACGAGCAAAAAGAAAACACGAACGAGCTTGAACAACCCTCCCTATCTCACACACACACACACACACACACACACGCAAACTTACACACAAACGCGTGCATGCACACACCTCTCCTCCCACCTGCCTGAAGCCACACCACCTTCTGACAGCAGTACAACACTGGAAGACGGACTGCCAGCCTCCAGCAGAATATTCAACCCCCAACAACACACACAGATACGCGCCTCAGCCTCAAAAAGGTACATTGCTGGTCAGAGAAATGATAATACAAAGTGGGCTAATTTGCAACAAAACTATGAAAAACCCAATCTATTAAAAATGTGTATTGTTTAAAAAAAGGCAAAAAAACGCACAAAAAGGGCTTTGTATTAACTTTTCTAAACATGCAAATGTTACACTAGGGAAAACATTAAATCATGAACTTAAATTTAGTTTTTACAAACAACCTCATACACTTTAAATACTGTGGTCTTTACATTGTTGTACAGCGTTTAATACTAATGGACCATGTTTCTGATAAATTGACATCAGTTGTAGCTGCTTCTATTGACTATGTTATAAATTATTATGTGGTTAAATCTATATCATTGCATAGCACAGTGCTTCAGTAAATGCACCTTTGGGTTCTTATTAAGACTCTTTCCTGTTTTATTTTTAAATTCTCTCCTCATGTGTTGGGTTTTGTTTTACTTTCTGCCTTTCTGATTGCGTGATCAGATTAAACTGTTGCTGATTATTCTCCTGTGTGTTTATGCCTTTTCCACATATGGACATTTTTCAAAACATTATTTTTTTTTTCAACACAATTTGGGTTTTCGTCCACCAATGAATGTAGCTGAAGTCAGCAGAACCAGTCAAACATATAGATGTAATTAGCCAACCAGCAATGGTTGTTTTCTGGTCTCAGATGGGCCAATATGACTTTTAGTTCAGGCATATTGCCTCCTGCTGGGTTAGCATGCTTTTGAAAGCACTGTATCATGTTTGTGCTTTTATTTGGACAGATATTTATTTAAAACAATGCTTGTGTGAACAGGAAATCTTTTTTTTAAGAACTAAGTTGGGAAAACCTGTTTTTCTCTTCTGAGTCGTTAGTTTGTCTGCTTTTGCTTCTTACTGTGTTGCTTGTGCCATCCTGGTTTGTGCTGAAATGGGTAAATTTCCTTTTTTATATAACTCCTGAGTTCTTGGGTAATCCTCAGCTTGCTTGCTACCACAAAAGTTTTTTTCATCAAAAAGAAAGAACATATTTCTTCTTCTCATTCTTAATAATTAAAGAATTTCTATGACTGCAGCACCCTGAAAAAATTTAGAGCTTCACAGCATCAGGAAAACCATAGAACAATCAAAGAGGCAGATCATACATAAAACCAAAATCTGCTGAGGCGGTATTTTGTTAAATCCTGTGAAATCAAGTTATTCATGTGGAATTAGCGGGTCTCAAAAAGAATTCATCAAATAATGAGCTGCTTAGTGCTTTTCATTTTCCTGCTAACCAAGGTGCGAGTGCCAATGTGTCAGTTAGTCATCTCCTCGCTAAAGATCTGTGGCATCTACTGGCTGCAGGCAGGAGGAAATCATGCACAAAATGATATGTTTACTTTGCAACAGGGAAAAAATGACAGCAGAGAGTAATTTATTTCCTTTCATCTTCAGGGTATGAGGGGAACAGTTCATTTAAGTTTTTGATCAGACTGGCAGTGGAAACTTGGGCTTTTTACAGGCTTATTGTCTGACAGGGGATCAGATGACAGTCGGCTTCTGGCTTGTGTTTCGCAAAACACTAAGTGGAGCGGATGTCAGCATGTGTGCAGTGTGCAAGAATTTGACCCTGTGCACAAGAAAAAAAAAACCGAACTGTATGTCAAAGTCAGTTTACTCTTTACCTGTATATACAGTATGGAGTCTCACCAAGCAATGCTGCAGCACAGCAAGTTAGATTTGACAGTTTCAGTTCCATTGGAGTTTATGACAAAATACTCTAAACCAATCTTTTAGCATTTTCTTCTGCTGCAGATCTGTTTTGTCGTCTCCAATTTAAAAAATGTTATTACCCTTTATTTAAAGGTCCAGTATGAAAGATTTAAGGGTATTCACTGTCAGAAATGGGATATAATATTCATTTGCATGTTTTTATTAGTGTATAATCACCTGAAATTGACAACTGTTTTTATCTTTACATCAGAATGAGCCTTTTACATTTACTCATACTCAGGGTACACGTAGAGAACAATTGCTGAGAACAGACAAACCAATCACTGGCACTGGTTATGGCCTTTTGTAATTTTAATGTCTTTTATAGCCATTGAAGGCTCTCCTATGTGCTTGAAAGGGCACATCTGCAGTCTCATAGTTGCCCTCCCAAAATATTAATAAAGGATCAAATTAGCCCAGTTTAAATTCAGTTTTAAACTGGTCACTCATAGTGGCAAATCCTCCTATTGTCCTTTTACCTTTAGGCTGAAAGTTTCCTCAGAGCTTTAAATCTGTGCAACACGCAGCTGTTTTTGTAAATAGTTCTGATAAAACCATCACAGATATTTCTCGAAGTTGCTGGTTGAAAAACAAAACGGGTGGCCATACTCTCCAAAAGACTATTCATGCTGCTGGCACCTGTTTTTTTTTTTTGCATGCTCACTGTAACAACATAACAATACATCAATTTAATGTTTTTAGTTTTGTGCATGCCCCAAAGTAGTAAATAAAACAACTAATAGGCTGACAGATTTAAAGCTACACTCAACATTCTTTTTATGCTCACAATGGATCAAAGACTTTGCGTTATGTGCAAGAGATAACTATTAGTAAAAATACCATAAAAAACCCCTATGTGCTGCACAACCAATCAAAAAACCCACACAGTTAACGTATGGCTTGAAAAACAAGGCATGTAACAGCTTCAGATGTACATGGTGCAGTGTAAAAGTGAGACTGTTCCTTTTTGACACGAATGGAGGGTCGCACAGTTATGTGCATGTGGCATGTGCAGGCAATAACTGCATCATTTGATCAGCATCAGCACCCGAGTTAATTTTTTTTTTTAACAACTGCTTTGTGCACAATTCAGTCTTCATCAACAGGCCTGGAATGACACACTTCATGTAGCATATCATCCTCAGTAACAAGAGTGATGTCTATGGTAATGACCAAGAGACCAAACAGAAGTATTAGCAGCAGAGAGCCTGCTGTTTTCAAGCCCAAAGAAGTGACCAAAAGAATAATGGTGGTTTGTCCTTGATGTACGCACAGTTGCACAGTGAATTCATTGCACATATGCAGACAGTTAACACAATGCCAAGTTTTACTGCAACATTCTGAGGCATCTTATGTAAAACATTCAGAACAAAGGACCTAAACTGTGATGCAATGACAACTGAACTCTCCAATAAGAAAACATGCCCACTCACAGCACAGTCTTAATTTTGCACTAACATTTGTAAATTCTATATAGGAACGTACCAATTGTCATCAAAATGTTAACAGCACATGTGCTGATGAGGATCAAGTAATGTCTGTAGGTATTCCTACTTGCAAAAGTAATGGGTTGCACCTGCTCACACAAAACACAGTGCAGCACAGCACCAGCAGTGTAAGAAACAGTTGAATGCACCTTGTCATTTCTCTATATTTCATTTGAACTAAAGCTAATAAGGTATTTAAAAATGGACTATGGACTAACATTCATAAGGTGGCCGGAAACATGATTGTCATTGAATACTATTCTTGTTTTATGTACGCTGAATGTACATGCATCCAGCTGTTCATCATCTCTGACAACTAAACGCTCACGTTTTGTTTAAATACTATGAGTGTCAGTATGGAAATGAAATAAAGTGCAGGTGCTCTTAAAAGTTGACAGAAAAAGTGCTGACATATTTCCTAGGCTGCTTTTTTCTAAACCATTGCAAAGAACTAATGACCTTAGAGAGAGCTAAAATCAATCAAGCCATTCTTTTCAATGAAAGCTTTTTGGACTTAAATGGAATTGCAGTATTGCACCCTTAGTGTTCTTAAGAGCTAATCTTTGTTCCAGATTTACTCTGGCAGGGTGCCATATCTTAGGGAAAGCCACCTACACTTGAAGGGAGGCTGGTTGTCCCGTGGCTATCCAGAAAACAACTAACAAACCCCTCACTAAATCCATCATCATGACCAAGAAAAACAGTAAAAACCTTACTTTTATCTAAAGCAAAAAATGCAGTAAAAGCATACCTTTTATGGCTGAGGTACAGGTTTACCTGTGGTTACATTTGCCAAGACAATTAGGGGATTTAATCTGACCCATCTGCCTTGCTTTAGGCTAAATACACTTAACAGGAGAGCACAGAGATGCTCCTGTCAGAACATAAAAGCAAAGTTAATTCAAAATCACAAGGTGAAAAATACTTCTCCATGGAGCAGCAGGATAACCACTGGCTTTTACCTGTTAATTGTAGTCATCCAGCTGCCTTCTATTAAAGTAAAATTATAGAGTTTGATCTGTTGTGTATCTACTCACTACACCAAGAAGTCTGTCTACATGGCTGTCCTTAGGTGCAGATCTGGGATCAGCCTACCTTCATCACAGTAAGAAGAAAAGGTGAAGAGGAGAAAAGCTGATTTTGATCTGGGATCAGAGCTTTAAGGGGGCATTTCTCCCCCCTTTGTCTTGCTCTGGCTTGTCTGTGGCAGGTTGTCTGCCTGTACATGACACGTTGATGGAATTTGATTAATTAAAGGTTTGAGTTGGCAGCTGAATCTTGACATAAAGATTACAAGTTTGGCACAAAAATGGGGGGCCCCTTGTTATCAGCCGTGTTTGAGCATCCAGTGACATTTCACACATGTTGTGGTCTAAATCCACAAAGGCTTTAAGGGGATCAGACAACACCCCATCAAGCAAAGAAGTAGGCCTCTGATGTTGTGGTTGAAAGACTAAATTTTGACATTTAGGAAATGTTCTCTTTTGCTGTCCTACCGGCAGGTAAATGAGAAGATCGTGAGGCCATTAAATATGAAGCTAAAGTCAGCAGCCATTCAGCTTAGCCTAGCACAAAGATGGGGAAACAACTGGCCCGGCTCTGTCTAGGAGAAAACCTAACAGCGCCACAAAAAGTGAAAATGACATGTTGTGGAAGAATTCAAAAAGTTAGTGCTTCTGGCTGAGAAATGTCTGTCATCACCTCTCGTAAAACCACAACTAGTCGTTTTTTTGTCTTGTGAAAATTGTAAAAACTATAAATGGCAGTATTAACTGTTCAAAACCGAAATGTCTCAAAAAATGGCGAGAGTTGTCCCACCAAAATTAATTGTAAAAATGCTGGGGGTACCTATACCTTTTTATTTAATGCACCAAGTTGGACAAACCAGAAAAAAATTGCTATGACCAAATCCTGGATAACCAGTGACATTCCTATCAATACTAATTAGCAAATGTTAGCTAACATGCTAACCTATACTGGTAAACCTGCTAAACAATAGTATGATAGCGTTGTTATTGTGGAATACTATCATGCAGTATTTAGCTCAAAGCAATGCTGTGCCCAAGTACAACTACACAGAGCTGCTAGCATGTGCTCTTTTTTCAGGTTTTGTAGCCTGCAGATAAAATAAACAGATATAAGGTAGCAAATAGGTTTTATAGTTGCTAGTATGCATTACTTTTATAATGATCGTTGTTTTCTACTGTTTCTAGTCTCTGTGCTTAGCTAGGCTAATTGACGTTTTGCTTTAGCATTGTTTTTACTGGACATATGTAAGTGTGGTATCTATTCTGTCACCGAAGTCTGCCTTCCAAAATGTTTAACTTTCACTTGGTCGGAAATAAAAACATGATTAAGTGGAATGCAGCAAATAATGCATGACTGAAGAGCTGGAGTGGATTCCATATTATTATAAGGCTGAGAAATGGCCCATGCCAGCATATCAGTAAAAACACAACTTGCAATGCATCATACACTTCATGATAAGTTCTGTTTACATTGCGTTTGTCACTGGAGTTTTTTCAAACCCCATAGAGACAGAAGTAGAGTCACATGTCTGCTATGCTGAACTCTGGGTAATGAATCAGATTGAATATGTTATCCTATGTCTGGAAGACAGAGTACCTGCCTGCTGCTTCTGACGGTTTTGCAACAGCTTTAAATAGCAGTGAGAATTATCTCCTTAAATCATTTGGATCTGTTTCAGCTAAATGGAATACGTATGTGTGGCAACAGCTGGGAAACATGGAAAATGACAAACTCCTCTCTGGAGGAGCACATTTCTGTTGATAAAGAATGTAACACTATCTCTTCTGTCAGTGTTGCTACATAAGAAACTTCTAATCTGATCTATTTAACTGGAAATCACAGCTCATTCACAATGCAAGTTTTTATCAGCAGTGGATGTGTCCTTCAGTTAAACGTAGGGTTACTTTCAAGTAGATATGCCGCCCTCTAGTGGTTAATCATTCTCAGTACTTGTGACAAAATAGTAACTCCAGGTACATTTGGTAGCCTTCTTGAGGCATTAGGTAATATCATATGATCTAAATTGGTAACAAGATATTTGTTTCCCATTTTTGGGGGGCACTGTTAAGTGCAATACCAGTGCTTGCAAGTTCGAGTGAATTTAAAGACAATATTTTTAATATTTTTGCTGATTTTTTTCACTGTATGCTTTGCAGCTTAAGAGTAAATGAAAGTGCACACTTTAGAAACTTTTTTTTGGTGTAATCAGTTATTGCAATTATATTTGTAACTGTTGCATTGTCATTGTGTGATGATGCAAAATAAGACCAGCTTTATTTATAAAGTTTGCACTGCACTACAGTACGTTACCAATTAACTGATGTGACCAAAATAGTGCAGACTTAACCATAAAAGGTTGGATGAGTCAAGCAAGATTTGAAAGTCCACCACTATATTTTTTATAGCATGCGGAAGGGAGAAAACCACTCGCTGCCTAAAAATTACAATATTATATCCAAAACAGTGGGATGTGGCTTGCAGAGTGGATTCACGGTGAAGTTAAGACTACAAAAACTATGGTGAATGAGCTAAAATACATATCTTTGAGCCACCGTAGGGGGGCAGAGATGACCAGGGGGAAATTATGGAGTTAAACCAGGTTGAAAAAATATTATTTATATAGCAAAAAAGACTAACAAGAGTTTGTTGGTAGGTGAGTTTATCAGTTTTTTTTTCCACTGAAAATCACATTGGATCTTTTTTGCTAGTTGCTTCCTCTGTCAGCATTATGCACTTTTTAAAAACCACTTATCCTTTGCTAGGTAGGGAGGTTGGAGTCAATCCCAGCTGACAATGAGGGGAGAGGCAAGTCAGCCTGGACAAGCTGTAAGTTCATCACAGGACTGATACATAAAGAACCATTCCTACTCACATTCAAATTTAACAGGCAATTAAAAGTCAACAATTAATCTGCAAAGTATTTGGACAGCTGGAGTACATAAATGAACTTTTGCAGACACAGGGAGAACACTGACAGCACCCACATAGAGGAGTCGGTGGGCTTAAACTCAGAACCATGTTGCTGTGAGGTCTCAGTGCAAACCATTGCACCACCATGCTACCTCCTTTTATTGTTAATGATTGATAAAAATTGTGGGTTTGGGGGTATGAACTTTGTTACCACTGAAGGGAGTCAGAAAAAGTTGGAGAACCACCGGCTTTAAGGTTGAATTTCAAACCTCATTCTTGATCTTGGATACAACACTTTTCAAAACAATGTGAGGTCAAAGATCCTTTCGTAGTTTCTTTCTGTCTGTGAACTTGTGATGATATCATGATTTTGCGTTTTCAAGGCAATATAGATGTGCAAATTTCCTTGTTCTTTGAGCACTTTTTGTTAACTGTTCCAAGGGCATGGATTAAGCTTAAACTTCTCGCCCTGCTTCATTGCCTCAGTAGTAAGTACGTACAAATGCAACAAAACAAATCTGGCAAAAACAAAATTGAGAACCCTTTATTGAAGAGGTATTTTAATTGTAATATTAAAAACTGTGTAGTATAACTTGTCTAAAGGAAAGAGATCCCAAATGAGTTGAGATGAGATTTCCATGTCATATTGACACTTGCAAAATTCACAAATTCCACAGATTACACAGGGATACACATATTTACCATATTTTTCATTAGAAGTGAGCTTCCAAAGTCTAAAAAATGCCTATGATGTCATTATCTCTGCACAGTTATCTCAGCTCAAAAGGTGAGAACATCTTAGCCTCTACCACATCAAGCTTAACCATTCTTTTTTAAAATATCTCTCGTAAATCCCTCAGCTAAATGAAAGTGTCAAATTGCTAGAATACTCCAAAAGTTTCTGAAATGCATAAATGCAATCATAAACATCTCAATATCAGCACCGATAATTACCCTGCATCTTCATGTGTTGATAGGGGGTTGGGTGATGTGGGTAAGGTTATACAGGAAAACACCAAGAAGGCCATTCATTCATTCATTCATTCATTCATTCATTCATCCATCCATTCATTCATTCATTCATTCATTCATTCATTCATTCATTCATTCCAACAAATGATTACTTCTCTGATTTAAAAAACAGCTTTATTTTGTATTGCAAAACAATGACAGCGTAACAAGTTGGGAGATGCACAGTTTTGTACTACTACATGTCACTATTTGAATAGTTTACAATGTGTTTGGTAAGTGTTATTTAGCTTTATTTAGAGCAGATATATCTGTTTATCATATTTTCAACAGGTGGCTATATATTACAATAATTCCTCTCTTGTACTACAGTTATGGCTGATAATTTTACTGAGAAACAGTTCAAATCTCCATGTAAAAAATAAACATTATGCTACAGATGGAAACTTGTTTACTGAAAATCAAATACATAAAGTCTATGACTATTTTTAACTTTGGTTTCAATGAAAAGTTTAACATCCTGCGAAACATATAAGTAAAGGTTTTCGGACCTGAGGTTTGGGACCATTAGAAGTCATGAGATGAATCTGTTTGGTGATGAGATGAAGTACAAACAACATATATGTGCTACAATGAGTCTTTACAAATTCTTAAAACTGACAGTTTTTGTCTTCCAATTTTTTTGGCCTTTGAAAACATTCTGATAATTAAACAAAAAAATGTCTCTTTGGTTGATCTATATACAAACTGTAAGGACAACTGTGCACTTTTGCAACTGGACATTGCTATGTTTGAACACACCAAAAAGGCTGCGTATTACTGGTCTAGGCATTGTTTTCTGGCATTACAGGAATACATTTTCCCCTTTACAAAAATACTTAAAATTTGTATTCTCTACAAAATCTAGTCTAATTTAGTCTTTTGTAACAACATCAACCCCAAAATACCATGTATCCACCTTCATAAATCTGTGTCAGTCTATCTGTAGTCTGCTGTTGTCGGTAGGCAAACAGTGAAGTCAAATAAACTGCAGTTAATGGCACTTGTACACAAACATCCTGGGCTACTGAATCAAACATCACAGTCTGCTAGCACTTACACATCTTACTCTCCTCGATATATAACAATATTCTTATCTGTTTCATGAATCTTAATCTCATAGAGCAGATTAGGCGGGAGCACCTTCACCATGTTGTCCCAGATGTAAACAGCCACGTTCTCAGTTGTGCTAATGGATAGGAGAAAAATGGATTTAACGGTCATTGTAAACACACCTTCAAACAGTCTGCAGAGAGCTGTGAAAACAGCTGAGAGGAATACTTACCTGACAACATTGGCAAAGTATGGGACGTCCTTATCCAGGTTTTTATGGTCCAGTGGAGTCATGATGACATCCTACAGGAGACACTCAATCAGTCCACATAGTCACTAGAAAACACATGCATTAGAAGCATACTAACTTCTCTCTTATCTCAAACTTTCAATCAGCTTTGTATAATTACAATGTGGGATGACTACTGTTTGTAAATGAACAGTGTTAACTTTCCCTTCCTTGTTCTTGCATACAGAACCACATGCTCACCGACGCAAAACCTGTACCCAGCAGAATTTAGTGAGCTCTGGTGCTGTTGTCAAAACTATAGATCATGTTCCTCATTGTTTTGCCCCCCCTCCACAAACATAAAGAGTACAGAAGTCATACAGCACCCTTACTGGCATGTGGTGGAGAAGAGCAGTTAAACATATAAGTAAAGTACAAGTTCCCTCAAAACTCAAGTCAAGTGCACAGTTTGTAATTCATGCTGCTAAATGTTTCCCTTTTAACACAAAGAAAACAAATATTAGTTTTAATGATGATGTGAGGTGTTAGATCATTTGTTTATTTCATTGATTCATAGTCACCCTTGCAGATAAAAATATATCTGACTAATTCAGGCAGAAATGTTCACAGAAGATGTGTGAGATGTGTTAAAGTTTTATTCCTATTGAGATCTATAACGTTTGCTAATTTCCCTCCTAACTCTGACTGGTGTTACCTCAGAAGTTAGTGATAGAAGACAAAATGAAATGCAACATTACCTTAAACTGAATTTTTGATTTCTCTGAGTTTGAATATAAAAAAATGGGATAATGTGAGAACACAGTTCAACAACATATAAAAGAAGGATACAATCCCTCAAAAATGTTTGTGGGTAAATGTTACACATTGTGAGTTTAAGTTGTAGTTACTTGACTTCATGTACTTAGATACATTAAAAGTATTAGTGCTCTGTTCAGTTTAGAGTTTTACAGAATTTCTGTGTTTCTTGTGAGTTTCTTGCATAAGGCAACAGGACAAAACCACACTGGAAAAGATAATGTATTTTGAGTTGATCTCACCTCAATACACCTCTTCAAGTCAGTCAGGTTCATGACCATGCCAGTGAGACGATCAATCTGTGGACACACACAGGATGAAGGCAAAACATTGTGGTGAGCCTCTTGCTTTCTGCCTAATTAATAACATATTACATTCCCCTGACTATGAATATATACACAACCATCCCCACAAATGTCATAAACTATTCATTTTGATGTATTTTCAGCAATACTGTTTTGCTATATTGTTGTCTAATTCAATTTAGTTCGAAATAACCCCAATAAAACAATTACATAAATTCCTGCCCTCCATATTGCCCAAAACAAAATAATGGTGGGTAAATACTGAATTCTACTACTGACTTCTTTATGAAATACAATTGCTACTACCACAGACAATAATTATAACAGAAATTGGATATTTACCCTTAAAAATATCAGCTACAAAAGTCAGACAGCTGGTTTTAATGTGAATTACCTTGTTTAAAAAAACATAAGCTAGTCCTGTTATCCAGTTATAGACACTCACCTTTCCACGCACTGTCACCTCCACTGTGAACAGAAATGACAACACTGAATGAATAGGAGACACTGAGATAGCAGCTGCACAGTGTTTCACAGTACGTTTTACACAACTGGGTTGAATGAAAGCGTAGCAAACCTTTGTAGTTGTGTCCGTGACCATTGGGATTGTTGCATTTTCCATAAACTTTTTTGTTTTCCTCATCACTCAAATGAACGCTGGAAAAAACAAAAGGTTACATTTATCAAAGTTAGCTGCACAGTTTGACCAACAGTTTGAACAGTCTTGTTCAAATCATGTTTGTGACCCACCACATCAGAGTCAAACAAGCAGAATGTGCCACTGCTTTATTGACACATGCTGCTTTGAGGTGCATCTTGTACAGTCACTTTTGAGTTGTAAAGTCTACTACATATACAAAGAGTAGGCTAGTGATCAAAAAATGTGTTGATCATTCTAACAAACAAAATCTTTGTCTTTGCTTTTGTGTCTGTGTCACTTAACAGGACGTGACCTCTGACTTTAAGGTGCAGATTGTCTGGTTGACTTGTATACAGTGTAAGCTAGCCAGCTGCATTCATTAATGTTGGTTAAAATGTGGAAAATTATGAGTAAAGCAGAATTAAATATAAGAAGAGAGAGCAGAGGAACAGTCTTGAGACTTTATGTTTTTGCTCACAAACTTCTTCTCACTATCTGCTTGGATGCTGGTACATAAAAAGCCTGACACGCACGGATTAAGCTTCTACTTTTCTGTGATTTGGCGTCCTTCTGCTGTTAGCTTCATGCCCACTGCATATTTATTTCATTTATTTTTATTGGTTTGGTTTGGTGGTCCAGCAGCATGGCCTACATTAGAACTTAAAAGGATTTTTTTTTTAAAACTGCAGAATTAGGGAATTAGCAGTATCACATATTACATCATTACCACTGTTTTCTCTTATTATTTTTTTCCTACATAATCTTTTACATTGTTATTACAAAAAGTAGCCCATCAATTTAAAATCTTTATCATGAGAGCAATTAGTAGCCTACACTTACTATATGTACAAACAAAACTGAATATGATTACAAGTTCTAGCATAAAAATTATAAGTTTTAGTTTTCTATGTTCTTATATGTTTTTTTAACATATTCCTATGCATTTGTATTTAATATACATTTTTATCTCCTTCTGTTCAGTGGTTGGCTAGACAGAGAAACCCAATTCTACGAGACATTCTACAGTGCTCTTTTTTACGACAGCACCTGAAGGCCGCTCCAGCTCTTATGTGAATTCAATTGAACTACATATCCCACGACACCGCTGCTAAAGCCACAGGTTGGGTTCTAGCTTTTTCAAATTTGCTGTAGTAAAAATACACGGCTATTACAAACATATATACCGCGTTACATGCAATGTGGATCGGACACATTGTCTTCTCTACAGATCCGTCATTCGCCGCTTATTAAAATGGCCAATTCATCATCTTTCCGTCTCGACGCAAAGCCGCTCCAGCGTATTATAACATGCAAAGCCTCAATGCACGGTTCGAAATGTTTATCGGCATAAACCTTATCGGCAATGCAGCCACATTTCCATAAAAAGAAGAAGCTGGACTGAAAATCAGGTGACGGACTACCTGTGGAGTCGGTGACAGGCGCTGAAGCTCTGCACGCGGGTGATGAAGCCGATACGCTCCGCCGCGCTGCCGCTGCCGCTGTCAGAGAACCCAGCCATGGTCGCTACCTGGGAGGAGGGCGAGCGGTGTTTTCAGTCCGGTGCTGCTGGGAAGCCGCACAGAGAGGGCATGAAATAGTCAGCTTCCAGCGCTCCAGGCCCCGTGACTAGCGCTGCGTGGCCATTGGCTCAGATGTGGGCGTAAATAATAACTCACATGTGCCGGATATGTTAACGCGTATCAAACCCTCAGGCTGAATGAATTTGCAACAAAGCGGATATCAAGTAGCCATTATAAGCGTGCGGTACAGTGCGAACCTAAAACTGAACAGAGATCATATCTAACCAGGACAAAGCATGCTGACAAATTTCTGTAATGATTCAGTCACCAGACAGTTTTCCACGTTTGACCAAAGCCATTTCATTTTCGCAGTTCATTATTTTTCCCCACCATAGGTAAAGCTTATATAATCTTCATGAAAAATATCTATGTTAAGGAAGATGTGTGGATGAAATAATACCTATATTTAATTGCCACTTGGAACAATCACAGTCGCTTTAATATCACACTATCAGTGCTAAAACACAGATGTGCATAAAGCAGTTAATAGCGGTTATTAGTGGCAAAGTTCTTATAAGAATACAGTATCAACAACACTCTAGCCATATCAGTTAGAACCTATATTTGTGTTCCCTCGACTTTTATTTGTTTTGTATTGAAAACAACACAGACGAGGACAAAGCCTGTAGCTCTGCCTATTTATGTGTATTGAATAGCTTGAGTAAGTTTGCATGGTTCAGTGTAACACCCAACTTGTTGTCTGCCTGTCGTAAAGCTTATCTGCGAAAGTGGGAACAGCATGTGGCTCCAATGATCTAGAATAAAACCCAAAATACGTGACCTGATGATAAAATTTCACATCTAGATAAAATAGAAAAAAAGGCCCTATCTCATTTTGAGATGTATCCATTTATTATTTTTTATTGCCCGATCAGTCTCTGCACACCTTTCAACTTAAGCTCTGACATACCAGAAACATGCTCCAACCACACCTCTGTATGTGCACAGACATCCCATCTGCAGTTGGTTTGAATCTTTGATGTCACAGGTTTCTCTTCACTCAGCCCGCTGGAGAGTTATTTCAACTCGAAGCTCCTCCATTTTATAAAGTGCACAGAAGAACCAAATGAAGTACTTTCCTCAAAGAAAGCCGCCAAATGAGGTGGAGATGGAGGGCCCATTCGGTCTCAGCACAATCAGACTTTGATGTCTGATCAGTCAGGAGCGATAACTAGGTCTTTACCCTCCGGAAAGACCCCCACCCTCTCATCACTCTGTCATTTCTTGTCCTGTTATTCTCATCTGTGATCTATTTGTCTCTCTTTGACTCATTCTTCTTCTGTCACTCTTTTTCTGTACCTCTTTACAGCTCAATTACAGTGTTTCTAACAGCTTTTTTCAGTGTCTCACTCTTGTTCTGTGGTTTTTTGCCTTTGCCCTGGTCTCACATTTGACATTAATGTGCTCTGAACTTCCCCTCTGTATTCTCCTTTGACACATCTCTAATGAATTTTATAAAGAAGTGCAGATTGACTGATCTGTCATTGTCATGCCATACGCCCTTTAATTTTATCTTTAATAGTTCTATTCCTCTCTGTCTGTCAGGGAATTGATATATCAACCACCAGCACAGGCCTCATTCTCCAACATATACCTCTCAGTGGCAGACATTTCAAATTTCCACAGTAACCTCTGCCAAGCAGCTGCTCAAACTATTGCCGTAATTGACTTTGTGGACATCACCCCTAACCCCTAACCCTAACCCTAACCCAGTGATCCGTGGCTGCTCAATCATATTTCTTTTATTTTCAAAAGCACCTCGGGGGGGGGGACATCCAATTAGGAGTATGATCTCTTCTCAGGCTTCAAATGTGGTGTATTCGATTCAATGCCAGCACTGCAAAACATTATATGTCAGTGAAACTGGCAGAATGTTGAAAACCAGAATTATGGAGAATGTAAATAATATCAAGAGAGGCCACATGGATAACCTATTGTATACTCACTTTCAGAACCATGGCTTGAAAAATTTCAGTTATATAGGTTTAGAACATAACATACTTTGGTCTAGAAATCAGAGGATTAGACGTGAAATTTATTATATCAAGAAGCTCGGTACGGTTGCGCCTGATGGTTTGAATGAAAGATATTAGGAGGATTGGGTTCCCCTTTTTCTTTTTCCCTTTCTTTTTTTCCCCCTTTCTCCTTTTTTTCTGAAAAGATATCCTACAGACTGTATGGTTACTAGATGACTCCTTAACTTAAGAATAGCAGTAATAAAAATAATAATAATAATTATTATTATTATTATTATCATGATAATGATAATGATAATGATAATATTATATATATATAATTTTTTTTATGTGTTTGTCTATCTCCCTTTCTTCTATAGATGTTTGGGATGTGAATGACTCTGGCCTATGAAATATTATAATATATATATATATATATATATAATATTTGTTATTTTCTCCATTATATTTATGATTTCAAGGAAACTTAATTTATGATTGTCTGAAATATCCAGAGCAGAGATCAGTTCCCTGAAGGGGGACCCCTGCTTATGGAATACTTCCTTAAGAATTTATTTATGAATGATCTTTATAACTTCTCATTTTTGCATGATTTAAAGAGAAAGTATGATGATTGGACTATACCTCTCTCTCTCTTTTTTCTCTTTGTTTGCAGTGTGATAGGAAGGAAGTGCCTACTCGGCCCTCTGAACTAATTCCTTATTTGCATGGCGGAAATGGCACTTGTGGATGATTTGGCACTTTTTATCTGCAGATAGCACTTATTAATCTTTCTTAAATTTAATATATTGTGTTATTTATCTTTTTGTCTTTTGCTGGGTCTATTCCTCCCTCTAATTTGATTTTCCCTTTCCTCTATAGATAGCTAATTAGAAATAAATTATGGTTGATTACAGGGAGTCACTCTTAACCCAAATTTATATCTTGCAGGCCTGTTAAGCTGAACCGCGTTTTTCTCACTGCCGAGGATTTGTTTATTAAGGGTTAGGGTTAGGAAAAACCTTAACTCTAACCCTGTACACCTAAACACAACATTACCTAAACTTAACCTTTTTGGTTTTTGTCAGCCTAAACCCAACCAAGGGAAAGCAGGATCCTAATTTAACCTATCCCTCTGAGTTGATTCTAACCTCAACCTTACAGTCACTTAATGGCTTCTTTGAATTTCATGCCTAATCCTCAACCAGAACTTTCTGTGAATCTGATCATGCGTTCCCATGAGACCTCTTGTGAACCCCTTCCCCATGGTGACCTGTTTTATTATGATTTAGTATGATTTACTTTAGGAGGAAGGTTGTAATGATAGAGGGTGATCCCTCTGGTTCATTGGAAGAGTTAATTTCAACATTATCCTACATATGTGAGAACATGCGCCAGAGCCAGCTGTCTCCCTTTTTGGGAATTTATGCAGCCTTTTTTTTGTCCCTAGCCTAACCCTGCATGGTTGAGGGGACATACTTGACACAAGTCCTGCACTGCTGTGGGAAGGTAACTGAAAAAAACCCAAACAACCCTTTTTTGCACAAAAATATCACTTAAAAATGCTCAAGACTTTTATGTTTGTTTACTCCACACTGAGCGAGGGAGGTATAGAGGAAAGTTATTTGCCGGCACATTTGAATTAGCATACAAAGTGCCTGGGCATTAGCTTGAGATACAATGAAACAAGGTGCAAATTCATGCTCAAACAGACCATGATGGTAACATAATGCCTTTTATTACTCCCTCTTCATTCAAAAGGACCACAGAGACCCTTGTATGGCTTATAGGTCTTGGGTAAAATATATTTAAACCTATTGCATGTATCAATCTCATCATCGTTGCAGTAGGGTCTGCCCTGATTTTAAGGAGTTCCTGTGGGTGCTGTCTCATTCTCAGCTCATATACATGCCCACTAGAATGAACAGGAGGCCAATTTAACAGATGTTACTGTGCAGCATGCTTATAGAGTAATAAACTGTAATGAACTTTCTGGAAAAACTGCTCTGTAAGTGTGTGTGTTTACTATGAAAAACAGTGCTCAATGCAAACTGAGTGTATATTAGACTTGAAGGTAGCAGCCATCGAACGCAATCAGTCATCATAAATATAGGGTGAAAATGTTTATCTTTATGTTGCAGTCTGGAGTTAATGTAATGTAGATGGCAGAACACTGACGCTAATATTGAGGACATTGGCTTCTGTATGGAATAGACTCTATGTAATTTGGTATAAATTGGATTTTGTGCTGAGCAGTGCAATTAAGAGAAGGTCCTACTTCAAGAAATAGCAGTTTTCTTGAAGCCCAGGCATATTAACAATATTCATTAGTAGCTAGAGGCATGAACTTCTTCATTCTAATTTAAACATATAGGCCTATATGTGAAAAACAAATAAGAAGGGGAGAGAAATTACGAGACTAAGCAAAGAAGACAATCTTTTTTCAGTGTCTGTACATTGTTTTACTGCACAGTATTTGTGGAGCTTAACATTATGAGCAGCTTTCACTACTTTTGTTGCTTCTTTCATCCTTGGCTACGTTCACACTGCAGGCTAAAGTGACCCAAATCCGATTTTTTCACCCCATGCGACCTGTATCTGATCTTTTCATGACAGTGTGAACCACACAGATCCGATTTTTTCAAATGCAACCCAGGCCACTTGGATATGTGGTCCTAAATCTGATACAGATCTGATCTTTTGCAATGCGATTTCAGTCTGAACGGCCAGGTCGCATTTATCCGACCTCCACGTCACTGAGACACGACGAACGTCTTTATTCTGCGTTC
>JAQNCA010000017.1:15868602-15898529 GCA_029783725.1 Acanthurus tractus | reverse complement strand
AAAAAAAAAAAACATTCAATGGCTAATGTAAGAGACAAAGTCACTGTGGAAAGACAACTAGCATCAGCAGGGCCACAACAGCGGCATAGTCCGTGTGGACCCCCCACACACGGGGGGCCGCAGAAGTTCAGTGAGGCAGCCACGTAAAGCCAGGCAGTGTGTCCCAAACATAAGACAGTCAAAAAAGTTTCTATACAACTGAACATGAACACTGAACATTAGGTCTTTTTTTACAATCTAATTTATAAGACAGAAAATCACGACTCTAATTTCTTAGTGATCCTAAAAGTAAAAACACCATTGTTTTAATGAGAATGACAGCCTCACCTACATAAAATTGTGATGTTTAATCAATTAGTCAAATAAAATGAGTATTTTAAAGTGTCTTTGTTCACCACCAGGTTTCTGTATCCGCAGCCTCTGAACGCAGGTGATAAACAGCCAATATTGCAGTTTTTTATATCACCACTTGGTGGGAGTATTTAATAAGGACCACCCTCACTTACCGGGGGGATAGCTTCTCCTGTGTGTAATTTGTAATTAATAGAAGCAATTTGTCACTGTGGCTTTTTGCATTAGTGTCATGCCTGCAGCAATGCAAACACACCTCTCTGTTTATTCCTGGTGTTTGAATGATCATTCTGTGTTTGTGTCCCTGACTACAGGATATCGTATTTGTCAGATACCATGTTAAATAATGCTCTGTCAGGAATTATAATTCTTCCCTAATTTCCTGTCATTAGTGGGATAATTTGGCGTTTCCTTTATTTGAGAAGCTAACTGCAAACACGAGCTGCCATCGCCGTCATTCATAATTCAGTGTCAGCGACAAGGACGGTGGCTTTCCTATCTCAGCCAAACAGTCCCAATTTTCACACCCCAGTGAGAAAACGGCACGGCTCTGCAACCTTTGTGTCCGTTTCGCTGCCTTGTGGCTCATCTGCCACCTGTCCAACCAAGATTTCTCATATGAGCAGGCCGACAAAAGACGTTTCAATCCACTGAGGCTCGTCATGTCAAGACCCTGTCCAGATCAGCAGTGGAAAAAAGACAAGAGCGGCTGACTCCCCGTCGTCTCTTTTGTCTCCCATGAGACTAATTCTGTTTTAAACCAAGCGCAGGCTCCACTCCTTCGATGATTTACTTTACTATGATCAGAGATCTTATTTGTAGTATATTTTAAGTGTTTCTCTCATTTTTTCTTTCATCCCTTGAGAAAACTTTTCTTTTCGTTTGCTTTTTTTAAAGCATACAAAGTTATTTTAAAGAGTGTTTCTAAAGTGCAATTTTTTTAGGTAAGAATGTCAGAAGTGGATACTGCAGAATATTTATATGAGCCCGAACACCATTTGAAAACTGACAAATTTATATCAAAAGAAATTGTCAGAGGTGATTGATAAATTTTTGGCCTACACAAAATGCAAATGCTTAAGATTTTCCTTAACAGTGCTGCATTTCAATTTTCAATTGACTATAAAAGAATAACCCCCAAAAAAAACTTTAAACTGTCTGCATGATCATTAAAATAGTTAAGCTACATGTGCCTGTCATAAAAGTTGTATAACTCACATCTTACAACCTTATGCCATAATCTTATGTATCTACCCTAATCCACGCTTGTGTTTTATTTTTCCACTATCAACGGTCAGCAGGGTCCTTATGTGTTTCATAAAAAATGAGCTGTGTTAATTTGTTTTTATCCAGTAAATAAGAGGGAGAGCACCTCTTAAGCTCTACTGACATAAATATTAAAACAAAAATAAATATTTACGCTCTTGTAACTAACCATCTGTGTCAGACAGCACTGAGTTTGACCGTAACTTGCTATAAAATTGAAAAGCTGAGTATTTCTGTGTTGTCAAAAGTAAATATAATGTGTGTGTTTCAACATATGTGTGTAATTTTTTTACCTGGTGGTTGAAGATAACAGAGAAGACTAACAGCAGAAGTGTGAGTCCTGCTGTGGTCGGGGTCCTCTTGTGCCAGGTTGGCAGCAGGGTTGGCATGGTGCTGTGTGTTTACATTGAAAGCAGCTGGTTTCTGGTTTCTAAGGTGTTTTTCCACCTCATACCTCACTTCTGCACTTGCAAGGCCCCCAATTCATCTTCGTTTTTTGTTCCTCCCAACAACACCGTTCAGCATTCGCCTCGCTTCGCCACAACAGCCTGGTGGATTTTCAACTTGATCTCTTTACAGAAGATTCCACAAAGGTTTATTCTGAATTGGTTAAAAAAATTTCAAAGGATCATTGCAAGAACAGAAATTGCTCCAGTTTGTGATCCTTTGCTGTTGTCCTTTTAGTTTCCTTAATTTTTTCTTAAAATCTTGATTTTTTTCTAACAATTTCCCAAGAATCAGAGCATTTTAATGATTCTTTCAATGGGTTGATCTATGACTCATTAAAAAAGTTACTTCCGTATGATTTTAGTTGGAAGATTATCCTTGGTGAAGAAGTCCTCGGCAGCGGTTCCAGTTTCCTCCTTTCCATTAAGACCTCTCAGGCTGTGAAGGATTGGATCTCTCTGTACTCCCTATGGACGCAGCGCAACTGAGAGCGCCTGTGGATCCTCACCGACAGATCGCCTCTCCCACCCCATCCTCCCCCTAACCAATCAAGATAAGGCCCTCAGAGAGCCGGCTACATGACTGGACTAACTTAGTTGTCCGGGAAAACTAATCACACAGGAGCAAATGGGCACAGTGGCTATGTCTAATGTAGCAGCAGCCATGATGAGCACATGGATGCACTTAAACACGAGCACATCTGTTAAAAACCATGATACATGCATACATACACCACCTGTAAGCTACTGTACACTGAGAGAGGGGGGGAGGCACCGACCCCTCCCTACTGTTTAGCTATCTCACACAGTAACTGGGCATCACCCAGGGTTTCTGACACTAATGGGGATCTAGTGTAAACTAACAGCCCTGAAACCAAACACAGGCAAGCAAATGGGTGAACAGGGAGCCAAAGCTGCCTGCACATGCCTCGTGCCCTGCACGGTGCCTGTCTCACCTCAGTATTTAAGGCAGAGTGTCTTTAGTTATTTGCTTAGTTTTTTAGCCAATCCAACACTAAAATAAATAAATAAGCAAATAACTAAAGACACTCTGCCGTAAATACTAAGAAAAATTGAAATTTTATTTAATGGTGATGAAGAAATTATTAATTAACATCATTAGTTGAAGTTTTGCCTTTGCTGAAGGTGCGTGATTTAGTTAGTGGGAAGTGCAACAAGGTTAAAAAATGATTGATAACATCCAAAAAATAGATTCCCAACTGAAGCCAAATATTGAAGCAGGTTTTCCTTGAAAACTGAAATAAGAGAATGAAATCCTACTGGTTGTTGTAGATTGTGCTTGCCTTTTGTTGATCATGTTCCCTTGATTCCAATATTTCTCCTCAAATCTGGTGGAAATGCAGTCTGTTTTGCTGGAAAGCGTCAATGTTCCAAGAATGACCAGTTCAGCAGCAGAGCTTCGCTGGAAGAACACCCACAGAGATTTAATCACAGCATTTTTTCTCTCTGAAACCAGCTGCGAAACCACACTGACAACAGCTAAGTTTATTAGAAAGAAACATAGAGAAAACAGCAAGAAAGCGATTTCTTGGCACAACACCAAAAGCTAAATATAAAAATATAAATAAAAACATTATTTTTAGACATTCTAATGCAGAAATGTAATTTATTACATTTTTGCATTAGACGGACATTTACAAGAGGGTAATGTTTGAGAAAAAAAACTCATTTAAAAATTATTGTAAATCAGTTAAAAGCAAATACCAGTTATCTACTTTTTTTAAATTTCTTGAGCTTCACATTAAATTTCATCTTATCATTGCCAGAGTACCGAGGGAAAAAGGCAAATTATTCTAAGAAAAAAGCACCATGCAATGCATAGGGGCATGTGAGACACGCTTATCTGTTTTGAACAGAGGGAGCAAAGCTCAGTGATGCATCACACAGATTGCAATTGTTTTTTTTTTATTTTTTTGTTTCTTCTAATACAAGGTAATATAGCTTTCAAATGACTCTGTGGTATGGATGTGACAGAATCCATTGCAGAGAAAATAAATAGAATATTATTGTGTTCCAGGACCCCGCAGTGCCATTATATGTGACTGTGATGAACGAAAGAAGCGGCGAAATTTAATTTTTCTTTCCTGCTCCATGAGCATGACAATATACAGCTGTGACAGGAGCCATACATCCATATTGTGTCTTAACTAACAGACAGTGAAGATTACATTTAGAGCAGAGGGAAAATGCATATATCAAAGGTTTTATGATTGGAAAAAATCTAACTGGCAGCAAAGCAGGTTGAAACAAACAGGGCCTAAGGGTGCATGCACGGTGAGATGCTCATTTAAATCAGGATTCAGCAGGAGGAAAGAGGCTGAAGAGGCTGTCGAGGAGGTAATGTGAGAGCTCAAGTGTGCCCAGTTAAAAACTGCATCACGGTTTTGATGGTTGAAACTTCTCCCAAGGTCCATCCTTTGTTCATTTAGGGTTATATTTATCAGAGCTTTATTAGATGCCTCATCACTCAGCCCCGCGGGGTGTTGTTGCATTTTTCAGCTAATTGTTTTGGTTCCACAGCTTTGTTTTAGTCTCACTGCTCTCATCAGCCTCTTTTCCACAGCAGGCTGTGTTGTTTTCAGCAGATAAAGTCCCTGATAAGTCCACCTTATCAGTACCAAACAGCTGACCAAGTCACCTAATTGCCTGTAAAGAAAATGAAGATCTTTAACTGCTACAGCCATATACTTCTCTGAGGAGTTAGTGAGACCAAAACAGAGCTAAAACTAGAATACTCAACAATTTTTTATTTCATAGTTGATCAGACAGGAACACTGCACAAAATGACTATTAGTGTTGTTTCAAATCTGCTTAAAGTGGAAAACTACAGCTCTTTCTCTGCATTATCATTTCTGTGTTTGCTAACATTCTGCAGCAAACAGATAGCTCAGCATGCTGTCTATACTGCATATTTTTCTGACACAGGTGTCTTTGGCATGCGAGTAGCATGTGGCAGGGCTCATGATAGCTATAACAAACCAGGAGTTTCTTTCTAAGCGAATGGTTTTGGCATGAATGAACTTTTCTAACTGTTGGAGTGTATGTTGATACCAAGAGGTAGATGATTGAGTTTGGTGACGAAAACAACAAAATAAGGTTGAACTCAGGATCAAACAAATGAGTCAACAGCTCCGTTGTTAGCCACATGTGTGCTGTGTGGGGTTTGTTCAGCCACAGTGAATCAGACAGTGACACAGCTCTTTACTTTCATTCATTTGATTAGCCCTGTGGCTGCCAACCGCTCACAACACAAACCATGGTTAAATGCAGAGAGGGACTATAAGCTATGATAAACTAAACTGTGTGAGACTGTATGTGACAGTTAACCTGATTAAATCTCTAAATAAAATTGACCTACTATCTTATACAAAATAGACCTATTCAATGAGAGCGCAGTAGAAAGGGCATCTGGGTTGAGATGATATCCAGGACAGGGTTTGATCATTACAGAAGAATGAGGAACAGCAGCAAAAACTGTCTTATTTCATTTTTAACCAGCTGCAGAGCTGATTTCAACTCAAGATACCGAGCACTGTTCCACTTGCACTCTGTGAGAAAGGTCTTTACTTTCACACATTAAGACGGCTATAAATTCTGTTTATTAGACTCAAAACATAACGTCAGGATTCACAGCTGGACTCCACTGAGCTCCACGAAGCTTTAAGTGTGCAGCCTGTCTACAACTAAAATCAACAGACAGTAATGCTTGGATTGGCCTTGTTTGGTATAAATGTGTAAAGTTGCATACTCACTTGACCTGTATTTCATGAAGAGGTACAAGCGGGGGGTGGGGGGGGGGTCTGATCCCACTTCAACAGTTTCTTACCAAATAGCATTTAAATCTCAAGTGTTATGTCATGATATCTGGGTTAAGCTCTTTAAACTGTTTGAACTATTAGATAAATTTGAGCCAAACAATAAATGACAGGAAAGAATCAAAGGTTTTTCTGTCCTAAATTCAACTAGGGAGTCTCAGAAATTAATATTCCCTCTTAGCATACAATATGGCTTATTATCAGCATGATTACTTAGCTGTCGTCATGTCAGAAATACAGAAGTATTTGCTGCTGTACCACAAAAGTACTAGCTTTGAGACTCAACCTATCCTTTATACCGAAATGGTAAAAGTTATGATATATTTTGTTGTTTTGTTCTAAACAGTCATACACTATCTAAATAATAAATAAGCAGCAAGTTTATTTAGCGACCATAGCAGAGCGATAACGCTGTAAGTTGGTTGTTTCATGTATTAGTAATTAAAGCTTTATGTTTTAGTACAAATAAAAAAAAACATTCTGATTCTGGGTCGGGGTTTGGGACATAGCAAAGCAACTGAAAAACAGCCACTAATCTAAGCTTTTGTCGGTTCCTGGCACGAGCCCCACTGATGTCCCCCCGCTCTCTGGTAGACAGTCAGAGGTACAAGCCTGAAATAATAATAAAGCCTTTATACAATTTATAAAGTTTTTATGGTTGACTTGCAAGCAGCCATTTGTATTTTAATACATTTGGCATAAAAAGTAACATTAATATTTGTTTGAAGTTCACATTCAGTCCACCAGATGAACATGAAACAATTTTCCACTCTGTTTTTAGTTCTGTTTTCATATTCCAAAGCAAATGAGTCATTGTGGAATGTACTGCATTCATCGAGTGCAGCGTGCTAATCTTTCGCTTAGTTTCACCTGGTTGTATATCATTGGTTTATGCAGTTCACTGCATTCCTGAGGTGACTGTCAGATGAAGTGTTATCTCATCTACCTTGATTAACTACTTTTTCTCAGAAAGTGTTCTGGAAACCCTAAGAGGAGGATTAGAAAAACCTTGTTTTCAATTACAGATAGACACGTGGACTAAATAAAACTAGTTATCCAGGTAGTTTTTCGACACTCCAGAAATGGCACTTATCAACTGGCTGAATTTGTGCTCTGTTATGGGTAACTGATGAAGGAGAAGTTACAATACGTATATAAGTTGACTGCCCAGTAAAAAAGGTAAAAAGCAAGTTTTATTCATAGTGCAGATTTTTTTTAATGGATTTTATCTCTAAAGGTCAGGGTGCTGACCTTTTAAAAGCAGGTGGAAACTGTGCATAGCTGGAATATAATTTTGCAATGTCTTCTGTTTTTCCACTCATCAAATTGAACTCCTATTATGAATACGTTATATAAAGTTCACCTCAGTTCACAAAAATACCCATAAATTAAGTGCATTTCAAGTAAAAGTTGAAGAGGTCAGCCACATTAACATGCCTGCGTGTATCTTATGCTGGACCCCACCTCGGCTCGGGGTCGTCCTCAGCTCACAGAGGGGGTGGTGTTCCTACATGTATTAGGTAAACACACCGCTGGGAATGTTTACGATCCTTTGCAAATGGGTTAGAAAGTGTTTAGTGGACAGGACAGGTGCTATGCTCCAACGCGTAAACTGTTTGGGTCTCTGATGCCTGCAGGTCTGCAGTGCTGTGTTTGGGAGCCGGAGCTTTGGCCATTTTTCAGGTGAAGAGTACACAAATTTCTGAGTAAAGAGGTTGCCTGGTGAGAAGATGCCGTGATGGTAGTAGCTGGCTCAGGTTGTGTGAGAAGAAAATGTAGATAACATATGTGAACAGAGGACAGTTAAACCAGGACTGAGTCATGACCTGTTAAGTAATGGCCTAACAGATTCACTAATATTACATCACTGTACTGTATGATAAAATCAGCATACCATTGGATTAGTTCACTAGAGACTCATCCAGGTGCAGCAGGATACTGAGAAGTTCCACTTCTTTTCATAAATGTTTCCCTTAATTCGACATCAGCACTTATGTTGTGAAAACTATACAGCATAAAGTTGTTTGTCATATAAAACACATACAGAACATGTGCTCGTATCCTCTATGTGTTTACATTCTTGGTGAGGCAGAGTGATGGCGGGAGGGAGGGGGGGGGCCAATGGCAGCTCTCAGCCGGAAAAACAAACAGGCTGAGGGCCGTGGAGAGAGCCCGGAGCCCAGGGACACTCAGGAACATCCTGTCCACCGGTCTGCCTGGGTCAACACCAGACACAGCTCCAGGCACCGCATCCCTCCGTAGCCAAATAACAGCATCAGAACCACATCAAGGTGGTGAACGCCCCGAGGGCTGTGCAAGAAGAAAATGTTTATTTTCTTCCAAGCAAACAGCAGCGTAAAGGACAAAGACGTCAAAGTGGCACAATCTATTGATTAAAGTTTTGCCGACGCACCTTTTCCTTTGAATCTGTTTGCTAGAATTTAGTTTTCCAGGTTTTCACACATAATTTTGTCACAAATAATCCAATTTTTAGACAAAGATTTGCTCTTAAATAGATAAGGCTTTATTGATCTCTCATCAGAAAAATTCAGATAACTTGTTTGTTTACAAGCAAACTCCACAGGAAACCTTAACTTTCGAGACTTTGCACCATTTACCATCTTCAAACCCTCCAGACACAGTTGGCACTATTTTGGTGCATAGTCTGAAGTGCAGGGTGCCTGAATAGGGGCGTGTCCAAGGCTACTTTGCTGTTTAAACAGTGCATAATCTGGGCACCAAGGGTTGGATTTAGTTCCTTAGATAACTATAGGAGTGTTTTGTTTAGAAATGTGCCAACAATGCATCTGACCACAACTCATTTTATGACCACCTGGGTGCACAGGTGAACACAAGTACATTTGCTATTAGACAAAGTGGGTGCTGGACACAAATTGACAACTACATTGGTTGGAAACAAAGAATCTGCTTTTTAATTTTGATGTCCCACATCTTTTACTATTTTGATGTTTAAGAAGACAATTTTTCCACCAATTCAGTCCTCAAGATCAAGCTCTGAATTTCGAAACATGAGTTAATACCTTCAGCTAACAAACTTTAAATGTATTGCTGTTGTGACAGTAACCTTTGAAGGATTGTGCAACATAAAAATTCTGTATGGACCATAATGACATTTAAATTGCTTTGCAGCATGTGGAATGTGAATGTTTTTAAAATTTTATATATTTTTTGTTTTACACTATATAGTTTATCTGCACTGATGGGCTCTTATCTGAGCTTTGGCATGTTTCCTTTGCTTTTTATTTCCTTTCTTTACTCTTTTGTTTGTGCTCATGTGTTCCTGAATGCTTTTTACATCATTAACCTGCCAGCAACTGCCGCTAACAATTAACCTGTATGTCTTAACCTGGAACATTCACATGAAAAATTAAGTGCTCATGTTTATTCATACACCATGTCCCCTATTGAATTAATAAAGACACAACAATGTATCTATATTTATTTTTGTATCAATATCTTTGCTCACTTGCCTTTCATTTGCTTTTTTTTTAGCTTTATATAGAAATTTTCTGCACATGCACACAGTCAGTGAGTTTTGTTTAAACTCGAAGCAAACCCAGACATAATTGACCTGGGTAGTCATGACACCACATTTCCCTGACTCATTAAAGACACTGAATAAGTTGAAAATATAGCACATGATATGAATACTGAAGGAGGAACAAGGAGGATCTAAATATACATCATAGACTGACTGGTACTTTTTCCCAGATTGAAGTCAACTCCATGCTTCAGTATCATACACTGGTAGTTAGAATAGAAAAATGACTTTAAATATCTTCAGTTGAAACATTTTTTACTATCAGTGCAGGTTTTCTATCTAACTTACGGACACCTTTCCCAAACCAACTAGCTGAAGGCGCTTTTAAATATGAGGCAGGCTCCAGTGGTGGAACATAAAACTGGCCATTGAGGGGGCTAACAGGGCTGTGACACAGGACTCAACCCTGTAATTCCCTTTCAACAGCTTTATGTGTCCTTGGGCTGGACGGAGCAAAATGAGGGATGTGCCACAAATCATCCACCTCTGTCTCCTCCAACCCCCTTTTTCCTGTCGGACATTCAAACTGATTTTCTCTGAAATATTTTTCTTTCTATCTATCCCGTTGAATCTGTTAAAACTACAAGTAATGCAGATTTATAATATCAACACGCATGCATGTTTTTTTTAAAGAGGCCTGCTGGAGATGGAGAGAAAGATTAGCTCTGGTATATGAAAACAGAGGATGGGGGGGGGTTGTCAGCCCAGCATCCCAAAGATTTATCATCCATTTACATTCTCCCAAACACACACTCTGCACCACCGTGTAAACACAAGGAAAAGTCTGTTAAATAACCTCACATGGTGACATTTACAATAGAAATTTTTTTTACTATAACTTTTCTTGATTTATGAATAAACTAGAGCCAATGTTTGTCTTTGAGCAAATTAAAAAGGACATAATACGATTAAAATCCAATAATGAGAATTTATTACCATTAGCAACGATTGTAATCAAACATGTTTATACATCTTGGTAGTTTATATTTAGGAGAGGGGTCATGAACAGTTGCTGACATGTTTGTGTAGACAAAAGATAACTGCAGCTTGTTCAGGCAGGTGAAAGGTTTAGTTTGGATAAGAAGGCCATGTTCCAATGAGGTCATTCAAAATTTTAAACATACTTTGATACTGAAATCAAGTCTGTCAACGAATCTTTAAATAATCAAGCAAATTCTGCTAAATCACGCCTGTTATATGTTATCTGTTCTGTTGCTTTGTGTATTTCCAGTTTGCCGCAAGAATTTTTTCATTTTTTTTCTGTTAGCATGCTTTCATGCTAACGGGGGGGAGATTGTTTTGCTGTAGCTGACAGATAACCATCAAATAATTAATATTTCAAATGTTTATCTCCTTCTCCTGGCAGCTCTGTATACACACACTCTACCAAGCTGGATGTTTTTTGGCCACAGATTTATCACAGAAAGTCTTTCTGTTGTGTTAGCTGTCTAAGAGAGAGATAACAACAGTCATACCAGAGCATGAGGATACGGAAGGAGACCATCAAACAGATACCAAGCAAACACAACATTAAGTTATAATAGATTGTGCTGGTGCAAAGTAACTGTTGTCCGATGATGTAACAATTATCATGTCTTATATTTCCATTTACTGATTGCAGGTATAATCTGTCCGCAGCTGATTTAACCGAGCCCAGAATATGTTGTGGGCAAATATTGATATTTGGGACTCTGAAATAAGCTTATTCACTTTCTTCCTTAGAGCGAAATGAGAAGATCGATAGCACTCTCACATCAGAAAGTTAAATATGAAGCTACACGGTTCCCACCTTTTCTAGAGAAAATTATTCCAGATAATCAAGTTGCTACAACAGTTATTGCATTCCCCATACACAATGATATGCCTATTTAATTGTCTGTTTGAACATTTTCACAGTTTATGCTTTTCATGTATCCCTTTATTGTATTCAACAATCTTTTCTTTAAAAAAAAAAGACCTTTGTGCTCTATGCTTGGCAAGTTTTAAAAAAGAGATTGTAATTGTTAGAATTTATAACACAAACCACTTTTCCCTTGTGGTTTGCAATAACCAACAAAAAAAAGAATCACTTTTAGAAAAATCCGTTCCTTAAAGTTTCACCTTTAAAATAAGACGACACTGGACTTAAGAAATACAAATTTTAGGTTTGTTGAGCTTTAAGGGATAATCCACTGCCATTAACTGACTCTGATCTGTAATCAATATTTAGTCCCTGTACTAGTAATATTCCGAAGAGTCTTTAACAAGGTTAATTACATCTACTGTGAGCTTCAGCTACACATGTAGAATACTTGTCATGTTATGGTCTACTTTTGATTAACTTTGCAGCAAGGCTCATGTAATTGGTAACCCAAGACCCTTGAAAGATCTAGAGAGAGTTATCATTTTAAACTAAATCGGGACTCTCCAAAGTCCTGACCTGTTATCAGCTAAAGGAATATAAATAACACTGATTAAATTTTCAGGCCAATACAAGATTTCTCGTGTACTTCCCTTTTTCTCTCAATTACATATGCTTTCATTGACTGGTAGTTGGTCATCTGAGTTTAAGTCAGCAGGTTACGTAACGTAAACAACGCTAGCATGTTTAAACCAGACACAGCTTCTGCAGAAGAAGAAAAGGACCAAATCATTTATAGTCGCTTGCAAGTGGATGTGTTAGAACAGTTATTTGTTTATGTTTCACTTTTTATGACTTAGAACACAGCAGAAAAAATATCCTGACCCTTCGGCTTGACAACGCTAGTTGTCAGATAACAATAATGTGACAAAGATTAACCTGGCATTAGCATCTCCTCTGACTGATTGCAATTCATTTCACATTAGTGATAGTGCATGTGTTGACTCCTTCCGAACACACACACACCACCGTGTTGACAGGAATGGTTCCTTAGGTTTTGTTTAGAGACCCATCTTGAAACAATTCTTGTCTAATTTGCCTTTTTGAGACGGTGCACTGGAGTTCTACTGAACAAATTCACAGCCATGCCACTAACCCCATTTTGCCTTGTTAGATGTAAAAACAAAAAACTCCAGAAAGAGATGTTGACATGGTTAAAAATTAGATTTTCATTGGAGGGAGTCTCAACATTACATGCACTTAGACTCAGTAAAACACAGTTATTATGTCACATGCAAACAAACAAAGTCCATTTCCGTGAGAATCAAGAAAAAACGGTTTCTGTCTTGTCCTTAGCCAATAGAGAAAGCCATACACACAAAGCCGGCTGAAGATAAATGTAAATGTTGCTCTCTGTTAGTACAAATATTCACTCTAGTGTTCTTTTCTTGCACATGCAGCAGTCAAACAGTGGCATGCAGACAGAAGTTGGGTCCTCGCTAATGATTAAAACCATTCCAGGCTCGTCCATCTCTGAGGCCAACGAACTCTGCGGAGATGTTCTCCATATTTTGTTTAGAGCAAAGAGCAATGGAGGAGCATCTGTCTGGAGTCGCTTTTAACAATGTAGGAAACCAGAAGCTGTCAAACACAGGGATCAGAGAGGAGTAACCACAACGTCAACACAGGCATGTCAAAGGTCCCGATGTTATTGTAAGCTCAGAGTGGTGGCTGTCCTTTCGCCTTGCCAAGTTTACGGAGTTTGATTTTATTATATTACCTTGGCAGCGCACAGAAGCCCAGACATCAAAGCTGCACAAGGTAACATTGTGTAGTGACAAAGCCAAATTGGCAGTCTGAAGTCACTTCTGGTATGTTTTTAATGCCCTTGTAATTACTTTTTCGGAAACCAGTAGACTAATGATGTTCTCTTAGGCAGCTAGTTTGAAAGTGCTGAAGAGTCTCAGACACTGTTTGTACTTTCGTAAATTGTCTGAATGGATAACTTGCTTAATGTAATGCATTATAAAATTTGGCACTTCATTCTTAAATTAGTATCTTAAAGTTGCAAATTTACTACTATTTAAGCATCCTGAAGCTATTGCTAGCATTAAAAAGACTTGCCTATTTATATTTCAAGCAGACACTGAGCAAAAATAGCATCAATTTGGACTCATGTGTTTTGCCAGCTGACAAATGGAACTACATATTTTTCACTCTTACCTTTACCTGCATGCATCAGTTCTGCTGAATGCAGAGAGACCAAACCGATATAATACAGATATTAAACATCAATTAGATACCCAGCAAGGTAACCCCCAAAATCCTGAAGAAACAGAACATCACTTAAATCACAACTGTAATTTCTGAATAAATTTTAAATTTTAATGCCCAGAGTGATGATGTGAGAGAAGGTTATCTAATAATGTAGCTGGTTGTTCTTTTATGTAGCAGAGCTCTGTCAGCACCTCCACATGACGGTGGTCACTAAAGGCAGTTTCCTGGTGCTTTAGCTGTGAACAGTTTAGATAGCAACTGTAGCTCCAAAGCAAATTTTTCATAGTGAGGCCTGTGGATCATCTAGAACAGAAAGATTTTTTTTCTGACAGAGTTAGCTAATGTTGACTGCAAAAAAAAATAAAAAATTCCAAGGGCACATAAAGCTGAAACTGTCTGCCACATATTTCCACCCATCATCGTAGTCAATTAGAAAATCTTTGTGATTATGGATGATCTACTCTTATTCAGACTCAAACATCAACATCCACATCACAACATATAAATGAATTTGTACAGTGAGGAGAAAATAAAAAACAGTTACAATAATAAACCTCTTGTATGGATCAAAGGGTCTCAGACAGGATTGTTGGTATAAAAAAGCTGGTTATATAATGTGCATATTTTAATCAAGTGGTCTGCATGGGATGTTCATTTTGGGTCTTCTCATACATGACAACATGGAAAGAACTTTGAAACAACAGTAAGTCAGTTTTGTTTTACTTTGCTTCTGCTTCCAGCTGGCTGCATGAAGCTAGTGCTGCGTGACCATTGATCATCACAGAAAAAACACAGTCATTGTCTCTGAATGAGTAACGTTGTCTCATTGAAGCTTATAACAAAATGCCAGTGATGAGCCAGCAGTGAACGTGGTGTTCCTCAGGCTACCTTGTAGTCTAATCAAACAACAAGTAACAATAACAGGCTGCTGGCGATGACGATAGAAACCAAATGTGCATGGGAAAAGAACCTACGGTTGAAGCTGTCTTCAAGTGGGTTAAATAAAGCCCTGTCATGTACTGCCCACAGCATGGGTCCTTGGTGAGGCAAAATCTGAATGGTTTTTGAAGCAGTCATTGTGATTTAGTGAATAGCAAAGCTCTCAGTATGCAGGAGGAGCAAGCAAGGATTTCTAAGACAGTTCCAGTTGTGCCCGGATGGGGCACTGCAATGTAATGTGCATGCAGCAAGTGCAAGCTAGAACTATTGTAAGTATTTCACATTAAATGCTTGACCATCACCAGCATCTGAGTTACACGTTTTTGTGACCACTTTTATGCGTGCATTTGTGATTTCATTGACAGACCCAAACCTTGGGTGTAAAAACCAGAGACAAACTTTATTTCGGGGAACAGAAAAAATTTGCGGGGAGTCAAACCTGGTGAGTTGGAGACAAGAAGAGGATCAACAACAACACAGGCGAGATATTTGTTCTGAGTAGGCATGTCAAGAGTCCACTTGGGCTTGTGCCACAGTTTGAAATGTTTGCGCTAATATGTTTGCGCTGATGTTTCTCCTTTAGTGTTAAGTATGACCCTTGGAGAAACATTCACAGTGCACAACCCTCTGAATGTCACTGAAACCCCCCAGTTTGGTTGTGCTCCTGACCTGATTCCACCTTCTTTGGTTTCAGAGACTGTGAACGCTTCCTCTGCAGAGACTGCTGCCTCTGAATCATGAACATAGACCCTCATCATGATGATTCTCAACATATTTGAATCCGCCCGGGCCTGTTGACAGAGATCCCTGCAGACTCCCACAGAGTGCTACTTCGGGAGTCATGAAATCACAAATGCTTGCTTACAAGTGCTGATCATGATCTTAGATAACTTGAAATACTCAAAGTTATTGCCTGCACCTGCCATGTGCACATGGCTGTGCAGCAACCCATTTCCTGTGAAACAGGACCAGTCTATTTTTGATTGACCTTGTTTATGCAAGCAACAAATATCCAATATCAATTAGATGATAATCTGTATTAGAACTAAATAAAGAGAGCAAAAGAATCTGCTGTAACAGCCATCCTCTTGTAGTGATGAATTTGATGTGCTCACTTTAAGAAGTTTCCACTGTAGTGATCACAATGAACTTATGGCCTCTGTGTCAGAATATTTGTTTGCCTTATGTGTTCTTTGATTAGCTCTCCAACGCTGTCACTGAAGATGAATTCAACACCCTGTAAAATGAAAAAAAAAAAAACGCTTTAGGAAAAATGTTGATACAAATCAACACACATCCTGCATCTCTTCAAAATTCCCCAACATAAACACTATCAATTTGGTCTCTGTTTTCGGGCTGAGGTCCAAACCCCGTGGTAGAGCTCCGGTTGTGTCCTTTCTCCCATCCTGCCCAGATTTGGCCACAAGTGTCTCCCATTTGGAAACAGGAAGAGGTCTCTCTCCATCCCTCTTACTAACCTCAGTTTCACAGAACATGACCCTGACTGCAGACATGACTAAAGACGTGTCTACTCGCAGGAATTCCTCCATTTAGAAGGTGGAGCCGAGCTCCAGCTGACTCCACATTCTTTATCCTAGAAGGATAACAGACTAAGGATCCAGTTAAGGGCCTTTTTCCCATTACATAATAGCAATTTTTTTTTCTAAAGAAAAAGATAAGATCCCACGCCAACAGACATGTTCACACAGACAGTGTGCAGACCTGTAATAGTGTCAAATGTCAGCGTTCAACCCTCCCAAACAGTGTCTGGGTGCTGCACTGCATCAGCCAGCATCACTAACACGTGAATCCAGCTAAAAGCAGTGCGGTAGGTCTCACTGTTTGTTCCATATTGTCTTGTTTGGTTACACATAATTGCTCAAGTGGAAAATCACTGATACTAAACCAAACCCTTACAAGCAGTTTTAGAAAGTTCACATCAACTCAGAGGACTTTGTTAATCCATCACTAAAAGGCCAAACAGGCTTGTTTTATTTACTTCCTGCAGCTCTTGAAGTCCCTGTGATGATGTCTTTCTTAGTTATATCGAGGACCGCAGTGCCACCTACTGTACTGCGTACCAGCTTATGGAATCACATCTTTACTGCTATGTCATTATGCTTCAGTAATTATTGACAGTATACAAAAGTATTTTTTCATTTGATTTATTTGACAATTTACAAAATGATAATTTAATAAACTGCGTGCTTCTAACTTTTTTTCATCAGTTTGTTTTTGATCTGTTCCTGTTCAGATAAAAATCCCCCTGTTTATAAAACCATAAATGTTTTTTTGTTTTTTGTTTTTTTAAGTTTGGCATGAAGTAGCTTGATCAGTCTGCTCGGTGCCCTGATCCAACATCTTTGAAGGGAACTGAGTGCAGATTAATTCTCTTCCTCCTCTGCATGAAGCTGATTTTCTTTTGCACTCAGCTGGGGTTAAATGATCTGACTATCCAACTCCCACTATCCAACAGCTCCAGCTCTCCCATTACAAACAGGTACAAGTACTGAAGAAGGACAGATGGGAATGTCAACCCTTTGTGCATGAAAAGAGAAGTCTCCCATCGTCTCTCTCCGTTTCTCTGTTTTATCTCTTCTCTTTTTTGTCCGTTTTGAATTCAAGGCAAACAACTCAAAAAGACAAAACAGAGAAAACGAAATACTGATGCAACCCAAACAACCCATGTGTTTGAGCAGTTCATCTCCCTGTAGACATCTCACGGAGATGTGATCTGAAGGGGGCAGTGTTGCACCTGATGTCTTGCATCTGGATACGGGAAAGGAGTGTGTTAACTGTGACACACATGGTTTTGTTTGATAGTCACCACGTTGAGCTCCTCAGACTGTCACTCAGACTTATAAAAATAAAATGATCGCTTCTTCCCCTGCCCTTCATTTCGACATTTAAATTACCAGAACTTGATTATGTCCAAATTAGTCAGCTTAATGAGTAATTACACATTGAATCAGAAAGTTATCAAAGGCAATGTCATCAGTGACACAGACTGAATTTACTGAGGCTGCAGCGTGAAGCCATTCCCCCCTGCTTTAATTGTAGTCATTATAATTAGCAGCAAAGCACACATCTTAAGTACTCCTTAAAATAGACAAGATGACTCAGTAAACATACATACAGTAGGTAGTAAAGTGAGATGCAAGGATGCAATTTCAAGTTAAGCCGAGTAAACAGAGTGTAAGACAGGAAACTAGTTAAAGTATTTGAATATCCCTCAGGTGTCAGAATATTGGGTTTAATAGAGATACATACACCTGATAAAAGGTTCAAGGCTGACACTTGATGAATAAAATGAAGTTGGGAAAAGATATGTGTGGACAAGAGGGTGGAAAAGGTGTTAGCATGCTGCTCTGAAGGTGTAATTACTTGATCTTTAGGTGGCTAAAGGGATAATTAAAGAAGAAGGGATGACAGATGAGAGAAAGCAGGGGAGCATGTGAGGGAAGATGCGTGTGGGTGTGTTGCAACAAAGCTATTCTTCCAGTCTCTCAGCATGACAGAGGGCTGAGCTAACTGTCTCTGACTGAGGATCCGAAAGCTGAAGCAGTCCACTAATATTTCCTCAAATCATCTCACCAGAGTGATGTAAATGTTGGTACAATCAATGTTATTGCCTAAAAATGAAAATTTTATGAATTCAGAAGTAGATTTAAGCTATTTTTGGGATACTTTTCAGACCCAAGACCAGTTAATTCAGGATGACTGGTGCAATCAGGGGGCAAAGGCCACGTCCCCAATTGGAAGACAATTGATTTTTAGGTCAGTGGCATAGTTTAGGGATTAAGGTTAGGCAAGCTGTTTTGTGTAAGGGTCTCCAGGAAATGAAAGCAAGTCTATTTAAATATAATCAATAAGTGACCCAGTATATTTGTGTTTGGTTGTGTCTGTGTGGCCAATGAACCTGATAGAGTCACTGCTACTGATATTATACTGGTGATATTAGTTACTTACACTGCTCAGGGTTGTAGAAGGACTCAATCCTACAAACCCTAACATCCACATTGCTTAAGGTACTCTGAGACGGGTGCTACTGTCATGTCCAGTACCAAGAAACCAGTGCTTCCTGACACCCATTAATCACACATCGTAAAACTGATACTGGGAAATCGTGATTTCAAAAACATGCAAAAACTATGTAAAACACTGAGAGGTCAATGTAATTGCTGTTCAAACCAACCCTTCTTCGAAACAATATGATTAAATCATGCTTTAATGCAGAATAAGGTTTTAAACTTTAAACTGATTACAAGATTTTGAACAGTATAAGGTGAAATGGTATTTTGATAGCTAGCATGTTTTATTTATTTATTTATTTATTCATCTATTTATTTATTTATTTATTATTGACAGTTGAGACTAGTATTGTGGTTACTTCTTTTAAATATTCTTAATATTAGAATCCTCATGCACAACTTATATGTCACTGAAGTCTCAGGCAGCTCTTTTTCACAACAACTTTTATTTTTTTAGTTTTAATTATTTTCAATGTTTTGGCCTCAGGCTGTTGTCTGCCTCTGGATACACAGTTGTGCATGTGTTTTTAAACTGAAAATAATACAGAAAATTATTGGCAATTGGCAGTCAGTCTAATATCAGCACTGAACAGCAGTTGAACGGAGGTGACAGTCCCTGATTCTTCAGTAACGCAAAACTGGAGGGGAAGAAATCCTGTCACAAATTCTGGTCCCCGAAATCATTACTGATTACAGGTGACTCCTTCTCCATCATCCCTCCAATCATCATGCACAATGACAGTGCGGTGGTGGGCTGGAGGGATCAGACCACATAGTGCTGGAGGTCGACAGAGAATCAGGGATCTCTGACTCACTGAGCTTAGACTGAAATATCGTTCATTCATTCATTTGTCACCACCTTTGAACATAAATAACTCACAATCTTTGAAATCATTCCTCAATCCCTAACTGGTTGACTGATACCTGAAGATTCATGAATAAGACAGGATGAGTCTGAACTGTGAGCCAGTGACGTTTTCTACTCGTGACATTCAACATAAAAAAATCCTGACATGTTTTGACAGACTTCACATGAGGAAATGATAAATGTCATCTGTAGTCTTTGAACAGAAGAATCTAAAATGTTATGGAAATGATGAATGGCGTTCCCTGACCTATTACTACTTCTGAAACTCTTCTAAATATTGCATCACTGACTGATGCTTCATTAAGATTTTAGAGAATTTGAATTATAAAGCATGAGCTCTGCCACAACATTTGTCAGTTTTTATTTCATGAGTTCTATATTCCTGTCTTTCTGTTTGTGTGTGTGCTAATGTTAAATGCTAAGTGGTGCTGGGTGTGGGTGTAACAGTAATGTGCCGGTAATGAAACAACTTCTATAAGAGAAGGAAGAGCTCTTTATGGTGATGAGGAGGAGGAAGACTCTATATTGCTTCATCAAATATTAATTTTCTCCTTGTGGAGGCAGTCTCTGTGCATCTTCCCTTACAATTTAATCAGACTTTAAGCCTAATTTATGGAATGGGACTAGACATTTCGGATAAGTTTTCTCAACATAAAGCGCCGCACAGTGTTTTATATGTTTTCTTCAGTGAAGGGCTTCATTTGTCTCTATTGCAATGTTATTCTCCAGATGGTTTTCTTTTTGTAAATTATGCAGTCCTGATTGGTAGATATGAGGTATAATCAAAAACCTCCAAGACTGCTCCTATAAATAGAATCTGATTTAAATCTGGCTGCTATATCCTCAAAGAAGTGCAGCAATTGTGCAGCAATACACTGCTACCAGCGCTCCTGTTACTCAAAGAAAGTACCCTGCAAGTTCCTATAATTGTGTCAAGCACCTTCAAGCGAACTGCGTTGAACTCCTTCACAGTGTCAAAATGGCGACCGTTCATTTTTGGGGAACAGAAAGATTTCCCAGGGAGCCGTGACTGATGAGTACGGGAGATGGGGAGGATGTGTTGTGGCAGGTATGACACTTTTGTGTTTTTTTTCATGAGAAAAGTGGTAACATTGTCATGCTAAAGAACCCAGCTGCCATCATGCTACAGTTCAAATTGTTTGCACTGAATGAATGTCCTCCCTCAGATGCCTCAAAAAAATCACAGTAATACCTAATTGTTTGAGCTCAGGACAAAAATTCACAATGCTCAACTCTGCAAATGACAAAGGAACTTTTTTGGAGAACAAAGGAGGGCAACTGTGTACATGTGGACTGCTCTCAACTGAACTTTTATGGTTTGGCCCTGGCACGATTAAAGTCACTACTTTAAAAAGAAAACTGTGCGTTTTATACAATAATTCTGACCCGAATGCTTCTAATGTGAGTTGTGGATTATTTATTTTATTCAAGGCTTGATATCAAAAACTGGACGCTGTTGCGGGTCTTTATTCAGCTTGCTTACTTTATGGTTGATCATAACATTGTTAAATGTCATTATTCTGTCATAAACGATGTCAAATCCTCAGTATGTGTTGTTTTGTAAAAGAGGGACATCAAAATGTCCACTGAAGGAGTTTTTTCACACTTGCACATGATTTTTCACACTCACACAGACAGTTTCTGGGCAAAAACCAAAGCCTGTGTAAACAGTATCACATCTTAATATATTAACCAAAAGAAGAAATCCAGGAGCACAGATACTTGCATTTAAGATATAAAAATGTTATGAATGATGCCTTTATTTCACCTACATGAGCACCTGGAGCCAGTACAGGTTGGGCTTGGTGTGTATCTGTTATGTGCTGCTTCTAGGCACGTGTTATCCTCTCTGGAGATCTTGTGAGTGTCTGGCTGAGGGATTAGCATAAAAATGGAACTATGTTTCAGATACAGAGTGAGCCATACACATACACGCTGTCAAGGTGCAAAAGAGAGGATGATTTACATATTAAACTCACCAGCTGAAGCTACAGAGGGACGGAAAAGCTGCAAGAAGCCACTGGAGAGAATGAAGACACAACACAGGCCAACAAGTATTTAACCTCCTTGTCTTCTACCAAAATTGTTTCTCCAGCTCCTTTAATGAATCAACACATTCTGCGGATTTTATTTGCCTCATTACAATCCAGTTATTATGCCGTTGTAGTAATGCATAACACAGGCGTCTCTATAAACTTCAGGCATAATTTTAGTTTGCATTTAGGCAAAAAAAAAAGTTGTTTCTTCACAAACTTGTTATCTTTGGTGCAAGAGCAGGTACACAACATGTTCCTGTTATACGCTGATGACGTTGTTCCTTAAAACAAAGTGTAGCACCACACCGGACATATGGTATCTGTATGGGAGGCAGCTAGTGATCTACAATTCAGCACCTCCGTCACTGCGCTGTTGTACACAGATCTCCACTCTGCTGTGCTCTGCATTCTGACAGATGTAGGCAGACAAGATCCATTCTCAGCTTAGAGAAGATGAGTTAAGTATTGATTTGTGATAACTCCTTCAAATCAAGGACATGAAACAAAGCGTGCACACGAGAAAGAATTCTCACCACGTCACTGTGACGTCAGCGTGCTCTTACAGCGACTGCTCATGTGGCCCATAATACCTACAGATCCATTTTTTAATGTCATCTGGTGCTGTTTGAAAGGTGGTTGCAGGGCTTTAATCCAACATCAGCCAACAGAAAGTATTCTCTGTAGCCTGTTTACACCTGTGGCAAGAAGAAGATGAATGGATTTTTGTCTATTTTTCCCCAGAAAGCACTCTAGGCACATTGCTATTCTGAAAATGTCTGTACCAACCAAGGTTAGAAATGTATAAAAAAACGTCTTGAGGGGGAAACTACATTGTAACTGCAAATGCTATTTGTTAAGTGCCAGAAACTCAAAGGACTGAAAACTGAGCTCATGAAAAGAGGAGTTCTGGTTGAAACTTCTGAACTGGCTGCTAAAATATGGGTGACAAAGTGTATCAGTGACATTATCCCTTTAAAAAAAGCCATAAAAACAACATCATTGAGTTGCCTGTAAGGATAGCTGAATGCACAATGGGAAGCTGTTCAATGGACATTAGAGGAGTAGTGTTTGGAGAGGGCAGCTCCCAGATTTCACTGTGTGAACGCAGAGATTGGTGCTGCTCGAAAACAACTGTGCCCCATTTCAGGGTCTGTTTCCTTCAAAGAAGTAAATCTGAGTGAAGCAGAGTTATTTTGAACTATAAAGGCTACTCAATCTCAGTTGAAGCCTTACAAACAAGGAATTTCTGGTTCACAGAAAATCAAACAAGTCTTCTCTCCTAATAGAGTTGCAAATCTTGTGATCTGCCAGCGCTGCTGAGCAAAGCCAGTCAGAGGCTTGAATGTGAGCAAATTCAGAACTTTTCATCATTTGGGGACAAAAGACAAAATGCATTGCAAAATACGTTGTATATCCCCAGAACAAAAAAATTGCGAGAAAAAATGAAAGTAAACAATTTTGCGCTTTCAGCCAGGCAGCATAATTTAAAAACTGCATTCATTTTTCTTTGCCACTTCTGCAACAACAAGCCAACGCACAAATACAAAAAAAAAAACACCTTAATAACCACCTTGAAAAGTTTATATAAAGAACATTTTAGCAAAGAGTTGAGCATTTAATTATCCTCCAAACAAAACCAACATTAGCATTCATTTAGTTACATTTTTGGCCACTTAGTGAATGAAATATGTGTCCAACATTCAGTCTCTTTTTGCTGTCCATCAAGAAAGGAATATATTAGGTTGCTCAAGACATTTTCATCCCATCCATCTATCAAATATCACTGCTTTTGTCACGTTTTTTGATGTTTCATACAGGTGCACATGCTACCGTTAGCATCTGTGTCAAATGTGCCTAACCTTCCTGCTGCAAAGCCTCTCTACACACATGGTTTATGCTGTGAAAATGTCACAGTTTGGTTAGATTTAGTAGAAGAAAAGAACCTGAGTAGGTTTTGGAAAAGATCTACAGATCATTTGTTATGTTCAGGAAAAGACTGTTGGTTTGATCCTTGAAGTGTAGCTTTCGGCACTGGGGATAAAACTAGGCTGAGTTTCTGTGCTCCACTGTTTTCAAACGTTTGCAGACTTTGTCGGTGTTGGGTGCTTGGCAGGTAGCATACAGCTGGTAAATCAGAACAGTTTTACTAAGAATGGAATGAGGTTAATGAGTGCAGTGAGACTGGACTGAAACAATAAAGTTGCCGGTTATAAAACAAGAGAATTTAAAAAAAAACACATAAAAAACATCTTGGGTTTGTCTCCCTAGTCATACAAAAGTCATCAGCTAGGTTTGATGAAAAAAATCCTTAAACACAGAGTTAAATGCTTCTACTGCCAAGCATTCCCTTCTCTCCTGTCTAGCTTTCCTTCCACCTTTCCCCATTTGCAATGTCATTGTGGACACTTGGAGTCTGAGTTGTCATTGGATGCTGTAAATCACATCAGTGCTGCAAATCACGTCCCTGCTGTAATCCCTGTCCTGAAACTGGTCTCCGTTGCTCCAGGAGCCAGTCTTCAGTCTGGGTCCAGCTGTACCTGCTGGGAGGCTGCACAGCCTAGTTGTTTGGGTAAACACAGGTAAACACTTACACCTGCACTCAGAGCTTCCAGTCCAAACTCAATCAGCTTAAAGTTAGTTACTGCGACTAAACATGGCTATAGCTAAGAGTATACTGAGCAGCACACTCTGGTGATACTCTGCTCCTGTTTTTTATAGTTATTTTTCACCATTAGCATTTTTAAACTCAGTGACTGGGTACACACTGGGAGCCGTAGTTGACTTAACATCATCCCTACTATTTTTATGTTAATGTTTACTTTTCAAAATATTGTTTGTTCCACTTTGCCTTTTCTTCATCCCTTTTCACTGTCCTAAAAAGGATGCCTAAAATTAACAACTTGAAACGAAAACTTATAACTTGTTTACATGAAGCCTACACATATTTCTGTTCTCCTTTGAGGCTCTTAAGTATAAATAAACATATTTATATAACCATTAATTGAAGCAACATTTATAATATAAAATCAAAACAACTTTACAGGTAAAATACTTAATGATAAGACAGAGACAGCAGAAGTCTTCGTGTTTCAAACCAGAGTAACATTCACATCTTTAAACATGTGACATTTGTCATAATGTCAGATCTGATGTTGTTTTTTTTTAGCTTTTATAAAATCACAAAAGTTCAACAGGAGATCCACATTGCATGTCAGTATCTAGCAGTAATAAACACTTTTAGACTTTTTAAATTTAGCTAGAGAGTGGGTTAGAAATGAACGGTGAGTGAGGACTGCTGAGGAAAGCTGGGTGATCATCAGCTTGTACCTGCGTTGCTCCAATGCGTACGTCCCACAGAGATGTTTACAGCTATGTTATTTGCATTTTCTTTCATCTATTCTTTCTGAGTGAAACAGGCCTTCAGAACAAAATAAGGCCCAATAAGCCCAAAGGACTAAACTTAGCCACTTTGAATTTACAAACAACAATCACAACTTTTTTCCTTTTACTTTCCTTTGTTTCCCTCTTTTTTGATAACCTCAAGCCGTGAATTGTGATAAGCTAGTAAACAGCTTTTCTCTCTGTTCAACCCCCTTGGGTTTGTTGTTTGGTGTGCTGTGATTATGCATGCATTCCCGTTGTTTTTGTTTTTGTTTGTTCTTATGTTGTAAATGTGTAAAGATGTGGGTAAGAGTGCTTAAGATTTAGTGCATACAAGGTTTGGCTATTTTTTTCCTCTGGGGATGCAAGAAGTGTAAGTGTTTGTGGATGTGTGCTGCCGGTGTTGTCTTTTGCATGTCTTGATGAATGGTGACACTGTCTGCGGTCTTTATGGCCATGGTGTGTGTTTGCATTTGATGCTCTAGCAGCTTTTTTGCTCTATAGGTCAAAATTTGGAACGTATGAAATTTACTAAGCATTCTCCAGCTGAGCTAGGTTGACTAAATCCTCATTGTCATTAACTTAAATCAGTTTCTTTTTGCATTTGAAATCATATTTATGAAAGCACCATTGTCAGCTGTGATATTTTCAGATTCAAGCTTGCTGAAAGACGAGTAAATCCACATAAACAATCCAATCAAAAAGACTTATATGCTTGTAAGCCTGTATCAAGTCCAACTGAGAGAACACCCACGTTAAGCTGGTTAAATATATAAATGCATCCTTTTCTCTCCATTTCAGCCCTCTGTCCAGATTACAAGATTTCTCTCCCTTAGCTGCTGCTTTTCTAAAATGGTCCTCAGGGTGTATAAATCATAAAATGCTTAAGCAAAACAATGTCATAAGCCACCCAGTGAGGTTTCAGAGTTCAGTGTCAATAATGTTAAGTCCTCTCGTCACCTCTCGCTTTCTCTGTCGTCATTTATTTAAATGTTAATTTGGCTGACGACATGACAAAGCTGTTGTCGTTACCATGGATTCATGTTGGCTTTGTCAGCCAACGTCGGGATTACAAATGATTTAATCACCACAGTGCAGAGGCTTGAGAAGGACTGCTGGTTAGAGGTCGTGTTTATGGGCTGTGATTAAATAAATATGTCAAACTTCTTTCACCGTCTGACAACAGAAACTGAAAAAACATGTCAGTGAAAACAGCTATGCAATGAATTTGCTGAGTAAAAATATATTTACAGAGAGCAGGAGGAGGTTGAATCAAGGTCAAAAGGGCTGTCACCCTGCAGAGTAACCAGCTGTGTGTAGCTGCCTGTCACAGGTGTGTGACTGCAAGGTAAAGAGGCAGCTTTTTTTCTCATTTTCTCTGTGATCATGAATTTTAACTACAGATATTACTGATCCATAATAAACCATTGATTAGGTCAGCTGGGCTGTCACACTCCTTGCCACCTGATGATTGTGGAGTAGAGGCAGCCTTACTCTGGCTTTGGGTTGCCTGTACTGGTAAGGCCACGCTGGCGATTACAGGTAGCATGAAGCTAGCTCCGTTCACTCTAGGTTTGGTCTGGCTATGAATGTGTTTAATTAAAAGTGAATCACACGCATGCTGCAGGTACTGCTGCATTTCTGTTATAGACATAAAGATGACAGAGCAGGCGGTTATATTGACTATCACAAGTTTATTCATGTATTCCAAAAGTGATTTAGAATAAACAAGTATCATTTCGTAAATAGGTTGATGCTGCAGTCCACAAGCTGTTTCTTCTGTAAGGCAATGCAAGTTTGAATCTCTCATCTTCCAAACTCTCAGTGCAGCCCAGCCCCTGCTGTCTCTCTGTGTGCAAAACCACTAAGCCAAAAAGTTCTCCTGCAACACTGAGGGAGACACAGTAGCAGCACATTATCTTCCTTACTCTGTTAATTAGTTTATTCAGGGCTGAATATTTGGATTTTTTGGATACCGTATGCTTTTGAAAGGTCATGGAAAATGAGACAGAGTCTCAAGCTGCAATTAACTTACTTATCACTTTTTATGCTCCTCTAGAATTTTGTGGCTTGTACTACAAAATGTTAATTCTTTTTAATCCTAGATGACTGTAGCTCAAGCATTACACACAATAAAAGTCAGTGAACAGATCTGCTATATCAGTGAGGAAACCCTGTTTATGCATGTTGCATTGATCACAGTCTGATCAAAAAGTGCTTATGACACCTCAAATGTGGTTTTGATTCACAACTTAACACACAGCCAGCTTTGTAGAATACAGAGATATTTTTCTTGTATGGCTGTTCAGCCTGAAAATAGCCAGATATGTTTTTTTTTACACGCTGCCCTGCCGTAATATCACATGTAATTAATTTATAATTGTCAGAAAATGTATAAAATGCAGGAATGCACCAAAAGTGACAAGATAAAATACATTAGAATTGCATAAACTTGAAGAATACTAGCTAATTGCTGAAAGTTGGTCATTGTTGGAATTATTGCATGGACTTTATTTTTCAACATGTTGTGAAGTCTGCAGAAGATCAATATGGAAATTCCATTGATAACCCATCCTTTCCTTTGTCTTATATTACAATGCAAATGACATATTAATTTCACCTAGGCTGGTTGTAAAACTTCACAATTTTAGTATTATAATTTATTATATAAAAAAATACAAATGTGCAACACGTTGCTGTATTACATAAAACAGCGTACTTTAAATTATATTACACTTCACAGCTACTCCACTGTTCTCCAGAGTATAAAATTTGCTGCACAATGCTGAGAGAAAAACAAACTGCTTAAGGAAAGTAATCAATAATGCGTCCTTTTTCATCTAATCACCATCTGCTTTCCTCCATCCCTTTTAAAAGTACAGTACATCCTATGCATAATGAAATATGTTTTTGTTGTTGTCTTAAAACAACTGAGGCAATCAGAAGAAAAATACATGTCATATTTTGAAATTTTTGACACATGCAATTATACAGTTCAGCAAAATTCTAGAGTAGGAAATTATGGTTTCATTCAAGTCATGGATCCCTTCTTTCATAAAGTGTGATTACTGGATGTGTTAAAATGTCATGTTATTTTCTAAATTACAGAATTTGCTTTAACAGCCTTTTGTAAGTCTATAATAGTGCTGTCATTAGCTTACATACAGCTGTGATAGAGTGCAGAGCAACATCCTCCAAAACCAGGCCATGTACCACTGAGCCAGCTGATAACGACCCCCAGCCGGGCTCTTTCAGAGGGCCACAGTGGGCTCCCCCTGCCGGGCCCATCACAGGAAGAGGAAGAGAGCCCAGCAGCACCCACAGATGTCAGCTTCAGAGGAGAGGCTCATCCACACTGGAGTCTCCTAACGGGTGCTCCTCCATGGATCCCCACCACACTACATTAAAAAAAAAAGATTATTTTATGCTCCCTCACTTCAAGGCAAAGCCACTTTTCTATCAGGCTGAGAGAGCTGATAAATAAACAATAACACACTTCTGTTTCTGACATCAATTTGTAACTAAAAGCAAATTGATGGATGGAAATCAAGAGTGATTCCCACAAAGCTTCCTCCAAACATGTTCTACTTCCTTTTCCTGCTGTGAATAACTGTGTGTTGAGGCAGTTTAAAAAAAGCACAAATAAGTGATGAGTTGTTGTTAAATGTCAAACGAGCTAAATGCTCTTTTAGTTATGGGAGTCAGTATTTGTCTTGAATGCCTGTGAATTATAATCAGTCACAAGAGTCATGAAAACTCTGCACAGAGGCGTCTGTCTCCAGTCACTGGTTGGTTTTTTGCTTTCTTCTAGCTTGAAGTTCAAGACAAGGCTGCTTAATCAGTGAATTTCAAGACTTGAGTTCAAGTATTGCTATTGTTATGTAAGAATCATTATTAGCACTTAAGAGGAATTATTTATTGTCATTATGTTTTAAATGTTATTAATAGTGGGGATGAAATTTTGAATTATAAACTGTTTGGAGGAGCTCACAAAACTAATCAGCCACCTTGATAACTGATAACAATTTCCGTCATTTTTAAGCAAACATGCCAAATGTCCTTTGGTCCTAGCTTCTCATATTCAACCATCAAACCTTCATTTAATCAGTAATTAGCTTGCAATAGAAATCTCTTTTCTGTGGGAGATCTGGCTAAGACATCACATCTATAAGGAAGAAACTAAATACAGTTTAAATAAGATAGCTGCATTTTTCAGTAACATGGACTATTAATTTGTGCAGATTTGAAGCTGTTGAAGCTGGTGGAAGCCCGAAAGAAGGCAGTTAAACGCTAATAAAATTAAACACTAATAAAAACTAAATAAAGTCTGCTGGATGTTCTCTAAAGATCCAACAACAATAACCACTGCGTGAGTATTTTCTACTGGGTTTCGTGAATTCTGTTGAATTATCCTGCCATAGCTTGTGTAGTTGTGGTAAATAATTTGTTACTCAGAAAGAAGAGCAAGAGAGCTCAGTGGAACATCCTTGGATAAAAAAAAAGTATAAACACTATTCAGTTTATCCGTTGTACGACATCACATCCACCGGTACCTTGATAAAGGTAGGTGATGCTGTGGTTTACATCAATAAAAAAAAGTTAAAACAAGTGAAGAGGGAGGACAAAGTCCTATAACTAATGGAACGGAAACAGGAACTGAATAGACAGACACAACCCCAGAGTGACAAGTTTCATTTTTATTTGATTCTGACAACCTTTTTGAATCAAAAGCTTGTGTGTGGTCTGGCCTCCTCCCTGTCTGCCACAGAAAATTGGATCTTGAGAGAAAAAAAAATCCCATCTTCGTGTGCTCAGACATGTTAGCCGAGCTTTAGCAGTCTGCCGCTCGGTGTTCCTTAAGCCTCTGTTGTGAATGAGTTTGTGCAGTAATGATGGATTCTTTTCATGGCCTCACATCTCTGCGGATCATTACCTTGCTTTGTAGTGCCAAGGAAGGACCTTAAGGTTAGCTTAAGCAGCTGAGATATGTAGAGTCAGTTTACCTCAGGTGATAATCCCTCTGCTTCTTAACACTCACACACACACACACACACACACACACACACACACACA
>JAQNCA010000017.1:15825672-15855330 GCA_029783725.1 Acanthurus tractus | reverse complement strand
ACAGGCACCAACCACCTTACGGCCGCAGCACCAATCAGCCGCCTCAACAATGGAGGCACAGAACATAGCCCACTCGGACTCAATGTCCCCCACCTCTCCCGGAACACGGTCAAAGCTCTCCCGGAGGTGGTTGTTGAAGCTCTTTCTGACAGGAGACTATGCCATGCATTCTCAGCAGACCCTTACAATATGTTTCCTGTACGTATCCTGGTGCCGAGTGCACATATGGACACCCTTATGCTTCAACACAGTTTTCATTATGGACAATCTGCGACGAGCACAGAAGTCCAATAACAAAACACCATTCGGGTTCAGATGGGGGGGGGCTGTTCCTCACAGTCACGCCCCTCCAGGTCTCACTGTCGTTGCCAACGTGAGCATTGAAGTCCCCCAGCAGGAAGTCCCCCTGCCCGGCACCTCTCACCATTGGCAACTCCAGAGTGGAAGAGAGTCCAACCCCTCTTGAGAAGACTGGTTCCAGAGCCTTTGCTATGCGTTGAACTGAGGCCGACTATATCTAGCCCGGACTTCTCAACCTTGCGCACCAGCTCAGGCTCCTTCCCCACCAGAGACATGACATTCCACCTTTCTAAAGCTAGCTTCTGCAACTGGGGATCAGACTGCTAAGGTCCCTGCCTTCGGCTGCCGCCCAACTCACACAGCACCCGACCCCTTTGGTCACTCCTGCGGGTGGTGAGCCCACGGGAAGGGGGTCCCACGTTGCCTCTTCAGGCTGAGCCTATGACCTGTGTCCGGGCTAGGGAAACCTGAAACCATTTATGTTGCTCATTATAAGGGGTCTGCTGAGCTACGCTTTGTCTGGTACCTCCTCTCGGATCTGTTTGCCATGGGTGCCCCTACTAGGGGCATAAAGTCCCAGACAACTGAGCCCCTATGATCAATGGGACACGCAAACCCCTCCACCATAATAAGGTGGTAGCTCAGGGAGGGGTGGTATAATAATTTCATACCAAATCTTTATTGCTCATGTTGACATTTGTCGACAAGTTCTTTAGACAGGGGATATTTTTGCATATTTTACCCAAATGTATTTTAAATACATACAACATAAAATGTTACGATATTCCCCTAGTCTGACTCATGGGATGTAGACAGTGATTATAAGCCTGCTATTAGGTGATGACTGTAATTAATTTAAAAAGAGTGTATTTATATCCCCTGTGGCAGAATAACAATGGATGTAGCCACATCTTTCTGCAGCGCTGACACAGCAGGACACATAGGACTGGCTATATGAGACTACCTTTTTAAGTTCCACAGCCCGAAAATTAAATAAGAATTCTTCGGAATAAGGCGAGTAAAAAACGGGGAAAGAGAATGAGAAAGTTGCTTGTCCATCTCCACGGGGCACTGATCAAGAGCAAAAACATCATTAGCATTCCACCCCGTCACCGAGGAATTACTGAACGTCTAAGCCAGAGCCAATTGATTTTTGCTGCCATTCTCTTATTTCATCTCACGGGTGAAATATGCGGCTCTATGTGTTCGTCCATCTACGGAGATAGGCTCTTGATGATCCCAGTCAAACCATTGGAACAGAACTCTAACTAAAGGGTAAGGGAAATTGGAAATGCATGTCTTACTGCATTGCATTAAAGTGAGTGACAATACCACACTGATTTTCATTTGTAGTGATGGTACTATCTCTTTTTTTTTCATTACCATGAGCATACTGCTCTAATTTTGAGTCTGAGGGGCGGGTGAGTGGGTGGATTTTGTGCATTTCTGTATGTTGAGCTGAGAGAAGCTGAGTAAATACGAGCATCAAAGCAATCTGCTGCTGGGCGCCAAGAGCACAGGCTCATTAAAGGGGGCCTTGGCTGAGGAGTAGCCGCGGAAGACATGCCAAGTTAGACTCCCGTTGTGACAGACAGTGCACTTTAGCTATTAATCAACAGGCTGAGAAATTGAAAGGACAGCGAGCCGCTAATGGAACAATTTGTCTCACTGTGAGGGATTGAATTTCACTGCAACGAGGCTCAGCATCATCTCACCCAACGTCTAAAGTCACTCTGTCAAATTCCGCTGTTTTTCTACTGCACATTTCCTCTAAATAATAGCATGCATCAGTGTCATACAGTATAATATAGGGCTCATTGAAATGGGTCACTTGTTATATTGTGCAATCAATAAGCTACTAGCATCTATACTGCCTTTTAATTTTGTGGCACAAGGTCACATTTCACCAGAATACTGAATTATCTCATGGCACAGAGGGACAATTAAAGTCTATGCAATTGATATATAACTTCTGATATATGCTTCACCTGTTCAGATCTACTGTTCCATCAGTGTATTTTTTAGTCAAATTTTGATGTTTTGACTGTTTGACTGCACAGCATTTAATCTGCTTCCTTAGACTTTTCATGTAAAACCAAACCAATGTTGTTTTATGTTGCACCAAAATCACTTCTGCACAGTTTGATTCCTCAGGTAGTTCCATGATCAACATCCTGGTTATGATACGGATACTATAAGCCCAACAGTGATCTGCTGTATGCTCAAAACTGATACAAAGAAGAAGAGCAACAAGAAACAGAATTAATAGGTAAAACTGATTACTACAACATCAGATTATAGCACAGTAAAAATAAACCTGTGTCTCTATGATGAGGAATACAAACTGGAATTTAAAGTCTATTAATACTTTGTTTTTTTAAGCTGCTGCAAATGCACAGCTACACCGAGCATGAGGATGTGTGATACATTTATACAGTAAATGTAAAGTAAAAAAAGCATGCCTGAGGCTCATGCTAAATATGCAGTTCCCCTGTTTTCCAAAGTGTCTCTAACCTACAACGCCATGCTGTTGACAGGTGAGATTATACTTTGACACACAGCCTCTTTGTCAGCCCCTTTGGCTGGCAACACACTAATATTTATTCCAGCTGCCAGCTTGATATTAACTAACGATGTGTGATGAGAGTAGGAGCCAAGTTTGTAACTCTGGTGGCCTACATTTTTCTTTATCCTGTTAAATATGTTTTCATTTTATTTTTCCCTCATCTCTCCTGTATTTTTATTTTTTTTTCCCCCTCTTTCTGACGGGCCGAAAGGGAACAAACACATTATTGATCCTGTTATTCCTAAATCGCAGAGTCGTCCCCATTATCTCACGGACTGCGGGGGCTGTCGGGCATATAAACAGCAGTCTGCACGACAGGTTTCATAGCAAGTAGCAGCCTGACTCTTCCTGAGAAGGTCATAGGTTCTCACTGTCACATGAAAAGCCTAATCAGGACACACTGAAGTTGATAATAGACCTTAACATCCCATTTACACTTGATACTTCGATGGAATCTGTTTTATACATAATCTGCATAATCAACATTAATAGTAAAAAAAACTTGCCTTTTTGGTTACACCTGGAAATCTTAATCCATTTTTATTTTCCTCATTGAGATCAGATCTTTGTCCTCCAGAGCAAAACTGTTTCTGAGGTGGTGGCACATCAACCCAAGACCCCCTTAAAACCCTGTCATGTAACTTTTCCACCTTTTGAAATTGTTTCGAAATCATTGTAATGTTAGTCACTATGTAACTTTTAGCTGCAACCTGCAGTGAATAGCTGTCTGCTTAGTTACATGGTCATGTGTTGTGGCTCTTGCTGGATGTGTGGCTTTGTCAGAAACAATGTCTGCTTGCTGGTTTTTGAAGCCAAATCTGCCTGTTTCAAGGGAGGTTTATCTGGTAGCATGTAATAACTGGGTGTCTCTCTAGTTCAGCAGTAAAGACTAACTTTTAGCTGTAAACTAACTACAAAAAGGTTAAACGACTTCAATATTACCACCACTCAGCTTCCTATTACACTACATGATACACCTATATTATAACTTGATACATCAACAAGTTTAAAAAAAAAACAACAAATCTGGTCAAACCAAAGTTTTTTAGTGCCTGGTGGAAACTCAATAATAAACAGAACAAAACATGAATGTAAGAACCAAGTTTCATGGCAATCCATTGAACAGTAGTTGGGATATTTTAATAAAACCAGAAATGTCAACACATGGTGTTATTAGAGGAACAGCCAGCCTACTTTGGAGGATATAAATGTCCAAATTAAATGCAATCTATCCATTGGTTGTTGACATATGATGACAATTTACACAGCTAATAAAAGGCTGCAATTTGCTTGTAAAGGTAAAAACACTGAGAACTTATTTTGGATGATACAGCAGTGGGTTGGATGAGGCCAACAAAGACTCCAGCTCTCTTTTAAGGACAGAGATTTATAAGTATGAGATGATGTATACTAGATCTGCTCTGCAATACATCCCAATGAACAAGAACTTGACATTTTCTGACATTTTTAAACTGTTACCTCTCCTCCTACAGAATCTTTGTCTTGGGCAGCAGCTTTTTCAAGAGAGGAAATGAACAGAATACTTAAATTTAAGACTTACACCAACTGCACAGATTAAAATAGACACAGTTCAAATCCAACCGATCAGTTATGATGTCCAAAACATAATTATCCCAACAATAGTATTTTTCATAATATAGCTATCTAAAGAGGAAATAAAGTACTTTACCAAGGTATAAAACTGTACGAATTGTACATTTATATTTGGACCAAATAACTGAATTAACAACAGGGTCTCATCAGACTCTGTTGTGGTTTGAAATCAAAGTATACCAACCATCCGACTTTTAAAGCAAACCATTATAAAAATTAATCTGTTAATAGACAGAACTGTCAATGGTGCAATCAATATATGCAATCTGTATTGTAATGCAAAATTATTTGGTAACTGTACAAACACATTTGCACATAAGTACAGATACCTTTCCTGATTTGGCAATTCCCCAATAAAAGTAAAATATGGAAACCAAACAAAAAAAACAAAAACAATATAAAGCCTTAATATGTCTTTTCTTGTCTAGTTAGGGAAGTATCAGGCGTTTCCTATTCAAGAGAGCCAGTGGGTTTGTCATATTACAAGCAGAAGATGCAGCAGAGGTAGACTTATTCAAACTACATGAACAGAATGCAGAAAGTTAACTAACCTTATATGCAGCCATGTTTTTGCAAGTTTGTCAAAATAAAATATAAGGATCAAAATAATCAGTTTGAGAAGAAAAACCTCTGGGAGACTCAGAACAGTTGTGTTTTCCAGTTGTGATGGAAATGTTCTCCACACTCAACACCAGTTGAAGCCATTAAGGCCACGCTGCGATACCACGCACCCGTCTCACTATCTAACTGTTAGCCAGAGGGGTTAAAGAGTTCTGTGACCTTCCTCCGCCTGTGTGACAGAGTCTCTCTCTCTCTTTCTGACTGTCTGTCTCTCTCAGAGTGAATCATTCCATTAAGATCCCAGCATGTTGCAGAAAGGAACGGAGCTGATGGGCTCGAGGCTGCCACATATCCGCCATGACAACCAGTGATCGATGACGAATGACGGCTCGCTCTAATGAAACCAGGCAAAGGGATTAAAAACAACCCTCCATAACTTGCCAGGCTGTTAATACATTCCCCACCCGTCTTCCCTGGTTGAATCCCCCCTTTCTTTGCCACTGCCTCACCCTGCAGTTTCTGTTGTTCTATTTACTCTTGCCTGTACAGTGACATAAACATTTTTGCAAACACAGACTATTACCAATTTTTATTCTTTGGGCAGTATGCCATGTGGCTCAATGACTCAGAAAAAGTCCATGTGTGTTACTTTAAAGATGACTGCTTATTTGTTTAACCTAAGGGACAAAAATGCTGAATGCAGAGCAAATTTGAAAGGTGCCACAACTGCGGATAAAGCCAGGGCAAAGGCAGAACAGGCAGCTTCTTGGTGGGAAAATTTTCAGGCGAAGATGTGTCAGCACAAGTTGAAAATGTCCATCTTCGGGAAAAGATTTGGTCTTCTCCCAAGATGTAATGACTCCATTTAATGGCTGTGCAGATACAAGACAAAAAAAGGAGAACGACTGGGTTCAAATAGATTTTATTAGAGTCTGCAGTGTCACATAAAGACTTACACCAGCACACTGCAGACGTGCTGACTGGTACAGCTAATGTCTGTAGTTAATTCGTAAACTGGCTGTTAGTAGAAAATAACAATGAACTGCATGATTAGGCCAGATTTGTGCTAATCAAGGTGAGTATAGCTGCAGATTTAAGCTGGATAGATCTTCATGTTCTGTGGTCAACATAAGAAATACAAGAAATGTGTCCCGATTTGAGCACTGACACTGCTTCCAGTTTTCTAGCAGAAAATTCAAGGCTTTAAAACACTAGCAATTATGTTTTGGTCACTTGGGGCAGCACTACAAACTAAAATAACACACCACCTATAGTGATATAAGTTGTTTCAGTAAAGACATTAGTTGCTATTGCCTGTTTGAGTCTAGCAGTTATGCAATATTATTATTACTCATTTAAAGGCATATTTCTGACAACCTGATAAAGTGAGGTCAAACAGTCACCCTCCTTTTGGCTAAGTTTCTCCTTTAAATAACCGCTAAGATGTCTCAAGTTAACCCACATGTTCTGTCTTAGTAGATTACTTATAAATTAATTCAATCTGTCGATGTTCAACCACACCCAGTGTGTGATTAGTCACAGAATCCTGAAACAGCTGAAACAACTAAAATTTGCTCCTGTAAGACAAAAATCAGAAGAAACAAAGTGTAATCAGAGCACACAGCTGTTAATGTAATCAGTTAATTATTTAATATAGTTATTGATTCATTATATTAATTGTTTGGTTTTTTTTATAGTAATCAATTATTTACTGTTTTTAATTGAAACCTGTTTAAATAAAAGCAGTAGCAGCCTAAATTAAATCTGCTGCCCCAAACTTTCAATTTCTGAATGAGGCAGGAGTACATAAAAAAAGAGGTGAAGTAGCCACTTAATGTGTTTACCAGTGCAGAAAGCTGTCATAAGGGAAATTAAGTATATAAGTTGCGATTCAGTCGAGTTCCTTCTGTCAAGTGGTATTAGTACAGGCTCCGAAACACAGTGCAAACTTTTCTGATTATTCTGCCAAACTGCCACCTGCAGTCTGTGTTAACTGGGTTGTTCTAGTGTTTTGGATTTGAACATCAATATTCATAATCCCAAGGACAGCTCACTAAGTAACTTTTGTACATCCTGGACTAATCTGGACTTTCCTAGCGTGTAACAAATTTATCACACAACAAAAGACATATTTTAGATCCCATAATATCTCAAGGTCCACACATTTTTTTTGTTGACTGATGCCTTTTCTGATCATTACTGTTTTTCTTAAAGTGACCATTTCTGCCGGCACCAGCAAGATTCGAACTGAAGTGATCAGAAAGTGCTGCATCAACGAAAGCAGCTGTGCAATATTTACCCAGGTTTTCACACCCACAGCACTTTTGCCTTCAGCTTCTGTCAATGATCCTGTAAAATTCTCACTTCTAATGTTATGAATTATATGAATGATCAAAGTTGTCCCTGGTAAGAAAAAAATGGCCATGAAGATTTTAAACACTAGTAAAAGCTCAAAATGGAGAGAGAAGAGCAGAACGCAGGTGCTGAAAAAACAAACTCCAAACTAAAGAGAGACATGGGAGTCCTCATTTAACTCAAATTAGGACAAAAATCATTTGAAACTATGGGCTTACTGCGCTGCCCAGGCCCTCTACATACCAGCTCTCTAAGAAGTTTTTTAGCTGTGTAGAAAAAGATGTACTACAGATGGTCAATAGTTTTCTTCTTTAGGGCTTTGATTCAAGGACCATGAAGACCACAATCATAAAAACCTCTTTTTTATGAAGGTTTAATCTGGATTTCTCAGTAAGTAACAACTACGGGTCAGAATCAAACCTACCTTTCTTGAGGATGACTGTTAAAAAGTTTGTTTTTCAGCAACTCGACACCTTCTTGGTGCAAAACAATTCCTTAAGTATTTTTCTGTCCTCATTTGACCCCACCAGAGCACTGAGACCGCGCTTGTTAAAGTTTTAAAGCAGATTAATATGAGCAATAACATCGCACAAATGTTTAAATGGTGCCATATAAATAAACTCACCGTACTTTACATTATGATGGTTGAAAATTGTATCAATTAATTCAAACTCAGACTGAAAAAGAAACATGTTTGTTACAAACAATGAAGCAACCACACATGTGTACTACTGGTGTGCTACTATTAAAGGGTATGTATAAAAAAATATTTTTATTTGTCTAATTTTTATTCACATTTTATTCACATTATCTACCCTTGAACTCATATATTTTCTATCTGAGCAAAGATAACATTTCAATTTATATCAATAAAATATACACAACTCTGCTGTTATTCTGTACAACCTGTAAAATTCCTATTTTTTACTCACCAGTTCCCTGATACTATTTCAAATGTCCAGTTTGCTGTTTGAAATAAAATGTGAAAAAAAGAAACACAGACAAGTACAGACAGATTTAGGGAGAGTTAGAGAAAATACACTGGGAAGAAAACGTGCGCACTTACGCTTCAGTCCAAAAAAAGACAAAGGAGAAAGAGAAAAGCTCTTCTCGATGGATGTGTGGGTGGATGGTGAAAGAGGGATGGGGTGAGATGAAGAAGATAGAGAGAAGGGGGGCTGAGATGAATGAAAGACAGAGGCCCAGATGCTCAGATAAATTATTCACTTCATTCTTCAATACTGTCCTGCCAGCTGCCTTTCATTGAGCCTGTCAGGTGCCCACTAAGGATGGCATGGGAGGAGAAGTGTCACTCATGCCAAGGAGTGCAGGAAAGAAAGTGAGCTGGAGAGACAGAGAGAGAGGGATAAAACTTTTGTTTAAGTCCAGTGTGTAGGATTTAGTGGGGTATTGGCAGAACAAGTTATTGACTTATTATGCAATTACAATTCTAAAGTATGAAAAACTAGTAGTAGTTTCAGTAGTGCAACTTAATTAAGTCCTAAGTTTAAACTAGGCTCAGTTTGAATTTACAAAGAGTTGTTGCAATCTGCTTCTGATTTTACTGTCATGCTTTGCATGATAAGACGTGTTTTCTGACACATAAGTCCATAATTTGTAATCTGTTGTATCAAAGGAGCCTCTGGAACAAAAGAATGCAAATGCTCGATACAGTGTATTTGCTGAGCTGCAGGCTTTGCCGTCTCCATTCTCTACCTGTTACTCATTCTCGTGCGAGCGCTGTGATAATGAGTTCTGAGAAAGAAACTGTTGCTGAAAAACAGTCTCCACTGATGACGCAGGCTTATACAAAACTGCTCAGACTGCCTCTCAGACACCGTGCCCAGCCTCCATCTCTCTCATACACAACTACACACACTCCATTCACATTCATGCTGCATCTAAAAGCCCACAGTATTTTCTTTTCTTGTCAGTCCATTTGAGGAGACTATAGTGTGTTTTTTCATCTTAGATTAAAGGAGCTCGGTTGTTGCATTGTTGTTGCCAGGATACGCATCCGGTTTTAATCCCACTATAGGGATGGTCTAATTTAGAGAAGCTCGTCCCCTATTCAAGTCATGCCTTGAAAAAAGAGCAACAGTCTCTTCTTGATGGATGAGCACAGCCTCTCCCTCACACAAAGTGCTCAGTTTATGTGGCCTATACTGAAAGTGTCTGGCATGTCGGAGTTAGCTGAGGTGGTCTGATGTCTGTCCATTAAATATGTAGCCACAGCCAGGAGGTTAGTAGCCAAGCAACGCAAAAAGACTAGATTGCAGAGGGAAAGATCCAGCCTGGTTCTGTTCAAAGTTAAAAAACCTGCCTGCCAGCATATTTCAGGCTCATTAGAAAACATGTTACATCGTGCTTGTTTACGCCATACTAAAGCAAAATGTAAAAAAAACAGGATTTTTTATCCAATAACTGTTTCCATCTGTTTTCCAGAAGGTCAGAGGTCAACATGTCCTTCTGAGGAGTTTTTTTAATGATGATCTAAACTTACAGAGCACATGTCATACTAGAGGAGGATAAACGGAAGCAATTACCTGGCAATTCAAAATCTGCTCATTATAAAGGCCTATTACTCATCCATAAAGCTTTGGTAAGAAATTTGTAACAACAAGGCAACATGGAACTATGAAGCAGAATTGTAGAATGGTGCCCAACGCCCTGTTTACACCGTCTGCTCAGTGGAAGAGGCATGTCAGCAGTGTAGCTGCTCTAGTCCTTCATTAGGGTCCAAAGTGACATGTTTTGCATGTGCCAGGAAAAAAATGGGTGGTAATGGCTGTGTCCCAGAGCCACAGCATGCTAGCTCTGCCTAATTAGTAAGCAAAAGAATGAACAAAATCAAATAATCTTTGTTCACACTTTTTAAAAAACAAACAAATTAAATTTAGATTTAACAAATTCCATTTACTCCTATTGAACCACAGAGTCTTTCAAAACCGTAGCATATAGCAAAAACAATCTGCGTGGATCCATGACCAATTGTGTGTTTGTAATTTGGGTGAACTGTGCCTTTAAAAAAAACGACAGGTAGTGAAAAATCCATTAAACCGACATAGCTTGCTGAAACACAGCAAGTCCAACATGCATCTTTATTGCAACGGATTAGCTCCGGCTGTAGCGGTTGATAAGTGAGGGAGCAGGGATTTGGATGAATGACCTCAGGCTTCCTATCAAGCCCTCATTGAAATGTGAGAGAGAAGAAACACAAGACCTGACAAACAACCTGGGATTTAGACAAACAACCTCAGATTTTCCTGTTAAGCCAAATCTGTCACAGTGACAGTGAGCAGACCTCCCTGCTGTGATATACACACTCCTTCTCCTGCTCACCTGACAGTTGAGCTTTGTCATCACACTCTCTCAAAATCCAAAACACAGCCATTTAATTATATGGCACAGCACGCTTCTACCAATAACACATGCAGAGTAAATTGATTCTCAGTCATTTGGAGGTCCATTTTCTGCTGCTGTTCCACTCATTTAATTCGTGGTGGCCCAGAGTGACTCGTTATGGTTCCATTTAGGATAATAGCACTATATTTGACTTTGCAAAAACCGAGAGGACACAAAAACAAATACTGTACTGCGCTACACTTCCTTCTTTTTCCACACATATAGTTTCAAACACAGTTGGCTTGGTCTAGCTTGGCAGTTCATTCACAAGCTGATGGGTGCTAATTGCTGCAAAGTCACGGGTCTGATTTCGAGCACAGGGGTGGCGGTCTGGATGAAAGCAGCTGCCGGGCACTCAGGGGCCACATTAACAGCCAGAGGGGCCGGTTTCAGCCAATTACAGAGCAGCACTGCCACATTACACTCTAAACATCCACCCCGCCTGTTCGTGTACGTGCCGGTGTTTGTTTTGAAACTTTCAGATGTGCAGTCTTGCTTGACAGCGAACAGCATCCTGATCTGAGCTGAACACAACTAATTGATGTCAGTAGTTAAATGCAGCAACTTTTGGCTGCCACCGCTAAATAATGCATGAAAAGCTAAACAACTAGATCTCAAAGACTGTCTCACTGTAAATAAAGTATAATGTTACACTTTATTAGACAGGGGAAGCTGCCTGTGCTTGTTGCAGATTATGTCAAATTTTTAACAATCTCAAATTTTACCTCCACATACTGCCACAGGAGAGGCAAAAGCAGAGTCACAAGTCTGAAGATCTTTTTTGTTTGGGAGTTTAGCATTCTTTAATCCATCCTGCCAGCTGTTGGACAGAGACAGCAATAGCTTTGATAAATGTCACAAAATCACAATTTTCATCTTGTCTTAACAATAGTTAGGTGACCACTGGACATTGAAATGCTTGCTGTAATCGTCCCTCCTGTTCATACTGTCTGTTAAAAAGATATCTTTGGTTCGTTTTGCAGAGAGATTGTGCAAAATTGCTGATTAGAGTCCCAATTTCAAACCTTATTCGTTTCTTCACACCAAATCACAAAACATCGGCATGATGCTGCCTGTGTGGGATTTCACAGAGCGTGCAAGTGTTTTGGCACATGAAAATGTGTGACAGGCATCATGTGTAACACAATAGCATCATTGTAGTGTCTTGCATATAGGGTGCATGTTGGGCAGTGCTTCCTAAACAAAAATAATAGCAAAACATGGCAACAAAAATCATTTCTCTCTGATATGTCGGTAGATCTCCTCCTCGGCTTGGAGCTTATGAGGCTCCTGAATCAAGGGCAGACATTGCTGGCTGCTGTTCTTCTTCTTCTGTTGGGGTTAGCTGCTAACTGCAGTTAGCTGTTTTAATCTCCCGCTAGTGAGTCACACACTTAACACTCGATCAAGATGCTGCACCTTTTTTTCTGCTCTGTTTTCTGAACAGATCCAGCTCTGTTACTGCCTCCCTTACTTAGAGGCAGATCAACAAATACCCCAATTCTACCTTCTTAGTTTAAAGGCAGAATGGTGAGGTGCAAATCCAGAGTGATATTTCAACCTTGAACAGTCTGTGTAAAAGAGGCTTTTCTTAAACATGATGGAGGAAACAAAAAACAGTCTTCGTTCTGTGAACTATACCTTCTAGAGTTTATCTGGGGCTAGTGGGAGGTTTAATCAGACGGAGTTAGACATGTTTTGTGACATCTTAGTAACTCCAGCGTTTTCCTCATTATAAAAAAAAGTCCCACCGTCTGCTGTGGAAAAGGCCCGTCTGTCAACTTGTGTGACTTTAATGTTAAGTAACTCGATCATAAAAAGAATTACTACTGTACAGGTAATTATGACATGGACATTAGTTATTGGCATAATTTGCCACAGCAAATCTGACTGCTGAATGTCTGTTTGAGTGTCTCTTATTTTGCATGTGAAATCTTAACAGCATGATCTCAGCCGGCACAGACACATACATGGACGGATGAGTTATAGACTCGTAGCCGAGCTCCTATGGCACAGTGAAATGTCTTTCTGAAAACTTATTAGGTGACTGAATAACAAATAAAGTAAAAAAAAATTGTGATATATGTCAATATTTAAAAATTGATGTGGCTTTCGTGATGAATGCGCAACTTTTTTCCTTGTTTCATGTACTTTAGCTCAAATCAGACAAAAAAAGGAAAGAGTTTCAGAGTCTTGCACGAGATCTCTGATTTACAGCCAAGCAAACATCTTGTATCATTTTATTTTTTAATTCTTTAATGTGTAAATTTAAAATTTTAATTCAGCTTCCAATTTACTAACAAAAGAATTAGAGTTTCTGTTTGCATCAGGGTCAGAAAAGTTACACAGCAGCTATACAGGCATTATTGAGTGACATAGTGTAAAGAGAAATGAAGTCATGGCATCACATGATGTGCGCACACCAGAATGTGAATTCTGGAAGTCTTATCCAATAGTAAATCTAAATTAACATCCTTGTACTATGCCATTTGTAACTGCTCATTGAGCGAGTGACATTTACTGCAAAGACATTTCAAAAAAGCAGGTAAATGTGATTGAATTCAAGGTCATTGCCCTAATTATTCTCCTAATTAACTCAGTCTCCCTTTAGTTTCCTTCTTGTTTGATAAGTCTGCATTTGAATCAGGTTAAATGAGATACAAAACACAATTTAATTATTTCTGTACAGAGAATTCATGTCATGTACAATTAGCAATTAATCAGACTGAATCTAAATGAGCAAACTTCCACCATCTGCTGAGGAAAAAACACAAGCTCTGGACTTTTTGATGTTAAAAAATGGATTTGCACAGACAATAGATTACAGGGTTTAATTCTGCTGTTTATTTTAATCTCAGCATTCATTAAAGTGTTGGATAGGCTTCCCTGGAGGTCAGGAAGCTCAGGATGAAGGAGGAAAGGAGGATGCGACCAATTTTCTTCCATTACCTGAGATTAGGATGCCTTGGATGGTTTACTGCGCTCCGTTTCAGGTCCAAGGACAGACACAATACTGACGGGCCACCGAGCAGACAGGCAAAGAAAAAGCGTAAAAGGAAAGGTAGAGACGGAAACAAACCAATAGATTGAAAGCACAAGAGAGGGCGAAAAGGTGCAGGGTGTCTGAAGGATTAAGAAACAGATGTCAGGCAGACAAGAAATGCTGCCCCAGAGAACACTTCTTGGTTAACTTTAGATCAAAAATTAAAGGAAATTTTAAAATGAGTGTTTTCTCTTCTCAGTCTCTCACCAGGCAGAGCAGACTTTAAAGAGAATTCAATTAAATGTTTGGAAGCGCTGTTTATTCTCCATCGCCCGAGGCTCTCCTGTGTTGTTTTAATGCAGTTGTTCTCAAACTTTTTCTGACTGTTTCATTACAGAAACTGAAAGTTTTCTCCTCCAAAACCCACATTTTTTTTAATCAATAATTGACAAGGATAGAAGAGGTAGCTCGTAAAAATGGAGGAATCTTTCAAATCCCACCTTAAATTAGTGCAATAAAAGGTTAGCAGGATAATATCAACAAACTCTTTATGTCATTTACATGCATGATCATCACATAACTTACTTTCAATTTATATTTTCCTCCTGGTCATTCATGCTCTAATAGTTACACCAATGAGACCTGCCACAGAGGACAAAAAGCCATTTTCTTGGAGCTTTGAATCCTGGTTGTAGACACTTGGACACATTTTACTCTGAACAAAATGCTCCCCCAGTTCTAACTGATTGGAGGTGTTTAACTTCTTTGGAGTCTTTTGGCCAATTCAGAGCAAATCAGGCACCTTAAACACAAGCCCCTCCATTTATTTCACAGTGAGTAGAACTGTGGTGAGAGCACCAAATAAAGAAGTCCCCCCCGCCACAAAAGTTAAAGCAGAATCAACTTTTGGAGGAACGCAACCCGACATCATGCTGCCGTGGCCAATCAGCTGATTGGCCGATCAGCGAGAGCGAAGCTGAGTAACCTTTTCCACATGGGAATACAAAGACTTAATTTGCATCTGCGAACGAGCCGACACTCCCACAAACCTGATCGCCACAATGCCTGATTGGATCTGAATGCCACCTTATCAAGGTCATTCATACCCTTGGTGTGCTTGTGCTCCTGGATGTTGCGATGACTGTCATTAGAGTCTCTGGAGCCTCCTGTGGCCGAGCATGAGGAACCAGTGTTGGACATGTCACATGAGGCCAACTGGGAAAGGTCGCTAAATCTCCTGGGAAGAAAAAGAAAAGACAGCATTGTAGGTGGTTGATAAGTAGTGATGTAGACATCCCCCTCTTTGTTGGATGGCTTCCCTGCACTGACAGAAATGGCCTTTCTAAGCCCTGCTTTAAGTTATATGTCCTTCTTATCCAAAATGTGTTCTATTGCTGTTTGTTCTTAGTAACTCTTCCTGTGTGGAGCGGGTTAACTGTTCAATCATTATTAATTTTTCACAATGCACAAGTCTTTGTGTTCCTCATTACATTGGACTGCGTATAAAATATTTATTTTCTTGTGCAAGAAAAATCCAGGGTTGTGGTACTTGTTGAAAATTCTCCCGAGTTTCTCTGATATCCATAACAATTTTGGAGAAGAGGGTAAGATAAGTTTAAGTCTGAACTGTTATGCACTTAGAGATGGTGAAAGTACAGTCATTCTGTACACTGGCAGAAGTACAGATACTTGCATAAAAATGTTTTGGTAAAAGTTAAAGTACCGATTCAATTAATCGGGTTAAGGGGAAAGTACAGACTCTGATTCAAAGTGTTCAAAGTATGAAAATAAAAAGCAACAATCTAAATAATATTTCTACCTCCTGTGTGAAGTTGACTGAACTTAAACTTAAACCATTCAAATTTCACAAAAGATTGAACAATAAACTAAAAGTAATGCACAGTAACATTGCTCTAATGTGCAAATAACTTTCAGCTAAAATACAAGCTGAAATCTAAACATGCAGCTCCTGTGGTGTCAGTGATGTTGACTGGTTCACTTAAATCAATGTCTGTTCTCCCTGTTTTATTTATGTTTGCTCGTATCTTTTCTTCAGTATGTGTGAGTCAACAAAGAGCAGATAAAACATGACAAATGTGTCATTAACACAGTGAACAATTGTGCCTCTTAGACTGAAGTGAACTCCACTTGGTCTGATCTGACTGCTTTCCATTTGGCAGTCAGATCACAAATTAATAGTCGGGGTTCAGGGAAGTCAGGCAGACGCACAGTTTTGGGAGCTTTTAGGGAGAAGAACTGATTCTGTTTCAGCTCATCATTATGCGCTGAGTAACTGGGCTTCTGGCTGAATCACGGCCTACTTTTTGAAAATCTCATGGTTTGATAATTTGCCATTCAACACATGGGAAACACAGCAAGTCCCAGTGCAACTTTGCATTCTGGTCTTTCAGGCCCCTGTGGGTGGAGAAAATGGTGTTTCTTTTTTAATAAATGTTTATCTGTGTCAATGAGACTTGGCTGCAAAGCATGCTTGAATCTTAAGAAACAGAATTTAAAAAAGTTAGAACTGAAAACACAAAATTTGAACAGTGTGCAAAAAAAAGGGGCTAGAGAACTCTTATTTTAATGTGTGTTTTTATCCACAACGGTTATATGAGTGCTAGGAGTTGGTTCACCAAGACTGACAGATGGTGGTGCTTTTTCCTCCAGTGGCAGTTAAATTATTGAGAAAAAAGACACAGAAATTAGATGATGTAGTTAAAAAACTGCCAGTTAGATCCAGAACATATGAATAAAATATAAACAAAATAAAAACTTACAACACAAATTTAAACAGCTGGAAGGAAACATGCTTAATAAGCCAACTTGTACAACACCAAGACCCTAAAACAAAATAACTAATATTTTTTCAATCTAGTAGATGTTAAAACATCTGCTGTAAAAAGGCCTCATATATTGACTTGTATCTGTATACATTTTGTTGCTTGAGAAGTGTTTTCACATTCCTTTAATGAGAGGAAGATGTCAGAATACTTTGCAAAATCTGAGATTCAAAGCACCTCAGAAAGCTAGCTTTGGTCACAAACTTGAAAGCCAGTGACAGACAAAGAAACCTGAAACTACTTGCAGAGAATAAACTCATCAGTACAAAGAGTGAGAGTTTCCATTGGCACAGTTACTAACACTGTGCCAACCACTGTTGGCTAACAAGTTAACAAAAACATAAACAAGCAAAAGAAGCTAGCTATTCTTATCATCTCTGTGTCTGCAAATTGCCATTTGTGATGCACAGCAGACTCCTCATCAGTGTGTATTGTGAACACAAGTGCTGGCCATCTTGATGTGCACTGCTCATGAGTAAGCCGTAGTTAGCGTACATTGTAAAACCAGCCCCAGGTGGTCTGTGTGTGTGTTCATGCACACTCTCACAACTACACACCCAGCTTTCTTCTGTCTATAGTGGACAATAAGGCATTATCTCATTCACACACAAACACACTTACATGCCAAGCAGTACTGAAAACAAAACAGCAGAACAAAAACAGTAATCAAAGCATGTCCTCAAAATTAACAGCTCAATTCCATTCTTCAGTTAAAAAAAAAAAGATGCCAAACATCAAAAGTATGTTTTTTAATGAGGTTGCACTGCAAAGAGAATCATTGAAGTTGTTTACTATGTTCCCATTTTTAATTAAGCCAGCCAGGCGCAGTCTAGGGTGGAGAATGCGCTCTATTCAGTGGAACGGATACCTCGGCCATGATGAATGAGCTGTCATCTCCAATTGTTGCTGAACCTCTGTCTCCTTGACACTAGGCGATTCCCACTGCGGCTAGTCTGTGCTACAGCTCCACATGGGCGAGGGGTCAGGGGTCACGGTAGTATGCTAATGTGGGCAGCGGTATGAAGCCACATATCTACTAGCGTGGCATAAAGAAAAAACATATTCTGTTATCAGTGCAGTCCAATACGTGGTGAAAAAAGTAGAAAATTGCTTAACAGTACCGATACATGGTGGCTTTTACAATAGTCAAAGAGAAACGTTGCTGCACAGGTGTCTCAGACAGCGTGGAAATAGCCTGGAGTGTGAGGAAATTTCTAGGACAAGAGAGACTTAGGAACAAAGTTTTGCACTGCTGTGACAAGTGACTTTACTGTGGCACTGACCACATCCTCTGCAGGAGGCCTTTAATGCTGCTACAGTGGACATTAGACATGGTGTCACTTTAATCTCGCAGAGCAGCAAAACCTCTGTTTCAATCTAACAGTTTGGGAAACTTTTGAGAAATGGCTGGAAAACCTACAATATCTACTCCAGTGTTTTAACGTCAGACTTGAGCATGATCTAGCAAAGCACATAATGTGATATTCAGACACAAAAGAGACAGATTTTGCACATAAAAATCATAATATCAGACAGAACTTGAGAAAGCAGCCTTCATAATTCTGGCCAGCAACTCCATTTGCCTGTATTTGTGCGTCCGAACACATTCAAAAAGCTTAGAAAGACTTGCTGCTAAACTAAGATTAGACAATCCCTGATGGAGGAGGGGGTTGAAGATTGCATGGCATCTTCACATCAAGGTTCGGCATGATGAAAGTACCTTTTTTATCACTATACACATTCAAAGCCACATTTCAATTCATATAAATGCTCTCCTTAAAGTTCTGGTTAATAGTGATGAAAAATGTAATTGTCCAATTTGTATCAGACTTCATAATAAACCCATTTTTTTCCAAGGACAAACTGAGCTTAAATAACTTATTTAATTTTAATGTCTTAATATTTACTCAACTTGATGGACTTGTATATTGATAGGATTCAGCAGCTATAAATTCTCTCAAAGTTTTTGTTTTATTATTTAAATGTGCCCCAGAACATGATGGTGTATCAAACAAGAGTTTCATAAGAGTTCAAAAAGTGTGTTTATGCTTCTGAGACATCTTCTGCTATTAAATATAAACCACCTGTTTTCAGAGGACAGTTGAATTACGATGAGCAGTGCCGAGGGAGCCATAAACAACATTTGTCACGATCATCAGGTTCAACTCAGAAGGTTTAACAGCAGGCATATACCTTGAGCCAAAGCCCTCAAAAGGAGAAACATGATTAGGATATAAAACTGAATGTTTGACTTAGAGTATTGCATTTTGTTTGATATTGTAATAAACTCAAGTCACATCAGACTCAGGGGACTATGTTGTGTTTATTTTAAAGACTTTGCTGAGTTGCTGTTAAAAAGTTACAAAAGTATGGATGGAGAGCCGCCCTGATCTGGGCCTCAGAGAGGTTTTAAACTTGTAAATCACTCAACCTCTTTGAAACATCTATAATTTATCCTCTCATCAAAAACACATCGAATGACTATTTGACAACAATGTGATGGTGCGAAGAAGCAGAGGATCATCACCTGATTTTGCAGCTTCCTGAGGCTTAACAGTAGTTTTAGCTTAATGTTTAGCTGTTTGCCCCACAGTTTTAACGTTTTAGTTCACTCTAAATCTTCTCATAACGTAGCTTTCAGCCACAGCAGGCAGCTGCTTTTTAGTGAGAGCTCTTAAAACCTATTGCACACCACCTGCTCATCACCAGCAGGAGACAGATATAGTTAGCATCTTACTGATGAGCATACTGGAGCATTTAGCGCTACAAGAACCAGATATTTGCCACAGGAGGTGGTAGAGATGAATAATAGAACTACAGGAGAGTAAATATTGCGCTTAGAGTTGTTATGTGGCAGGAAAGAGAGCACCAAATGATGCTAATTTTGCACGGTAACTGCTCGATATAGGCAACTGTCGGCTTAATCAGCTTCATAGGTGACATGCTAATGTTGTGTTCACACCTTGTTTCTACCAAACTCACATGGAAAAAAAAATCTATTATAAATCAGATTAAAAGAAGAAACTGTATGAAAGGCAAAAAGTAATAACCTTTCCCCTTTACAGAACATTCATGCATCAAATAAGCTGCTTTTCATCACACCATGGCACCTTTTCATTGGGTTTAAGGTCAGGACATGAACTGTTTTTTCATGTTTTTTCTCTCCTGTCTGCACAATATGAATACCTGAGTCACTCCAGATTATGTATCATGTGTTACATCACTTCCTCATTCATTATACTTGGTTGGTTTGACTCACAAGAAACCCATTTACTAGTGTAAGTGCAAGTCAAGGGGTGTCTGCAAAATACCTGCCTGAGCTTTGACATCATTTTTTGCAGGCGTCACTGCACTGTGACTTCTCTTTGGAGAGGAGTAACACTGCAAGTTTCTTCACTCTGTTCATTTTTTCTCACTGACTGCTGACTGATTGAGGTCTCAGGCTGAAGAAATGCTTCGCTGTTCTTTTCCACATCCATCTTTGATAGTTAGAACTCTTACTTAGCTCTGTTACAAGGAGCAGACACTCCTCACAGTCAGACCTTTTTGGATGGGGCAGAGTATCAGCTATTCCAACAGATGTGATGACACTCTAATGTGGGTAAGAGTGTCTTCACATTTGTTGAAATATCTGTTTTTAACCACAGTATCCCACTCTGTATATCAAAGACTTTTTTTTATCTTAATCATTTCACTTCTCCTGATAACTATAACAATGAATATTTATCCTAGTTCATGTTATAGCATTAAAATTTTTCCACTGTCTGATTTCTTGTTCTCATATTTTGGTACAGAACTATCACACTTTGCAATCTTTTATTTTTAAGTAAAGTTGTAAGCCTACTATTATATTCAGATGTTTTTATATATGATATCTGTGTATGTATTTGATATATTTTAATATCCATATTTATAAATCCTCATTTTATAACAAGGAGAAGTCTGCTGTGGCCACATCCTGGAGGAGATATCTCCCAGTATAAAAGAGATCTATAACTCCTGCCTCTCAGGAGCTCAGAGTTGTTGAGAATGGCCTTGAAATTCTTGCTGCACAGTGGAGGATCCACCACTGAGTAATTAGAGTGAACCCTGTGAATGTGGATGCCATTGTAAAGGCAACAGAGCAACACAACTTCCAGAGATGGAAGAAAAAAAAAATCTTCTCTACACTTAAACATTTGAGAAACCTGGTTGGAACAGCTCCACCAGAGACAAGATAGCTGTACAGGAGGTTTTCAGCACCTTCTTCTCCTCTGCTGGTGAGTTACATTGGCAGCACAACATAAACTGATGTGCCCACCTGTCGACTCTGCAACCCACACAGCTGCTGCTCTCCCCCTTCAAAATAAAAACGAAGACTCCTCTCTGAGCCATTCACTCTTTAATCACAGGGCTGTTTATTTATGTTTTCCAATCAAGTTAATGAATAGCTAAATATGTATATAAAATTTCATCGAATGTTAAGTCAGAGAGGCTTGACCTGTACATTTTTCATTTTATTCTGCCATCCATAACTTTCCGTGCATGCACACTCATGATTTTTCTTGCTGTGCTTTCAATTGAGTTTATTCAACTGTTCACATCAGCTGTTTAAGTCTGTCCAATAGCACAGTGACACACCTTTATTATTAGCCTATTGCAGTTACTGTTGCCTTTTTAATTTTTTCTTTTTCTCTCTGTTAAGATACCTTTGTTGCCAGTAAAGCAGCCTTCATTGTTGCCAGTAAACTTAGTTAAGCCGCAATTTTACCTAGAGAGAAGAGAAAGAAGAGATGTCTTCAAGTCCAGTTGAAACGAATAACCCAAAAAACATGACCTCTCACTGGAGAAACCTTTTGAGGACAAAAGAAACTGTTTAACAGAGTTTTTTGTAACCCATTGCAATTTTGCAAACAGTCATCCTTTGACAAAACTGACTTAAAAAAAAATCATAAATCTGACTGGCTGAAGGGACGGAGACAACCTGCAGACACAGCTGTTTGAAAGTATAAAGGCAGTGACCTGGAGAGGCTGCTTAGTCCTCCACAAAAACGCACACACACACACACACACACACACACACAAATCCCTCCAGTTACCAAAAATACACACACTAAGGATAAATTGGAACACATGATCACAACAAATGCAACACTTTGAGGAGAGACACTAGTTTGCAGGCAGCTAGCCTTTAGCGTAGTTAATAACATTACATTCTTACCTTACTGTGTTCATGCTGCCATTATGTCCAACCCTCCATCTCTCCGTCACTGCCAAGTCTTTGCAGAGTCAACAGTTTTGTCAGTCCATTGGCCACCTAAAGTGTCTAGACTCAATTAGGGGATTTATAACATCATCGCTCAGGGCTGATGCCCCCCCTACTACAAATCTCCCTCTATAGAGAGCCAAAGACTTTCTTGTCAAGACTTAAATACCACTACATTATTACTTATGACAAAATTTGTTCAACTAAAATAAATAGAAAAGAACTCATCCACTCTCCTTAAAAAGCTTAGATATAACACTCTAATTAATGTTACCCTATTTGCTTTTAAAAGCCTAGATAAATATTTTAAAAGTCTATAGTTTTCATGCTTCATACATACAAGAACAGCTTAACATAACACATATGTCTAGATATTATGTCTATTGTTGTAACATCCAATGCCTTTAGGACAAGCTCTCCATTGAGCTGACTGACATGATATGACATCAAATAGTGTGTGGTTCTCTGTATATGATGAAAAACATACTTCATACTTCTATAATAAGAGAGAATTTGATTTTGCTCTGATGTTTGACCTCTGCTCTATGTATTGAGGAACATCTGGGAAATAGAAGTGTGTCTGTATGAAAGAAAGGAAACAATATAAACTACTCAAGCTTTAAATCTTAAGGAACAAGTGATGGATTGCATTTGTCAGGATTTGTTCTTTTGGAAAACTCTGTTCTGTGTAAAAGCTGTCATGAATGTTATTTATACTTCACTCTTCTTTTCACATGACAGTTTTTTGTGAGATGTGGGGGCTAGACTCTTAAGAAAGAGCTCACCTTGATCTACAGACACTTTCATCACCTGACTTTCAAATAGAGACAGACTGATATGTTTTTTTCAGGGCCGATACCGATAGCAATTATTAGTGATCTAGGAGGCCGATAACTGATATTTGAAGCTGATATTCATTTGCAGTAAAAGTGAAAATATTTGAATAATACAAACTCCAACACTTAACCTCGTTTCAGTGCTTTCAAGCATATGTTTATTAAACAGCTTTTCAGATTTGCAACATGTTAATGTTTTTTTTTTTTATCTTAGACAATAGACATATTTGTTTTTATTCCCTAAACGTCTGATTCAGTTTGGCAGGTAGGTAAACAGTTCTTCACACAGAGACAAGGCTGTGGGATTTTTCCCATGATTTATTAACTCCACATGCAGCACTGTAAAACTGTGAAAAAATACAATAAAAGTAAGATATAAAGGAAACATGCGTTGTAGATTTGCACCATTGCATTGCAATAATAAAGTTAAACATCTGTAACAACTCAACAAACCTGTCTTTCAACAACTTGTCTTTCGCAAGTCTGCTAGCTTAATGCTAATGTCTATTGGAAAACACATTGTAATGCTAACCATTAGCATTGAAATTCGATAAACATCTCTAAGTCCGTCGGATTCAAAAAAACGCTGATCAAAATGCCAAATATTGGTGCTGATAATCGGCCCAGCCGATATTCGGTCTACCCTACTTTCAAACTTATCTTATGTCGCTGCCTTTTCTTTTTCGGGGATGGAGGGCAGGATTCTTAAGAGATATGGGGTAGATGGGGTGCACCCAGTAAAACATCAAGGGACAGAGAAGCAAGGTCAGGAGATGCAGGAAAAGACTGTGAGCTTTGAGATACTGAAGACAGGAAAAGGACAAATGTTTCTGAGTCAGACGGGGGAACCAGTGATGACTGAACAGTCATGGGTGCTATACTGCGTCTCACTTCTCTTGCATTGTCTTATTCTTCTTAATTTCTGTCCCTGAATCTTTTTTTACAGCCTTTTATACTCATCCTCTAAATATGGAGATAATGTGATACATTTTCTGTAATAAAAAGTCTCTTACACTTTTTAATAAGGGTACAAATCATATAATAATAAAATGCCTAACTGATTCATGACTCATGATAATTAAATGCATTCATTAATGTAGGATGCATCATGAGATCCTGTTTCTCAGTGTTGACAAATCATCAAGGCTATATGTGATTATGTCATGCTCAATAGATCACCAGATAAGAGATGGATATGGAGTAATTCACAGTTATTTAACACTTTAATCGATATGAGACCAAATTAGCCAGATTCATCTTACAGAAGTTTATTTCAGGAACATGCATTTGCTCAGCCTCTAATGAAGAATAATAGCTTCTTATATACCCAGTGGTATTTCTGACACATTTTGTGTGTCTAATCACAAAGTGACTTGGTCATTTCTTAATGGTGAACAAAAGGGATTGATGAGGCCACATGCCGCACTAATTGATTAACGTTTGCATTAAATCTATGATTTTTACTTACGTCTAAGTGTTTTTGCATATATGCTTTTATTTTATCCTAATTTGCTGTTTTATATTTTAAAAAGGAACCCAAACTTTCATTTTATTGTGCAATCCTTTATTGAACAAGGATGATTGCATTTCCTTGTACCTTAATTTACCACAAACTTGCCGTCTGCATTAAATTTTAAGCTGGATAATTTAGCAAATTGAAAAATTGTGACACATAATGACTTACCCATAACTTTTTTAAAATTAATTTTGTGTTATACAATCAAAGACTCAACTTTTAAGGCTCTCTGCTTAGTTTACATCATGTTATCTAGCAACACACGGTGGCATCATTTCATTTTTTCCTCTATCATCAAATTTGGTTGCTTGCCAGCTAAAAAGGTAAGGACGAGCCAAGATTCAGACATGCAAGTTTAATGATTAATGGTTGGAAGAAGACAAATTTCAGACGTGGTTTGCACTGGCAGGAAATGAAGGAGGGTGTAATTTAGAAGTAGAAGTATTTCATTTAGTTGTCACACATAATACAATAAATATAAACAGTATAGACAGTATAAACAAAGATAAAATGGTCTGTGTTGACTGAACAGGCCTGGGCAGAAAAAAAAAAAAATCCTACATTCTTATCAATGTAAGCCACCCTGCGGAATTAAAAAAAACATTAATTCTTGTAACCTAAAATTAGCTTTGTAAATCATTCCTTTAAAACCAAAAGTGAATTGCTCATTTTTCAATGTACATTGGCATTGTTTCTGTAATTTATCCCCAAAAGTAGAATTATATCTCAATTTAAACTCAACTAAAGTTGAGCAATAAATAAAATGTGGGACCCAATAATTTGATATGTCACCTCATTTATATGGAACAATCAATATGTTGTGTCTATGTTAGTTTATGATCAATGATAATCCCCAGTAATTCAGTCCCAAAAACTTTTCATTTCAACATCACATACTATTTTGATTTTATCTTCATTTAACATCAGTGTGTTTTTGTTTCTCCAAACAACGTATTTAGATACCTTAATCTGAGCTAATCAGCTTCCGTTCAATAGCATACGACCATACCTACATAACTTTATGCCAAAAAAACCTGCACATAAGAGACTGTGGAGATAAAAACTGTTAAACTCCTTGTAAAGTCCGACAGCACCACTGTTTTGTAGCATTAAATAACAAGGTTTACACTGCTGGCTCCACTGTTTGCATGCAGCACACCCTAAACCTCCTTTGACCTTGCAGCTTCACAGCAGTCAACTTGAACAATTTTGTGTCACCACAACAAACACAAAGGGGTGAAGTGCTGTAAGTTTTTTACATTGTGACCAGTCATTTACATTCATGTTTCATCCACATGGTGACATACATTTAGTCCCCATAAACAGTCTTTCTCTTCTATTGAAGAAACTGACATGACATTTTTTGGCCTGAAGTTAATTTGTTGAGGTTTTAAGCGTTTAATTTGCATGTGAACCCTGTACTAACAAAATGCATATGTCTTGTTGAACAGCCGGTGTTACTGCCTACAAATATACAGCAAACTCACAGGACAAGACAGGGAACCACAGGTCCTTATACTTGAACGTGACAGGGAGGATCTTTTCCTCCAAATAGCAGCACTTCAGCATGTCCCCACATCTCACTTTCACTTTTTACTGACCCATTAGCACAAAGAGGGCCGACTGCAATTTTAGACTCATCCTGATTGACCTCAAAGAATGGCTGCGTATTAATCCACCCTCCCAAGATGAATTTTCCCTCGCCAAAGTGCATGTCATTATCAGGGCAGTATCAGGACAGCTTCATTTGCAGACTTGAGCAGAGCTGCTCAGGAGCTGGAGCGGTGCCAAACCCCTGATAACACAGATACCATCGCTGCACCTCAAATTAACCTCCTTCAGCTTTGCCTTTGGCTAACTACACAGCTTTACACGGGAACAAGACCGAGGTGAGGGCACCTGGTGTTCTGTTCAGAGGGTAAGATTTTCTTCTTTGTCTGACATTACCTCCTCATGAGTTCAGTCTCTTCATCTCAGTGACATGACAGCACAGAAGCAGGCAGGTGGTGGCTGCAGCTGATTTATTTCGGCTCTCATCCCCATGATTATACTATATTTAACTACTGTAATAACAGCACAGGAATGATAATTGATGTGATAGTTAAGGCAAAAGAGGTAGTCAGGGCATAAAACAAAGTTTTTTATGGCAGTTATCTGACAGGAAAAGGAAGCACTGTATGTATAAGTCTTAAAAACGGACTTAATATGGATTATGCAACATTCTTGCATCAGCATAAGATAAGAGGTCAACCCAAGGGACAGCAATCACATCAGCAATGACGCTTGTTACATGGCTTAGCATAAAACATGAAAGCTAAAACAAAAATTGTCCTATGCTAATCCACCACCATCCCTGAAGATGATGAAAGATATGGACTAAAAAGCAAGCTAGCCAGCACTTATCACCCACCAAATCCAGGGAGTCTCAACCTCCAGCCTGCCCCTCTCCCCAACCATTTAATAATTCATTGCATGAAAGCCTGGTGAAATATTGGAATTTTTGCTTATTTCCTCTCCTTATCTTCAAAGATTCATGGGAAATGTTTGTCCATTAGCATTATGAGGTAGTAACATATGTATGTATAAGGTTAATCCCCAGACTCAGTGTTGCCTTCAGAAAAAACGTGCTGACTGGACACTGACACCATTTTGCTGATTATATCACACAGCCATCTGGTTATGTCTGATGGCAGGAAGAAGGAGGCAAGGACAGGATCTAATTTGGGTCAGTCAAGGTATATTGGCCAATTGGAACATCTCACTTCCCTTTGAAGAAGTATCAGCACTCATCCTTATCAGACAAAACAGGTTCGTAGAGAAAAGCAGAGTGGGAATAATACCCGCAGGATATTGCCAGCATTTCCCATCCAGAGGTTTATATGGTTATTTCCCAAATAGCTAATTTGGTATGCCTCTTTTTCAGTCATTTCACACCAAAAAAAAATTATAAAGCAATTTTTAAAGTGATATTATAGTCATATAAACTAAATTTTATTTGAAATTCTTGTGTTTGTGAAACAGAGATTCACTCTTCTCCCAGCTAATTAGATACATCATGGTATGCGGCAGTCACACGCCTTGTTTGGAAACAAACATTTGTTGCCTGGAATTTGTTACATTACACTTATAATCTGCAAAAGCCCGATAAATATAAAATGTGAATCCAAAAATAGATAAATTGGATATTAATAGAAATGTTAGTGGTGATCCAATTGAAAAGAGTTACATTAGCATTAGCAGCTAATGCATCATCCAGAGCATAGTGACTTGTGTTTATAATTAAATTTAAAACTTTTTTCTTTTTCTTTTTTTTCTTTTTCTTTTGCCTTTATTTAATATTGACATGGCAAGAGGCACAGAAATCACAGACAGAGCCAATCCCTGGTAATTATGGTGCTGTATATGACCTCATAATTTGGATTTACGATTAACAATCATACAATTGGTTATTTAATCAATTCTAGCATTTCATCAGTTTGTTAATTTCACTAATGGTTGTATTTTTTCACACTCAAAAACATAATTTCTTGTCTGTCACTCCCGGTGCAGCTTGTTTCATGTGACGTCAGTCCGATGCCGTGTGGCTGTCTGAAGGGCTTTTTGTTCCCTCACCTACTTCTCCTTGAACTACATGATACTGTTCTAGTCAGAGGTGTCAGGTATCCTCTTTCCTTGTTCTAGAGGAAATAAATACGTGCATTCCTGTGTGTTTTTGTGAGTGTGCAATATGCACATACTTCCACTGTGTGCACACGAATATGGGTGTTTTTTGCATATGAAGGGATCTTTTATCAGTTATGTTAAATCACGTCCCAGTTTGTCATTCAACTCAAATATGGTAGGTTGAAAAAAACACTGATGTTTTTTTATTTTAGAAAAGATAAAAAATAATGATTGTCACAAAAAACCTTATGGCTGCAATATTTAATTATAAAAAAAGGGGCTCTGCTGATGTGAAATGCCAAGCATGTCGCTCACAGTGACAAACCCACAGAGGAATAAATGATGACTCTGCACTGCAGTGCCCCTTAAACTTATCGATCAATTTTGCAACCTTCAGCTCATGTTACAGCCTTCAAATGAACAGTTGGCTCAGTTTCACTGTCCTCTTCTGCCCCCTTTCCAGCTGCAGCATGCAGCTGTTTTTAGCAGCATTAAAAAGGTCACCTGAAAAATGGCTCAGAGGTTATTACTCTGTGCAGCTGATTATTTTTTTTTAACAGTAAACTTTGCAAACAATGCAATTGCAGTCAATTTTGCTGTAATACAGAGTGTAAAATGTGCATGGAAGTCAAGTTGCTGGAAAGAGCTCTGACTTCAAATGACCGTAAAAAAAAAAATCATGATGATTCAAGGGAAAGCTCATCACAACATACTTCTTATATTTGTAATTGTGGCCCTCAGAGGTAATGTCTTATTCTAGATGCTGAAATCTCCCACCTTTACAAGAAAGATGTAAAACTTAGCCATATGACAATACTTTTCTAAGAAGCCCTGAAGTTATTTAAGATTAGTGCGAAATAAGACAAAGTTGAACAACAAAGTTAAGCTCAAAACTGTCTGTTGAATATATTCATTAAAGTTTGACATACAATTGAGAACTTTATGTAATTCTGCAGACACCATTTTCCTGTGAAAGCAGCATTTTGGATGAACTCGCTTTCAGTCTTGCCTTCAACTAAAACAGTTGAGATGATATGGCTGCACCGCTGGCTTATTTAAACCATTCAGAATGAACCTCTCATATATTTTCTGCACAAAATGTCAGTATTTTCATCTTGAATCTCATGTCAGATGAACCATTAAATTACTGTTTGTCTGCAGTGCAAGGCAACAAAACAAAAAAAGTTGTCACCAAAAACAAGGAGATAATGTCTGAGGTGGAGCTGGCTGTGGGTTCCTCGTCCTCTGGAGGATCTGTATAATCAGTGTAAGAGCCCGGCTTGTCTGCAGATAAGTTTGGAGGACAGACAACCCTCCAGAATGACAATGAGGCAGCAACAGAGAGCCACAGCTGGATGTGACAGAGAGAGATGAATGAGAGCAGAGAGAGAGAGATCAAACCCCCACAGCACACCTGCTCACACCTGTTCACCACTTTTACTGATCCTCCTCCAGAAGCCAAACTCAAAGGGCGGGACAGAAATAGAAGCGGACAAGCAAGTGTGGAGTTAATAAGGAGAATGGCCTTTATAAAAGCTTTTATATTACGGATGACTATGCTTATAGATTATCTTCATAAGGATCCGTGGCAGGCGTAACTGTGTGAATAGCTTAAATAAAATAACTTGTTTTAAAAGGTTACTACATAATAACTCACACTGTTTAGATACATTAGTGTGGGTTCTGATAATAATGCTTTCAATTATGGTATTCTTTCCAATTCACATTGTAGCTTTTGCTCTGACAGAGAATCAGTACAGTACGTACCACT
>JAQNCA010000017.1:15793805-15822265 GCA_029783725.1 Acanthurus tractus | reverse complement strand
AACCTTCTTGACCTACTTCCAGCTCACAGAAATACTTGTTGTTTTTTTTTTGGCCCTGTTTTTTTGATAATAATTTTTTTTTTTTTTTTTTTTTTTTTTTTAAGCAGGGATCAAGGGATGCACAAAACACAGAGGTCATCTTTTTTGAATACCATAGAGTAACAGATGGACAGATATGCTGGAAAGAAAACACTGTAAACAACCTTCATCCAACAAATCAAACAGGTGCATTTTATACAGTAAAAAGCAAATTCATTATTTTGTTTGACACAGCCATAGTAGAATAACACAACATACAGATTTTCCCCTGATATCTTTGCCTTTTGTCTCATAGCTTTTTATCTTTCCCCTTTCAACACTTCTTTGCTTATTTTTCTACGTCCTGGAGCCTATTCTCTATTCTGATTAATTTCACCAGCCAGCAGTTAGAGCTGCATGTCTAATTAAGGCATTGTGCCCATGGAATCTTCTTTTCAGTAATTGCCCCAGCGCTCCCGAGCTTAAGTAGTGTATCTAGGTCAGAGCAGCAGCGAACCATGGGGTACAGTGTGCGCTATGGTTTCAGAGTTTATGAGCTCCTTTCTGATCATACTGTGATTCCCTAGATCCTTCCGCCTCTTCACACCACGCTCGATAGAAACATGCTCTAATGGGTTCTGGTGTTAAAGACCATGCTGGGCAATCATCTAAAAAGCATGGCGCAGTGTGAGAGATGTGTGAAGCAAAATATGTGGATTACACAAGTACGCCGCCCCCCCCCACAAGATGTGCTACAGGCTAACTCTAATGCATGTTTTCTTGTGTTGTTAGAGATTTAATAAGCTACATGTATAAGCCATATGTATGTAAGTTATTAAAAACTGTATGCAGTGCAACCTCACACAATTCCTTATGAGTACTATGAGTTTTTCCTTGGCCTACTATCCCCTCCCCCCTCTAGGGACCAGGTGTGAAGAGTGGCAAATTGAAAGGTCCCAGGCAATCATCCAGGTGCCCCACTCTGCTCAATCAGCTGGGGAATTCAGTGTGGGCCAGGATGGAGAACCAGCCAGCCTAACTAATGCAGCTCAGCCTGCCAAGCCTATACTGTAGCCGTAATATCACCTGCTGCTCACATACATAGCAAAAATGTGATTGACTGGGCTCTCAGAGTTGCTGGCCAAGCAGCTGCCTCCCCTGTGCAGCCCGTGTCAGTCAAAAGCAGTTTTAGCAGTCTTGTTTAAGAAAAGGCATTAAAGAGGCTGACACTGGGAGCAGTGGAATTTTTGGTGAGATTTTCTTGTGTATTTCTACTTAATTTTTTCATGCCCCTTTCTGGAAAAATTAAGTGAAATATTTCTCGGCAAGTTGCTGTTATAATTTAGCCACAAATCCATTTGGGTGATTCAGAGGTTCAAATCTCTGTGCAAACAATGGACTTCATACACACCGAGAATCAATACCTGGTACTGAGCCATGCATCTTTCCTACAATGAAGAAAAGCCCAGGGTCTGACCTAACATGCTTGGAATAATTGCGAAGCTGGCTAACTTACAGTCAGAGAGCACCCCTTTTAGTCCTGTTGCTGTAAACCTATAAGGCTTTTCATTCTCTCAAGGCACATATGCAGTTTACTAATGTAACAGCGGCAGAGTTACCACTGGAATTTTTCTTTTTTTTTTCTTCTTAAAGATCAATCCTTGAATAAAGACTTAGAAAAAAAGAATTAGACAGAGCAGCTTCCCAGCAGGCAGCAAATAATTTAACTGATTATTATCATTGTACAATACAAGGTTGTGCACCAAATTATAGTAAGATATTAAATAATCCAGTGAGCTCATTCAGCTGTGAATGGGAAAGATAACGTAACGCCAGCAAGATTCAAAATCAATAACATTGGGTGTGACTGACAAACAGTAAATATAGTGTCACAGTCTGTTTCACAACAAAACAAACAAGCTATTCAGTGATGCCATTGTCCCAAAATCAATATCCAAATTTTCACAAATAAATGATGGGTTGTGTGTACTGTCTGCTGCAGCCCGAAGTACAAGTTGAATAGCAAATGGGATGAGTTGATTACTTATGTAACAGACACCCTGCCGCCAATCAGAACTGAGTGTTCACCCAGACCATGGTATAAACTCAAATCATGTACCTCAGACTGCATCCAGAGGGTATCAAAGCTTGTTTTAAAAAGTCCACATCTCTAACATTCTGAAATATTTTTTTAACCTATGGCCTTAATGCCCTAGCATGTGACCTTTGTGCCCTTAAAATAATTGCATCTCTACAGGCCAAGTGACCTTACTCCTTGGATTAATTTATAGGCCCATGCCTGTTGCAGCTTTACACTAACAGTTTTTACATTGGGAATTTTAGCCTGTCAGGCGGCCCATGCTTAGTTGCAGTTGCTAAGCCATAATTGGGAGTTTGTTGCACAGGGGTTTCGTGAAAGGTCACTTTCCAGTTCAATATGCATTGAGGCTACAGTCTCAGATGGTAGAAATAAACAAGAGAGATCTACATTCTACCGATGAGTCTGGCTAAACTAAGACATCTGAGATAACAGATGGTGAATTAACTATAGCAATGCCACTACAACTGCCAGACGCAACCAGTGGAGATTTTTCAGTTTTCATATTATGTAGTAAAATATGGTTAAGAGCAAGTTTTCCTGTTTGGATGTATGCATAGTAAAGGTCTTCAGAGCTCAAGGAATTTGAAAAAGGAACTGAACCAAACCTGCCTGATATTTCAACAGCTGGGAAACAAATCCATGCAAAAACACAAATGTCCATACTGACCGGCACTGATTTCACATCGGATTGAAATTAATGAGTTGTCTTTATTTCACATGTTACGATAGAGAACTTTGCGTCCTACCTCATGTAACATGAGTGACTTCTTCCCCTCTGCCTAGAAGTGATGGATGCAATCCATCCTCCTGCTGAGAAAGCTAGTCAAATACACATACAGCACATCCATCATGATTCATGCTGCCTGGTGACAGCTGAGTCGTATCAGATACACTCAGGTATTACACTTAATATTTAACCGACCTAGACCCAACTGACCTTATAAAACATGGATCTAAATCTGTACAATAAAGATCTCTGGTAGACAATAAGACCCAACCGAAATAAAGAGTTTTTAAACAGTAAATTCTCAGTTTTCTTTAAGATGTTCTGGGTTAGAACAAAGTCCTAAAGTTTGCCTTAAGTCCAAACTTCTCAATTTAAATATTGTTATCTATTTTAAACATTTTAAACAAAAAGGAGAGTTAAACTCAACCCCTTTGTCCCTCCTGACTGTCTTTTTTTTAAAAACCTGTTTAAAAGAAACTACGCCCACTTGTGTACTAAAGCATACAAGGCTTTCCATGGACTTCACTCTCATGTAGACCTTGACTTTGATGATTTAACGCAGCTGTTTCCTAAGTGATGGGGAACATTAATTCTGAAGGCCTCCGTTAACAGTTTGAGTCAGTCATAGAGGCTGTATTCCCTGCACCCCCCTCACTTTATCCACTTCTCTCTATTCACTAAAACACTCTTATCAGGAACCTGTCCTGCCGGGATGGATCCCAGGCCATTTCTGCTCCGCGACACACGCCTGATGTGCCGTGGCGCTTCATTAACCCGAGAGATTTCAGACCTGATACTAACTTCCAGCCTCTCTGACGGATGAGTCAGAGCCGGCTCCGGACATGGTGTCAGCCTAGTTATGTAGTGTCAAAATTAAGATCGACTGATGTGGGTTTTTGAGGTCAGATGGGAGTCTTCACATTTCATCTTTTTCAGACTATCAGCTGGGAAGTCTTCAGCTCCTCTGCCATGTGTTTGAACTCTTTGCAAGAGTGAAAATGACTCCACAGATCAGATGGATTTTTGGAGGGATCACACAAGAGACGCATTTAATTCTTTTTTTATTATATGCTCAAACTAATTTATATGATGAATATATATAATTTTTTTTAAAAAAATCTATTTTCAAGGAATGCATGGCTCTTCTTTCAGATAAACTGCGTATTTTTACCTCAAGGTTTGTTAAGGTTTTAAGTAGCAGGAATCAACCGAGAGAAGACTGTATTTCTCCTGTTTAAAGGTAAGTGATGAGAGAAGGGAACAGAAATACAAATAAATAGTTCAACATTTACATAATGCACTTGAGGGGATTAATATCACTCTAACCTCTGTTCAATCAATAGGGTTATGAGGCTTTAAAGCCAGGAGACAGTTAGCTTAGCCTAGTATAAAGGCTAACTCTGCTTAAATCGGCCTGCTGTCTCTTTGCAGGTTGCAGTGCTTGCTGCCTGTGTGTGTGGCAACTCTTCTTGACAGCACTTAAAATAATCACAGTCTTTATTTTTTTTCTAAAAAGCATCATTAGTAACATTAGCAGGTAAATGAGCAAAAAACACTGTGAATTACCAATTTAACTCAACTGTCTCCTAATCACCTTGGTCAACAAATGTGTCAACAAAGAGTTAGGTTGAATTGTGAAGCAGCTTTACAATTCTTCTTTTGCAAAGAACGATCTCTGCAAAATCTTTGAGACAGTATATGAAGGCAGGAAAAATGCAGGAGTCTTTTTTTTAACTGGTGGATGTCACTGTCAGGGTAATATTTTTAAAATTACTTTAAGAGTGGGCTTTAGGACAATGTTCATAATGCACATTTGTCATATATGTCAGTTCAAAGGATTAATTGTTCCTCAGCCAGAGAGGAGTAGAGGAAGCTGAAGATGTCAGCTGGAGAGCAACTTTAAACACCAAGGCATTTCTTTTTGGCAGAGCAAAATCATGATTTTTTTTTTTTGTCTGGTTGGTGTGGTTAGGTCTGCATTGCACTTTGTGTCAGCTCTGCTGTCTGTAAAAGCAAACACACAATACTGGTCTATACTAAACTTTATGCCAATGACTCCAATAGATGCTAATGTAGCACTAATTGCACTAACTGTAGAAGTTGGCATTCTCTGGATTGTGACCCAATCGACCCAAAATTAATTGAGATATTTCAGTCTGAATCAACACTTTCTTTCATATGCAATATCACCATCATGCTTATAAAACCTGTATTTTAAATGTACAAATGCACACACTGAAACACTAAAGCTAAGTAGGACATTTGTTTCTAATAATCGGGTGTTTCTGATTAGCTAATTCTTATTAATACTTGGCCGATGGTACCTTCCTCAGATGTAGCATTACATTTTTTGATCTAGCAGCACAAATAGCAAATGAAAAAAGGATTTCAGGCACCTGCAGAAAGTAAATAACCAGTTTTGTTTGCCTCATCACATTTAATCAGGTGGACCACACTGAGATGTTTGCTTGCCTGGTTGATGGCATTGTCTGGCTCCACAGTGAGGTCTCTGTGGTTAGCTGGGTTACCTGACGGCATCTTGGTTACAGGGAGTCTCATCAGTGTCAAAACCACTTTTTAATCCTGCCAAAAGTCCCTCCATATTTCTCCTGAGCCCTTGTTATAATCGTTCGCCCTTCATGCATGTGAGAGCACACTCATGATTTCACCGCATTCATATCAGCCTTTCCTCTGAGACAAATCAGCGCCGTCTTCATTACGCTGATATTTTCTGAGCTTAAGGGGAGCTTTGCTGCTGATGAGTAGTCCTGTCACAATTCAACAAGGTGTCCCCTCCTGTCACAGCCTGCTGCTATTGTCCTCACTTATCTCTTCCTGAAGCCTTCAAATCAATCACTTCATCACTCAAGTGTCTCCCACAGTCTCTATCAGTTCTCTTACCTGAGAGTCCACACAACAAACCTTTCTTTTACTTACAATCCTCCTCTTTTTTCTATTAACACTGCTCTAGCTTGTCTTCTCCTCTCAGCTTATTCATTTCTTTTTTCTCTGTCATACTATTAGAAATTTCTAATAGTTCATGCCTCTTCTGTCACAATGGCAAAACAATATCTCACACACCTTTGTAATTCAGGGTGACTTAACCTAGCGTATTATCCGTCCTGTCTGCTTCTGCTTTGTTTATTTCTAGGTGAGACAAGTGTCTTTGTAATGGATCTGACAGACTAGTGAGGTGAACTTCTTCACCGTCCTTGGCTGACAATATGCACAGTGTCTGGAAATCTTGGTGTAATTAGGAGGAGACAATGAAAGACACATTCAGAGACACACAGGCGTGTAAGAGAGGTATTGAGCGCTGGAGGTGGTGTAATGCAGCAAATAGAGTCCAACCTTCATGAAGCGTGCGTCGGCTTTTTGTTGTTACGTGTATCGAATCCAAGCAGTGGAAGAATGACACAAAATCTCTAAAAAGCATTTGTGTGTTCAATCCATTGGAACTCTCACATAAAGGGGCATTGCATGTCTCCATTTGGGGAGTACTGCTGTGCATGTGAATTTATTTGTAGAATGTTTGGAGCCTAATGATGCCACAAGCATGCCATCAGAAAAGTTCAAGGTGTGGAGTGTGAAGAAATGGTGGATATAAGTAAATGATATTGAGATGCAATATGGGAAATAAGTAAATCCAGGATTTTTAGAGCTTGATTGATGGACCAAAACTCAGGATTAATGCAAAAATGCCTTTCAAATGAAGGCGGTTTGATCAGTTGATCAGTTAGGCCTGTCTTTGATCTGCTGCTGCACACAACACTCATGCTGAAGTAAAAACTAAAGAATCACAGGGAATAGTCCTATCAACATCGCTGCTAACAACCTGGATGACACAGTGCTAAAAGCCAGACCAACTTTTGGGCTTTATCCTCTCTGAAGTGAGTGAACTGCTACTAAGCATGTGTTGGCCCTTTGTGTCTCTATCAGAAACTCTGCTTAAGCGTAAAATCTCCCATTTTTAAACCAGTTTCATTACCACATTTTTGCTAGTCCTTTAGATCTTAGTTATGTGGTCTGCTGTTTCCAACAGGGCAGAAGATTTTAGTGATCGCTTGCATGGATTTCAAAGTCTTCATACATGTGATCCTTGACTAATTTAACAAACGACTGACAAGACAAGGGAGTCCTGTATTAAAAACCACCTTGCATCCTTCCCAGCTGATAGAAATACAGAGTGTACATATTTTTTGAAAGTTTTGAAAACTATGAAAGAAAAACCCTAAATAACCTGATGAGGACAATCGACAATCAGGAGAATCAAGCCAGGAGAAGCAGCATTGCTGTGGATGCCATTTCTGAATCAGTCAGTAAGAAATGGAAACAGAGGAGAAATTTAGGAAAATCATCACAAACCAAATGGTGTCATAGGGTAACAAATCCTGCCCAGTTGTAGTGACGTTCTTATGGCACGTGGACAAGTAAACAGTACTCATGAATGCAAAATCCCTATGAGGGACCAATAATCAGAAAACAATAAGTTATCTGCCAACAGTGGTTCTTTCAATTTGTGCATGTTATATATTGAGATTAATTTTGTCCACAGAGAGATGGCAATGACCAAAATTAAACGAGTATAAAGACTTTAAATGATAAGTTTTAACATTTTAAGGCATTTCAGTATCTGTATGAAATAGCTCCTGTTTTAAATGTCCTTGGTGGCACAGTAAAAATAGCAAGCACTGACTCCACTGCACAGCCGTTTTATTGACAATAAACATACTGAAACGATCACCTTGACAGCTTCTGTGCTGAATTACTGCCATAGGAGCTGAAGTATTAAAGCTGGAGCTTCTTATACTTCGGGGGGCTCCGTGTCTTAATGTGCTGACAGCTGCTTTTTGCTGTTGGGAGAACAGCAAAGTGTCGATTGCCACACAGCCACTGCTGCTAGCATGTAGAGGCGGTGATTTGGCTGTCACACTGAATAGGTAACACTGAAACATGAAAGAAGTTGTGAGTATCCCCCCCATTCACTCCTGTGGGAAATGGCAAAGCATAAATCAGAAAAATGCACAATAGAAAACTGACGAACTGAGTGAGAAAAGTAACTAACTCAACTTAAAGTGCTTACTCCCTCTCTTTGGGGCTGTATCTGAATATAAAGGCACACAGGAAGTGTGGACAGCAGTCTAGTTATCTTTGACAAACAGTAAACCGATGGCAGATAGCATCAACTTTTCTGTGCACATTCACCAAATCCCAGAGGAGGAAATCTATTGATTGTGACCTAGTGACCTTTTCTTGTGACCTTTACTCTCGTTCCATTGTTTCAGATCACATGCTTAGTTTTCAAATGAGCATGTCCTGATCTGTTGCTCATAAACATAGACCTTTTGTCATGTTTCTGTTAGGAGCAGTCTTTGTGTTTGTGGCTGCATGACTTTCCCTGCAAAAAGAGTATTACTTTCCTGAGAGTGCAGAAAATGACTATTACTCTTATTAGGGTTTGTGCATTTTTAAACAAAGGGAGGCTAGTTCCCCTTTCTTTCAGTTTAAATGCTAACCTAAACCACAGATGTAAGACTGATTTGCATCTATCTCATTATCATTTTCCAAAACATTGAAATAAATGCTTCATACAATGGTAATTCAAGTTTAGCTGGCCAGTATACTGGTTTCGTCACCTACGTTGGACAATACTGACTTCCAATGTAATGAGCCATTTCTGTCCCCTACTTGTTAATAGATGAAGCATTTATTCCACTAAGAATTCTTTTTTTTTTCTTGTCCACATAAAGATAGTGTCTAAAATCAGCTTCTTATCAGTTTGGTGCAAAATTGCAATGCAGTATTGCAGAAAATCTGCATGTAACTTTTTCTGCATGTCAGATTTTCACACCAGGTCCACTACAAAATTTGTGAGTTCGAAAGGAGTTTGTTTCTGCAAAAAAAAACAGGAAAAGAAGAAGAGAAAATAGATGAATATAAAGGAATATATGAAATTCGTCTCACAGCATCATTTACAGTAATACAAACTTGACAATCGTGCTAAACATTTCAAGTCAATCGACTTTTGTTAATTTATTTGTCAGTACAATCTTTATTATGAACCGCATAACAAAATTAGGTGATTAAAAAAGTCCAATATGAATGTGGGAATGTAAAAAAGTATCACTCATGATTAAATTAGGTCTTGAGCTCATTTACATTTCATCAATAAGGCCCAAGAAGCTGTTTATGCTAGCTGTTGTAGCTAGTGTTAGCTCTGTGCTATACCATCATATAATGTTTGCAATCCACAATAAACATTCTCAGAAAATGTGAGTTTTCATACAACTCACCACTTTAATTTATAATAAGTCTACAAATAATGATTTACTGTGTGTGGCTGCCTCAAGTGACAGTATTCGCAAGCTGTCAGCTGTGTATCACGCAGTTATTGGTAGCACTGTGCCCAAAATAAGCCACGCCACTTCTTCCTATTGTTTACAGCGCATTTAATTTACAGTCAAAGAAAAAAACATTAATTTTATTACAATGTGTCCAGAACAGCTGACACCAATTGTCACTGGCCACAAATAGGTGCATAAATGCAGTACATGTACAATTACAAACCTTTATTTATATCTTTACTCCAACCATAAAACAGAATTTTAAGTGTAGCTCTAATTTGAGGTTTCTCTGATTTTTTGTGAAACAATTTTCTAATCATCACAAAACACTCAGTCCTTGGTTGAACATTATAAGTTGATTACCTAATTGCATGGAAATGGATATTTATCAGCCCTTGTTTTAATATCCTTTGGGGCTGATTGAATCTCATTCAATTCCCACCCAAAACAATCACACAATGAAGCCAATGGCTCTTGCTTTCAAACAGAAATACCACAATTTGCAATTCCAATCAAGTTAAAGCATTTGCTATTATTTTCATCAACTTCCAAGTCCCACAGGGGCAAATGCAGCAGGACTGGTTTAATTGAATTAGCTGAGTACAACCAGCAGTAAGATTGATATAGCCTTCCCCCCATGTTACTTATTCATACATCTCAAGCTGGTGCAAGGGTCCAAGCAAACTGCAACTCACAGCTTAAATACCCTCATAGCTACCATATTGGCTCATATTTCTTCCACTGCATGAAATGAGGGGAACTTAATGGACAATGCAGCTGTGACACGTAAGATATATAAACACATCCTGCGATCCATACATGAAAGGAGCCACGATATTAACACTAAAGAAAATACAGACCGTAGTTAGTTGAAATGTTCATCTCAGCTGTTGTTTGACTTCTTCTTTACTACAGTACAAAAAGATTCTGACCATGCAGCTCAAAACTGCACACAAATTCTCTTGCTTTCTTATTCTTTTGTATCATTGTATTGGTTTAATGACCAAGAAAGAATATTTCACCTGGCTTTGAAAAGTTTTCGTTTTATCTACCTCTAAGCCAGAAACTAGTTCTTGTTGATGTGCCCACTTTGATGCTTAAAGGTCCAGGAATAGAGATCCATTCTCTTTCACTGGATTGTCTATGAGACAGACATCAGATAAAACCTTAGCAAAAAAAATCATTTTACCAGGATAATTTTTTCATCTAGTAGCCTGTCATTTCAAAAATTAGTGCACCCTTGATCTAAATGAGCAGCCAAAGCTGTGTGACTTCATTTATTCAACTGTCAGTCATTCATTACATTGTCTGACATTTAACTCTTAATAACCTCACTGTCATTTTATCAGGCAACCGTCCAGGTGTTTTGATCTCGTAAGAAATCCATCTGTTCAGACTGCAGATTAACATTTACATCCCATCTGTATCCTTTTCAGTTGTTGCTCTGCTCTTGGCTGATATTTTTAAGATGTATACTGCTGGTAAAAACAAGATCTCAGCGGCACAATCCCCATCTTTCCATCTGGCTTTGTAACAGTAACAACCTTGCTTTGATTTTTCCTACCAGTCCTATGACTGTCCTTGCTTTCCTGTTATACTCCTATCTGCTGTGTAATTGGCAAGTGTGCCCCGCCACCTGAGACTTCTTTTAACCTCCCACAAAAAAAACAAAAGAAGAGAGAAAGGAGGGGGAAAAGATTCTTTCTCCACGAAATCAGCTTGTTGAAAAGTAGGCCACTGGGCCGACTGGCACTTTTGTGAAAATGGCTGAAATCTCAAAGAACATATTAATCGTATATTGCACTCTTTTCTGTTGGGATTAAGTATCATTGCATAATCTGATGCAAAAACAACCTTCTTGGCTGGGCTCTTGATTGACATTCTTAACTCTTGTTAATTAATGGGTCTTTAATTTCAGACAGTAGGAGACAAAAGCAGCTTCTTATTTCAACTAGCTAGCTTAGCATTAGCTCTATTGTTGTCCATTAGCTTGTTGTAAACATTTTCTCCAGCTGACATCTTAATTCTAATTCTTTTTTATTTTAAGATTTTATTTTTAGGAACTTCCTGCATTTGATGGCTGCATTTGATGGCGCTAGAAGACACAGGCAAAAGGTTAGCATTATCACTGGCTCAGAAGTGGAAGTTTGTTTGACAAAGGTAACACTATCTCAGTTGGCTGGGCTTAGTAGAGTAAAAATTTTCATGAGTCTGAAAGAGCACAGCAGAGTTTCCACGGTTGCATACACTCCTGTTAGTATCAGGGAACAGCTGTCACAGAGCAGAAAGATAAGCCTACCACACAGTGTCTACGCTTCTTGTGAATCAAGCTATTTTGTGTTCTGTTTGACATCGTTAGTAACACTCATTTGTTGTCACTGTTGGGAAGAAAACTCTTATCTCCATATTTAATCTTTATTTCTCATAAATCAATTCTATCGGCCAACTTTTGCATTTGTTTTTGGATTTCAGACTAATGTACCAAATCATACACAAAGACACAATGCAAATTTCAACAATACAGGTTTTTTCTATGCCCTAAAAGTCAACATTATTGGACAGGGTTTCCGTGTGGCAGCAACATTATGTTTGAGAAGATTAACAGTTTAATCTACTCCTTACATTTGTACTGTTATTGGTTGCTATGCTTAGTGGCACGTAGGCTTAGATGTAAACATGGGTTATTCTTGCTCTATCCTTTAAGGATGGAAATTGTATTCACAAGGTATTAGACTGCCTCAAGGGAATGATCATAGATAAAACTTCTTACGCCAAAAAACTAATCAAATGGTTTCTATTTCTTTGCCATTTTTGGCTCCACTGAGTAGCTGCAGGAGCAGTGAATACACCATGTTTAAGACTGATTAATGATATGTGCTGAACTGCAGTTGCATGGAGCTCTAAGTGCCTGAGCGAGGGCAAAAGGAGTAATGACTCCCACAAACTAGCTCAGAGGAAGGCACCTCCATTAGCCAGGGAGGTAACGAGTTAGTGATGCACTTTGGACATTATTGTCAGCGGTAAATCACATTTAGGGAGGATGAGTTTCTACCCCGGGTGGGATTAGTTTATTAGGAAGAGGAGGTCTGACATTCAGCAATGACAGACTGAGAAACTGACACGCAGCCAGGGGATACACACTGTTACAACTCACACACTCATGTGACAATTATGGAGCATAGACATGCACACATCCAAACATACTCACACCTCAAACACTCGGAAACAAGCTTTGGTGAGGAATGCACTTTCTCAACCTTGGAAAGGATTGTCCATTTCAGGAAAATGAGACACAATAGAGCTGTATGTCATTACAGGCACTCATAATCATCCTGAGTGAGCCGACATCATCAGTGGTGGGAAACATGGAGGAGATGAGATAACGAGGGTCTGGAGGGAAGCGATGAGACCTCAGCAGCACTGGTCAAACAAGGCAATGCCTGGCAGAGGGCTGAGGGTGGACAGGATGTGATGAGCCGTGTCCTCTTCAATGAGCCAGACAGCGGACACAGAGGACTGCCGTGTGTGTTTGTGTGAGAGTGAAGCAGTACCGCCATTGTGTGTCCACAAACCAGATAATTGAGGCAGCAGGTTGATGGAACACTCGGGTCAAAGTGTGAAACACAGAAAAGTGAGTGTCCAGTAGGAGGAGATGCCAGCAGGTGCAATATTAATATTGTGGCTTGAAATGCAACATTTGTGCAGAGTAAGGCACCAAATGTGACTCTTTTACCGTACAGAATTCATTTGAACAACAAAATAAAGATGTTAAAATTATGGAATAAATACTATATAAACAACAGTGCCAGATATTTGAAGAACTTGTGAAAAAATACACATGACTGACACATCATAAGCCATGAGATGCACTTCTTTGTTTTGTGTTTTGCATGTGTTTATATTGAATTGTGAATGCATTTCAGAAATGTATTGCTAAAAATCACAATATTCAATTCTGCATGCGAACAGCTCTTGACAAATTATACACGATTGCTTTTGTGTGGCATTTTCATGCAGCATCATATTTAGACTTCTGCAACTGTCCCATGTAATAAGAATTAAAAGCTAATTATTATTCTAGCTTGAGTCTTCTTTTCTATTTGTTGTAATTATTCCATTATTGGCTTTATTTTGTGTGGGTAATACGCATTTCATGGAATTTAGACAGATGCTCTGCAAGCACTGGCGCATTTTCTGCCTCTACAATAAACACAGCATTAGACATAAAATATATTTCATGCTTGAATTGCAGCATATGGCTCTTTACAGCCCATACTGCCACAGGCCAAGTAATCTGAAGCAAAGAAAGTAATGAATTCCATGTGTACAATGTTTGTGTGACTTTGGCATTTTTAAAGTTAATCTGTTGGCATAAAGATAAGAGATTGAGCACAGAGTGAGTGTTAGTCATCTTTGTTTTGGAAGCGCTAAGATCCCAACACCCAATCACCATGCTTGTGTGTGAAATGTTTTGCACTGAATTGGTTGCAGCAGGACTGAAACGTGAGCAATTCTGCTCCCTGCTGCTTGCTGTGCTGGATTGATTAAAATAGAAGCTTATCTATTTCTGCAAACATGAGATGACTGACCCAAGCACTTTTTGTGTGGGCATGCCATAAATGTCACCAGTTTTGATCCATGAGGGAGGAGGGGTGAGACATACTGGCAATGATTACTATCAAGGGAAGAAAGAATTTTAAAAATGCATGCAGTGATCGTCTAAAAATCGCTGTCACTGAACAAAATGTAAGGTTTTGCAAAATTGAATTGCATCGTGTTCAGTCGGACTGGTAGGAGGATCAAAAGACAAATTTTTCAAACGCTCAGTCTAAGAAACTCAGATCTCATCAATATAAAACTTTATCACATCACAACTCATATATGCTCTACCTTCCCATCCACAGTGACAGCATATTAACATCTGTGATCTTTGTTGTAAAAGTGTGCATCAGCACTGCCATGTCCTATACATCCTTGGTTTTTAAAGGTTTTGTATGTGGGCCAGGTATATGTGAGGTGTGTGTGTTTGTGTGTGTGTGTGTGTGTGTGCGCGCGCCTGTATTTACCGTACAAGTGTGCATTTGGCCATGGGAGTAGTTATCTAAATGAATGCATTTGAGGAGTGAGGGAGATGAGTCGACTGCCAGCATCTGTCACAGTTAGTGTGAGTTACAGCTGAGACTCATTCAGCACAGACATAAGTCAACAGTGGCTGAGAGGAGCTGAGAGATTGCAGAGAGAGGGAGGGGGGGGAAGGGAAAAATGAAGGAGGGGTGAAGCAAGGAAGGAAGAGAGGGAGGAAAGGCAGTGACTCACCTGTAAATTTTTCCTCCTTCGTACACACTCAGGGTATATTTCACTGTCTGCGAGACCTGTCAGCCACGTTTGGCCGAAACAAAAACAGCACAGCAGACTTCTTAATATTTATGGTCGAAATCTGTTTTGGAAATCACACCTCAGCATGCAAATAAGTGAATAATGAATGTGAAATTCAATCAGCTAAATGAAGCTAAAGGTATTTTACAACCACATAAACTGTGTCTTCATTCAAATGAGCTTGTTAGATGATTGAAGAAAAATGTGTCCAGAATACTGCTGTCCTGCTGACACTAAAATATTGCACTCACTGTTATTATATTCATTATGTAAATCTGTCTGCCTCAATTATGACGTGTTAGTTGGACACCGGGTCTGCAAAGTTGCAATTAAGCATCAGTAAATTGCATTTTGTTATGTGATCATTGCTCTTATTCTCTACTTTTCTTTATTACCCTGCTTCACCATGTGCAGTTTACATAATAAAGGTTGTGTGGATGGGCAATGATGCTGCTCCATCCTTAAAGAATACTGCCTGTGTGCCTCTAGGCAGCAGTGTTTTGATCAACATAAAATACAGTCTTGCCTCAGACAGACAAAAAATAAAATGCATTCAGTAACATCTGGTCTCATTGCACAGTCAAAAACTTAAAATGCATAACCAGGAAGTTGATCGCAAGTTAATCGGCTGTAACATTTTATCACAGCACTTGGATAGAGATGTGAATCAGTACGAGAAAGCACAATATTTAAATAACAATGGCTGTAGAGGGAGTTTTTAACTTCAACTCTACAACAGAAAGCCTGGGCTACATATAGAGCTAGGACAATCAAATGGAAGATGCTATCAAGTTGCATGATGGGAACTGTAGGATCCCAGGTTGAAAGTCAGGTTATATTGGCTTCAGCTGCATCAGTTTTGACCAACAGTACCTTCAGGTCAGTGATATGGACTCCTCTCCTTCATGAATGTCAGCCCACCCTGACCTCCAAATCCTAGCTGTCCAAATTGCTACATAAAAGCGACACCATTTCCTGCAGTGGCACCGAGAGCTGCAATTAGATTTTAATCATGAGATGCAGAATCATCCAATATGAAGGTAATTCGGAGGTTGTTTCAAACTTACTTTTGTAAATGCACTTTTGAGTGCAACCTAGAATCCTCACTGCATCTGCTTAATGACAATCAGATAAAACTTGAAATGAAACAGTATTGACATCATGTCTTTCTGAAAAGTGATGCAATTACCCCTAGAACCATTATTTAAAAAACAAACAAACAAACAAAAAAACTACAGTGTTGTGACTATGAATCACTAAGCCAGGGGAATGAAACGATGTAATTCATAATCTAAACTTCCTGATGTGAAGATAGTGGTAAATAAATGTACAAAACATTTATTTATCTGATAGTTAGAATATAGTGGCTGCTGAGAAGAACAAACAGCATAATCTCTTACTTCCATCCTGTAATGGACACAATAGAAGTAGCAGAACACATACTTAAACCCTCCATGTCTTAAACAATTCCCAGCTTACAAAGCTCACATCATAATTATTTGTGGTCTTTGTCAGCTGAATGTAAGCACACAAGTTGTTAACAAAAACTTCCAAGACTGTGGCTGTGGCTGTTGTGTTTGAACTGAGTGTGGCTTTCGCACGCACAAAAGTTTTGCTTGCACCTGCTACACACAAATTACTTCGAACGTAGCATCAGGAACAGTTTTGCACACTAGGAACACTCTCACATGTTTTTTTTCAGGCGTTTGGTAAAACAACTGATACTATCATCCTTCTTGAGACAGAGAAAGAGAAGACAGAAATTTAAATGTATATGAAAAATGGCATATATGAATGTGAATATATGATGCGCTGATAATGTTTGAAAGTGAAAACTGATGACTTCCCCATTGAGGATGCTTTGACCTCAGCCACAAACAGCAACCTTTCCTCTGACAGTCCATCACCTGAGCCAACTATGCAAACAAGCCTCCCTGAGAAGATGAAACATCGCCAATATTTACTCATATCTCTCTCTGCCTCCGTGGCCTAACGTCCTGCCTTCGCAAGGTCATCGCATGTGACGAGAATCTATCACGTTGGCCGTCCTTGGAGACTTTCTTCTGTGGCTTCGGGGCAGAAAAGGAGTAGAGCATTAGTGCTGGCTCTGAGCAAAATATCCCAGTCGGAGTGAGTCCTCCCTCCCTTACAGTAACAGTATAAATCAAATGAAGGTGACTGAGGGCGAGAAGGTTCTTAGCCTGCCTCAGATCAGGATAAGAGGCCTGAGGATGCAGGATCAAACAGAGTGTGTGTCACATCTATGCAGTAACCTACTATTGATTATCTCTTTTTCCCCCATGGTACTGACACGGGCACACACACACACACACACATACACACACAGGGAGATGTTGGATGTGATGGGAAGCAGAGACAGTGTGAACATCACTGTTATTACACATGGTTTTAGTTTGATGCTTTGAGGAACGTGAAGGGGAGCTGAAAACAACCCTATTTGTATTGCCACTTAAAGCACGGCGGCATGAATCTGCCTGCGTGTGTCAGTATGTGTGTGCGTTTGCGTGCATGTGCGTGTATGCAGTTGGGGGGGGTGTAGGTCAGGAAAGGGGGAGGGCAAGGAGGAAAGAGTGATGATTTTTAATCTCAGGGGACAAACGCTTGCAGTTCCTCGACAGCTTCCTTTTGACCCCCCCCCCCGACCCTCACCCCACCCCTTAATGTCTCCTCAACACACACATATCTGGTGCATGTAGTCTGAGGAAATTATTGATGGACATCACACTGCACTGGATATCTTCGGAAAATCTCATACACACACAAGTAGAATATTTATCTTGAGATTAAACCCAAGTATCAGAGACTTCACAGTGTTTCCACCTTGATAGATTTCCATGCCTCTGCCCCTGATTGAAGGCTGTCCTGCCCGCCCTGACCCGACACCGGCAGTTATTCCCCAGGAAGCAATTACATGGAGGTGGTAACTGTCTGTTTGTAGAATGATAAACTTTTGCTGTCAGTGAGTTTTTTTTTTTCCTCTCCTTTCTTGTGGGGGATCTGCCAGAGGTCCCGGGTGTTATGGCCTAAAAAAATAAGCCATGTATTTATGCAGGAAATATTTATAATTTGCAACTGCTCCGCTGTTGTAAGATTGTAAAAAACAATATTGAGGGAGATTTATGTATAAAAATACACAGAAAATAAATGCTGTCATTGTTTCTTTTATTACATGAGAAGTTTTTGCTGTAGGTTTTCCAACATCAGTCAGATCTCTAGCAGGGTTTTTGGTTTTGATTCATGACACTTTACATATTTACACAGCCAAATTTCATAAAACATGGATCCAAATAAATACCCTCATAGACAAAATACAGTTAAAAGGGAGCTTTTCCAGTTCACCCAATGTTTTATTTTTTAACAAATATATACATTTTTTACAGTATTCTAGTTTCTATTTTCCCAAATGTCTTTCAAGCAGAGGTTGTTCTCAGCCACTCTGTCAGTCAGAAATGATGTTGCTGTAGGCTGGTTCCCTTTAAGGCTTCCATATTATGTTTTTTTTGTTGTTGTTGTTTTTGTTTTTTTGATAAATCAGTGCTAATTGCCACCTGTTACTGTCTTTGGATGAGACACATGCAAGTGTGTGAGCATGTCAGCAGACACAACCCAGGTGTTGTGTTAGAAAAAGATGTTGGTGCTTAAACCCAGTTTACACACTTGTACTTTGTACACTCACCATGCACCCAACCCACTGCTAAGCTCCATGCAAAATATAATATTTTATGTACTCCATATAACATGGAGAAAATGCACCTCTTGATAGGAAGGAGTTTTGCAAAGCAAACAAAACACCAAACGAATTAGTCTTAGTTTGTAGAATTCTGGTTCTTAATTATTCAAAACAAAGTCTTTGATGAGGCGTGATGAAAAAATAAATTGCCGTTTAATTTGGATAATTACAAGTGAATTCTATATAAATTAAACTGCGAATAAATGAATACATAAAATAATAACAACAATCAGCCCCTTCTAGATTTTTTTATATCTCTAAACTTTAGTTTTCACCCTTTTTTCCCTAATTTGCTTTACTTTAACTCATTAAGCTAAGTAGTGCCTAAAGACAAAATAAGGTGCCTTAAAACAGACACTGTTTGCACCAGTGGTGATTTAGGTGAGTCAGATAGTGTGTGTGAATAGCAGTAAGCTATCTTATGCTAGATGTCTGTATTTTTTTTGGCTGTTGATACTATTACTAAATGTATGCTGTGAATTAGAGTTGAAAACAACAAAACATACTGGTACATGTTTTAAAGAGTAAGCAAAGGGGGTTATGGTGAGGAAGTTATCGACTGTATCATGGAAAATATCCAAGAAAGGTTTGGCAACAGTTGATTGAAATGTAGACTTTTCTTTTATCTCTTTTTGAGTCCACCAACTTTATAGAAGTGTATAACTAAATCGCTGAAGTTGTGCTTTTAAAAGCTCAAAGGGGGTTGAATGCTTTACTTTTTATAGGCACTGGTGATTGTGGTGGGAACAGTCCAGCAAATTAAACCTATATATTTCAAATATCCACTGAAACAAATCACTCTCTCTCTCTCTTTTTAGCCTATTAAATCTGAAAAAACTGCAGTGTCTTCACCTGTTCTCAGGGATTTTTTTTTATTAGTTTATTTCCAAGGGGGTATCCTTAAAAGTGAGTCATTTATATCCTTGACACATCCTTTTGCATCATTCCTCCATGTAAAAAGATACTGAAGCTAAAAAAAAATTCTTTGAACATCTGCCTTTGAATCAACAAGGATGAGACGCACTGATGACAGATGATTAACGACAACAGCAACAGTTAAAAAAATTTAATGTTTTTTTTGTTTGTTTGTTTGATTGATTTGTTCATTATTGACTGTTTTGGTTTCTAATGAGAAATTCCATCAAATTCTCGCTCAGGACCACATGAGCTCCGCTGCTGCATCTCCTCGGTGACATGAGGCTGGGCAGAGGCGTGTGTGTGCGTGAGAGGGGGTGTATCGGGACTGGAGTAGGGTGCGCGCGGGTGGGGGGGGCAGCCTACAAAATGAGAGAGTGAGCCGCGCTGGAAGAAGCAGATGTGAGAAGCACACTGAGGGGCCAGACGCGCAGTGATAATTAACCGCGGATACATTAACGGGAATAACCGGATTATGAGGATTTGAGGAGGAGAAGTCGTCACAATCCGGTGTCATACAAGGCGAGGGATTAAGTTAGGCTTCTCCACTCCTCCAGTCGCCGTTATGGGGATTGACCGGCGGCGGAGAGCATCGCTGGCTCTCACCTTGAACTTCCTCGCATTGTTCCTGGCAGTGTCGGCTCTCACCACCAGCTACTGGTGCGAGGGGACGCGGAAAGTGGTGAAGCCGTTCTGCACCGGCCCGGTCACCACCAAACAGTCGTTCTGCATCAGGTTCAACAGCTCCAACCTCAACGACACGCGGCTCGTGCAGTACATCTGGGAGACCGGGGAGGATAAGTACGTGATGAGGAAGTTTCACACCGGCATCTGGTTCTCCTGCGAGCAGAACATCAACATGACCGGTAAGTTTGGAAAGAAAAGGCACCGGGCTGATGTTGGAGACGGAGCGCAGCTGTGCGCGCCGGGTGAGCGCACGGAGAGGTGCGCCACGGAGAGCCACGTTGATCCAGTCACTAGTACAACGAGTCCTGCTTCTAATAGCTTTTTTCCATTAAAAAAAGTAATATTTGCATCAGACCAGATCTCGGGATTAATCTCAGAAAATAATTTCAAAGTTAGATTAAAATAGCGTCAAAACATATAATCCCATATTTTAACACCTGGCAGTGTTGGGTGTTAAAACGGGTTTTTTGCGGTCATCCAAAGGAAATCAGATGCAGTACTTCCATAACGGTTTGCGTAAAAAAGGATGAGGAGGAGAGGTCAATATAAAATGTCGGATTTTTCTTCTTTTTTTTTTTTAGTTTGTTCAATATCACACGAGCGAGAACAGCAGCTCATTTTCACATTTGAGAAAATTCTTTTGAATAGTTCAAAGGGAATTGCTGATTAACTTTCTGTTAATTGATTTATGACCAACTCTTAGGGCTCCATTTTAATGTCAAAGAAAAGCAGGAACAAAGCATTAAATCCAGTTTTATCCTCTGCAGAGCTGATGTTCCAGCCTCTCATGTTCACTGTTTGCTACTTGTGTGTGAAAACTGTTCAGCTGCTTTGTGGACCAGTTCCAGATTAGGCAGCTGAGAGCTGCGTGTTTCTCCCAACTGTGGATCTATGAACATTAGTCTACAGTATTTGTGTCCGTCTCCATGCTGCCACACAAGCATTTGTTCTGTTGGCAGTGAAATCCCACAGATTTTTTTTTGGCCAGCACACTGCTATGTGCTGGATATGAAGAGACACAGAGGAAATCCTTTCAGATTGGATCAAATGGTAATTTTTTTTTTATTTAAACATCACAGCTTTCTCTTTGTGGCACAAGGTGAGGAAGACTTCCTGTGAGTCTCTCTAAATCTGGAGGAATGATGGAATGCAGATGAATTCTCTGTCTCACTTATCAGCATGTTGCAGAGGAGCATGTACTGTCACTGATGGGGCCAATGAAATTTTTCATTTCTAATCTCTTCCAGGTGAAAATTGCAGAAATTTCCTTTATGTTGCGCCCTCAAATGAAAGAGGTAAGCACACAGTTCATACAGCCCAGTCCATCACTAACTCAGCAGCATGTGACCACGCAATGCCATCTCCCAAGAGAAAAGACCATTGAATAATAATTTTTGCAAGTGCTGAGTGTTTGGAAAATCCAACAATACGTTATTCAGTCTGATGGAAAAGATGCTGTTGCTGCTTAAAATGCTCCAAGAGTCATGAGAGGCAGAGAGCTTCTTTTTATGGGAACACAAACCTTGTTTAACGCATGAAATCTCGAGCTCTCTCACCACAAACATCACTCAAGAAAGCTGCTTAACACTGAGGTGACCATTTCGACTGAAGTGTAAATTCCTGAGAAAGATTTTAAGATCCTCAGTCATTGTGATGAAACACTCGCTACGCCTCTATATCAGTTAAACAGCTGTTTGAACATCTGACAGCCTCCAAGAGCAATTTGTAGCCACACCAGTAGATTTACTGCCGGTAACCAGTAATAAAGGAGGGACTATCAAGCTGTACTGTAGCAGTAGCTTATGAGATCCCTGCTTTGACATACAATCCTTTTTTTACAGCTAATATGACCAGTCAACAGTGTCATTCCAAGGCCAATTCAATCTTATTACACTATTCTGACAAAATCTTTAAATGTTAGTCAGGTGAAGCCACAGTGCTTTGATCAGTTACACACTTAGGTCATAAATGAAGTGTTGTTTTAAAAAATCGATCACCTCTGCAGAGTCCCATGCTCTCCTATCAGTCCCCTCAGCCTGCTTTTCACTCATGTTATCAACCATTAGCCTGATAATCACACTGAGCCGTCATTTAGTTTCACTTTTCAATTCACTCTGACACTGCGATCATGTTAGCTGCTTTCTGTTTGGGAGGCATTGTTGGTTAGCAAGAGTCGATGAGTACTGAGTGACATATGCATCTCCACTTGCTTTCAGTCTAAATGGAAGTTGAAGCAGAGGTTGCCAGAGGCAGTTTGTTGATAAAAGCATTGAAATCATTTAAAAGTGTAGTTTTTTTTTTTCTCAAAATCAATTCAAAACAAACTACATGTCAGCTGCCTCAGTCTCATTCATGCTTGTTGCCATATTTTGAGCAAAGTTTATGTCAACATTTTTCTGGCTCTGTCACAGAGGGATGATGCACCCATCCTGAAAGTGCACGACAAGTCCAACGAACAAGTGCTGCCTCTTCCTCTGTGCCAAGGAGCTTGATTGTTGTCCAAAATTGTTGACCAAAAATTCTCAACATGTCCAAAAACACACTAATGACGTGACTCACGGCTGTTGAATTGAACGCAGTAACTGACCAGAGTTGGAGATGACAGGAATTTGTCAGGAATGTCAGAAATTTGCCACACAATTACAAACATGCATGTTAACAGCAAATGTTGCTAAAGAAAGTACAAAATAAATCTGAACAGACATGTTCCCTTTTTTTAATTAACAGTAAAATACAGCCCTTGGCTCTGATAGCAAACAATTACGGGCAGTTTTTAAGTGAGACATGAATGAATGTGTTGTTTATTTATCATTTTTAACAACTTTAATATTTCAGTTTAGTGTGTTAGCATGTCAGCATTTACCAGCATGCAATTAAAACGACACCACAAGCTGTGTGTATGGAGATGACCTGTTTGATTATAAAACAGGGTACTGAGTGAACTGAAATCTGGACCTGATCATGTTAGTTGTTAGCTAGCTAGATATCAAAGCTCAAAAAGGCCATAAATGTCTAATTCAAACTGCTAAGTAATTCTGTCCAATAGCTTTTGAGACATTACACCCCAAACCGCAAATATCATACATGATGGTGGCACCAGAGAAAAGTCAGGAGACCAAAGACGGCAATGATTCATTTTCTTGCGTGGTGATCCATCTAAGTGTTGTTAAGACTTTTCGGTCCAGACCAAAGTGATGTAATAACATACAAACCAGCCAGCCAACACACCGAGCAATGAATGTTGTCATTCCTATAACAATGCTGCCAAACCACTAATAAGCCACTCCTTTAGGTTGGATGATTAATTTTCTTCGTTAGTCAATACCTCATATATCTGACTGACGTAAATATCCACCAGAACACCAGATATGGATTATCCTGTCACTTGAACTAGTCTTTAATAAATGCACCCTTCCTACTGTTTGACTAATGATTGCTAAAAACAACAGTGCTCAGCCATTTTAGGAGTTTACTTAACCTTTTTAAAAAATGAAACTTTAACATCACAAGAGTATAGATATAAAGACCCTACAATGACAGCTCGGATGCTGCTGCTGCTGCATTTAGACCATGCCGTATTCTGTTATCACACGAACACATCCGCTTTACATTCACTCGAGAGTGTCCGTCTCTTTTGCTGCAGATTCTTTTGCATGCTGCTCCCCCACATGCTGCTGTCATATGATTAAGATATAAGATACATCAAAGAGAAGTTTGAGGGAAAAAATCAGACAAAATGCACTTAATTGAGGCCGGTTTTAAGACTTTGAATGTCTTCTAATAACATTTTCTTTAATCTTCTCCACTATTCTACTACAATTTTAATTAAATCTTTTACTGAAGTGTGATTTCAATTTGGAGCAAGTGGAAAATACTTTCTTAGCCGAAGGATGTAACTCTATTCATAATTAATGTTGAGATATTTTTGGTAACAGACATATTACTTGAGTCCACCTTGTGATTAATGAACCACACAATCACCACCTGCCCATGGGTGATATATGCAATTACTCCACAGCTTACATTTACAGCTTTTAAAACCCTTTGATATTTTGTCCCTCCTCACTCACCGTCCCGAGCTCAGGATGTCGTACATCTTCTCATATAGATCATATAGGCCTTTTCTTACTGTGAAGGTTAATCATATGGGTGATGGGGTCAACAGTCCATCTTTCTGGTTTCATTCTTCTCTTCTTCCTCCTCCTTTTTTCTGTCCCTAACCTCTCTCTTTGCCCTTGCTTACCCATATTCTCTCTCAATTCCCCATCCCCCCCAACTCTCTCCATTCCTATCAGTACACTCGCTCCATCATTCACTGAAGCGTGTGCTCACCCACCCCTACAACATGAATATGTCCCTTTTTTCCTCTTCTTTGTTATTCAGTTTTCATAACCAACTCTCTCTATAGGAGTGTTATGGCTGTGCATTGTTGCGGAGTGCCTGTACATCCTCCTGCTGGCCACCGGAGGCATCCTCATGTCCATAGAGGTGTGTCACTTTGGTAATGTCATCGACGGCCTCAAGCTCAACGCCTTTGCTGCCATTTTCACTGTGCTTTCAGGTGAGTAGCATCATGAAACTATTTGTCATCTTTGACATCAAATTGAGTCTAGTTGAATTATATTCAAATAATAAAGTTGAAATGAGATGGTTACAGATAACTGACCTCATTTTTAATATATCTAGTGTGTATCTGTGAATGTTCTCATTCATCCAGGTCATAGTTATTCTAGGAAAATAAATCGAAGTCAACTGGACTCAGTTTTAAGTCTGTGAAGACGTTTCGCCTCTAATCCAAGAGGCTTCATCAGTTCATGAACTGACTTAAAACTGAGTCCAGTTGACTTCGATTTATTTTCCTAGAATAATCTAGTGTGTAAGTTGCAAAGAAACGAGAGTGTGTCTATCAAGTCTCTGAGTGGCTGTTTCTTTGGCAGCAGGCTGACATTTAAGGAACAACTTCTTCTTCACCTTTTGTGGTGTGTCACTAACAGGAGAATGTCACTGTTCTCCATAATCTCTGAATTCTCATGCACGACGTTTCTTTCACCTTTCTCAGTCGGCCTATAAAGTGGTACTGATTTAATTTTTCCAGCATTCAACAATTTGGAGGATCCTGCTGCTAAATTTCTATTCTTTGATCATGCAGTGGAAACTTTATTTATTTGGATCCCATTAGCCAGTACCAATATAGCGGAACTGTTGCTTGGCTCCACACAAGTAAACACTGCATCATAATAGGAGGCAATAGTGTATTTAAAAACCAATGCAAAGGACCGAATATTACAACAGGTAAACTAACAAGAAGGTATCAAAACAATAAAACTGCTGGAAAACCAAAAATGAAACAATGAGAAAACTAGCTTCTATGTTTGAACAGACAGTAAAACATTTTTATTGCTCAAAAATAATAGCAGTTACGCCAAAAAAACGCATATACAGTGACTGATAAATAACATGAGATAAGAAGGAGAAATTAGCCAGAAAGTTCCACATTAATGATCACACAGTCAGATATTATTTATGGCAGTGCATAATCTATGAGGAGACGAGCTGGTGTTTTGTGCCAGAAGGTTCTGCTTTAGACTGTTTTATAAGATACTTTAACTATTCAGGTATGTTATTTCTGAAGACACACCAGTTAATCATTTTATTCACTGTACGTAACCTTGTATTAGATCACAGACAGGAAGAAAAAAAAAACAGCTTCATGATCCATGCTTTGTATTAAAGCTCTGGCCATTACTACCTTAAAAAAACTGATGGTTAAGGATGTTTGGGATCTTAAAGAAAGAAGTGTTTCTCACAGAACATAGCAGAGCAATAACCATCCTGTCCCTCCCCAATGGCCAACCAAAGGTAACATGCGTTCTGATGATGTCAGCTCTTCTGTTCAGCACATGGTGCATTGTCAGTGTATGGTTCAGTCTTGCCACTCAGCTGTGGACTAACAGCTTTTTTTCCAAGTCTTTCTTTGAGGCACTTAACCATACCACTGGACAGTAATGAAAGTGAGTAATATGTTAAGTCTGAACAATTCAAGAAATGCACTGTTGTGGTAGAAATTTAATGCATCTCCTAATGACAGCAAACCTCCGACCATGGCTGTTAGTTTTTTCAATCATCTTTGACCACTTCAGTCTGCTGTGAAATATTACTCCAAAAAGTTTGGTTTCCTCTACCTGCTCTATCGACACTCCCTCCACAGACATGGTTAAGTGTTACCCTTGTTGAAGTGTACATTTTGATCCAGATACAATGTTTTTTTGGTGTGATGGATTAAGAAATAATTTGTTATTCCATGCCCACATCCCCACTAATTGCAATTCTCTATCCATAAATTCCCCAAGCAGAGGAGCTTTCATCCTTGAAAGTGGGGCTAGTTAACCAGCCTTTCCACTGTACTTCCCACTGAATCTTATCCCATAACTTCTGCCCAAGTGGGTGCCCAAGTGATTTTGCTAATTATATTTAGTGCCTGCCCCTGTATGTTTTTGCCAAAGCCCTAAATTAGTTTGATGTTTATCACATAGCGTAATTTATAATAAACCCAGATCACAGCTGCATAAGAACTGATGTGTTTTGATTGGAGTGGTCGGAGCAAAGTGCTAAAGGAGCTAAAAACATAACTCCTTCCCTGTGCAGTGTTTTTGCTCAACCCCTGTTACAAGAGAGGAGGTCGGAAGAATTTACAGATTTGCTGTCCGACACTCAAGCCATATAAATGAGGCAAAGACAATGAGGGACAGCAACACTCAGTCAAAACAGATAACCATATTGCTATCACAATATAGCTTTACCATTGTACTCCTGGCAGCACACTTGGTATGTGCAGGAACCCATTTTGGTCCACGTGCATGTGCAGACTAATAAATATTTATAGTGTTCTTTGTTAGAAAGCAATAGCTGGACTGTAAAATGTGTCCTCAACAGATCCCAAATGACAGTGAGTGCTGCTGGATGACAGAGCCCTGCAGGCGTGTCCGATACATACCAAGTTGTTCATGCAATGGCAGCTGATAACCGTTTTTTTTTTAATTGATTAGCACTTGTTTCTAATTTGAACTAGCTGTAAATTTCATATTTTTTAATGTGTGTCGTATTTTTTGTAAGCTAGTGATTTTTAAAAAAGCCAAGGCTCGGATTTATATTTGGTATTATAGCATCTGTTTTGACTGAAAACACAAGTAAAAAATAACAATAAGAACATATGTATACTAATTTTTGCGTAAAGCGATTTTAAATTCAGCTAGACCTTAAAACAATTGAGTCCTTCATTCTATTTCAGCGCAGGCATTTTGCCAATCACACATTCAGGCCAATTTCAGCCTCTCAGCCCCTGAGAAGATTTCCAGCTGGTCTGCAGTCAGCCTCCCTGTCTCTGCGAAGGACTTAACAATGACCTTCTCTCTCTAATCTGCTCTGTGAAAACGATCCCCAGCACCACACTCTGGGCAGAGAATCAGCGGTGAGATATACTCTGCTCAATAGCAAAGACTCCCAGCATTTTGGTGCTGTGACAGGTCACGTTCAGGAAAGTCAAAGCGGACCAAAGGCTTAAGAATTGTATCTCTTACACAGCCTGGAGTTCACACTTTGAACATGTTTTTTTGATCAGCACCCTGCGCAAAGTATCTGTTTTATTAGAAACAGGTCGAACCAGGTGGTACCTGCCTTTTCACTTGAAGGAATTTTTTGAAGCATGACTTTTGGTCATGCTGGAAAGTGACAAAGGAATCTTTGTGCATTTGTTAACCTTTAACTTGAAAACAACCAGAGCAGAGCAATCATGTTTGAAGCAAATAACATTTCAAAAGCTGCATAAACAATTGCTCATTTATGCGTACTGATGAAGACACATTTCCACTTTCCACAAAATGTCAAGTGTCTCGTCTCAACTCAAGAGGGGTGAATCCCAACTCATGTCAGAATATAAAGGGAAATACAGTGATTCATGGTAAACTATTTGAATAAAAACTTTGGACTCATCCTGCTCAGGGAAGTTATTAGGTATGTTTTAAATCAGTGAAGGCATGAGTCATTTGGGATTTGGTCAATTTGCTAGTCCTATTAAATTTTGTCATGTTGAGGTTAAAAACATCAAGTTTATGACCCGAGTCAAACTTAAATCAGCACCTCTGCTCCTCAGTAGCTGCCAAAAAACCTTCAGGTTCTCACATATTTTTATTGGTTGGCTGCTAACCTCAAAATAGCTCAACATATTGGAAATGCATTTATTAACTTTGTATCCATAAGTGATATGGATATCTTTCATGTCTATGTCAATCAAAGAGCTTCCTTTTATATCCATACATAAAAGCCAACAACAAAGCTAATTCTGATTCTGCTAAAGACTCAAAGCAAAGACAGCTAGCAACATCTCTATTTAGATTCAGAGGAAGCACTTGGTGACTTAACAATTTGTGAACCTTTAACCCACATTATTTGATTTCCTTTAGCCTACTTGTAGTAAATACAATACAAGCATTTTATCACCTTAGCTACTATACTAGAGCAAGTGTCCAACAGTTGCTTATTTAC
>JAQNCA010000017.1:15762646-15793705 GCA_029783725.1 Acanthurus tractus | reverse complement strand
CAGCATTAATATTCATTCGGAGTCGTGTCTCTGTTCACCTGGCTGATGTAAGTCCAAAATTCACTCCCCTCCAGCTCTGTTTTACTTTTAACCGACTCCTGAGGGAAATCTCTGACTCTTTAAATGCTGCTAAATGCTCCGCTGAGTTCACAAGTTGGCAGCTCTCTTTTTCTGTCTGCTGTCTGGTGCTGGACTGTGTGGACTGTGCATAGATGCCTGCTGCTGCTTGAAATGAGGTTAATCAAACAATGAAGTTTGGAGCTCAAAAGGAAAGCAGATTTTATTTTAAAAGATGCTAAAACGCTCAACAGGTTTGAAGTTAGCTGAAGGGTCCAAACATTACACACTCTTTGAGTTTGTTACAATGACTGACCTATTTTAAATTACACACATTTAAATTGTTATACATGTATAATAAAATTGATCAGTGCAGCTTTAAAGTTTTTAAATATGGCTAACTCATCTCCTCCTTTAAATGGGGTTTGGACTGGACTTTTGTAAAGAAGCCCAAGTATTTCTTTGGCATCCAGGAACAAGCAAAAGGGTGAGAGGTGCTTTAACTAGCACCCACTTTCCATTTCTCCCTTGGCAGACAGTTCCTACAAATTGCACAAGGTCCTCAGCAACCTGGTCACATTCCTTTAAAAAAATCCTCCCTGGCTCCTCATCCCAACATGAAAGGACTAGAAAGTATGTGTGTTTAGCTAACTGTACATCTGGCATGGGCAGTCCTGAGGTTCAAATGTTGACATGGTCTTTAGTTCGAGAATATCACAATAGAAAGACTCTTTCAATCCACGCGTTGGGTCCTGCGCTTCTTATTTTTAGCTGACAGGGGTTGAGCGCAGCTCGCTCTCCTGCTGCAGAAGCCTCTCAAAAAACTCAAGCTCCAGTGAGTTATGTTTTCACGGCCCTGCCCTGGCGTTTTGCCCGTTCTAACACTCAGTCAAACAGAAACTGAACCTGTCAACCCCGTCTGCATGCGTGATGTTTTATTTATACGTGACTCACTGTCTGGAGAAGCAAGCTGTTTGCGTAAATATAGAGGTGAACCTTTTCGAGTGTCGTCTTCATCCCTGTGAAGAACTTTTTTTAGCATCCGTCCCAGCCTGATGGCTTTTTAACTGCCTCCAAAGCTTATCACAAAAGGGTTTACTGTGCTTGTAAAATGTTTGAATTAGGGAAGGCTTTTAAAAGTTGTTTCTGTTTTTAATGGGGTGAAAAGATTGAAAGTGGTTATTGTAATGAGGTGCAGGGGGACAATAGAAGACACCAGATTAGACTTTATTACAGCTGTCAATCATCTTTAAGATAATGAAGAGGTAAAGTGAGGGTAACTGACAAAAAAGAAAAAAAATAAATGTGTTGAAAAAAACCAAGGGGTCACTTTATTGTAGTGAGAATGACCTCTCAGTGTTGTTGAGTCATTTTATCATTTTGCTTTATTTGCCTCCCAAGCTGAAACGTATTTGCATGTTTTGCAGCAAAGGAAGAAACACATTGAACTATGTTATGTGAAAAGGAAATGGAATAGAGTTGTTCTTTTGGCTTGTGTCCCCTCAAGACTCCTTTTTATAAGACTCTTTCACAAAAACAAGGACTCAAACGCAGTGCAATTGAGGTCAAAGCAGTCTTTATCAAGAAAAAGGGTTTGGTACAAAAAAGGCAGACAACCAAGCAAACAAAACTCTCAAGGGATGGGCAGAGGTGAAGTCAGAAAACACGAGCAGGGATGATGAAAACCAGAAACACTGAACACGAGGAGAATTACTGGAAGGCTTGTAGTGGGGAGGAGGAAAGTGGCAGCTTGCTGTGAGGCTTTAGCATTGATTAGTTTTCATTCTTTTTGTTTCCTTTTAATTTCATTTGGTTCAATTTCCCAGGGGGCCTTTTGCCTTTGTTTCAGTAATCTTTTTGTCAGTAAACATCTCCTTTTTGTCAATACTCTGACATATCAAACCTCAAAGTCGTCCCCTGCCAAGCAACATTATCTTGCCTTTAAATTGGTTTGCAAACAGACACCAGCTAATCAGGATACAACATGAGCTGATGCAGATAACACCGGCAAAGTAACACTGTGGGCAAAACTTTCAATGAAACAAGAAAAAAGAAGTCAGAGTGTCTTTATTAACCTTAGACAGGTAGAGGAGGAGGAGGAGGAGGAGGTAGAAATAGATGAAGGCACAATCTCATCCCTTTTGGAGATGTAAACAAAGAGAAGGCTTTTGCCAACTTTCCCATATCATTCCTCACTATGACACATAAGGTGACAGTCAAGTGGAGCAAAGAGAAAAGCTAAACACCCCAAAATACATTGAATTAGATAAACATATTTATATGCTCAGTATAACACAAGTCCCTTGCATTTTGTTACATAAAGGCTTTGGAACTTGAATTTATTCTCTTTTTACTGTGTCTTTTAAGTAAAGGGGTTCGAAAGCATTGATTACCATGACATGCCTAACTGATACTATGCAGTTTGACACAAACTATGATTAAGATTTATTTAACACATCTTACATAGTGTGACATGTACCAGGTCTGCAAAATCACACAGCAAAATCACACATCTATTTCTAATGGCTTGTTACCACACTCATGTGTTTGAGACCATTTTAGAGCTTTTTTTCCTGAATGTAAAATCATCCAGTGATTCAAAGCGAACGAATTCAACTCCAGCTTCAGATTTTTTTCTTTTTCTGCTTTCTTATTTTGTGAGACCACTCAGATATTTTTTTTAATATGCAAGACTTGAGCCCAGATTTTAAGTAGTTTCAACTGACTTTGTGATTGATTAACTACACTTCAAAAATAAAATTTGAGACTTCAAACATTATAATGATGAAGCCACAAAATAATGATGGAACATTGATTGAAAATTGTTCACAAAATGCCATCCAAACTAACAAATGTAGAGAAAAAGACAAATTAATTAATTAATTAATTCGTACACTGTGCTTTCATTCATTTATTTATTTATTTTTCACTCGTGGTCAACCATGGTGCCCTCTAGTGGCCATTGTTGGAAACCTGATGAACGTATGTTTGGGCGTAGTCACACTGTGAGATCCAAACTATGCTAAAGTCCCTGATGTCCAGCTTGGCCAGTTTTATAGACGAGTTTGATCGCTCTGCACTGAACCTGTTTTCTTGGCCCTGATACGGTTGAAAAGAGTTCAGCCCCAGCATGATGTGATTGCACCTGCATGAACATGGGCCTGGAAAGCAGACATGACATCATGCATGCCACTGTTCCTCTTGATGAGCATTTGACAACAAAGGACTCACACTGATCAGGTGCAGAGGTGAAGTAGCACACAGTCACTAATGTTATATTCATGTTCTTTGCGCTTCTTCGAAACGAAAGTCGCATTGCAATGATGTAGGTACAGCCTGGTGAAGATGTAAGCGTTCTCAGGTCAGACCCAGAGCAGTGTGAGTGCAGGCCAGTGGGGGATTAGGGAGTGGGGGGCAATCGTGCCTCAGTACGGCACAGGGCACCTGGGCCAAGTGTGTGTGCACCTTGGTTCATCTTCCTATTGTAATACACATGTACAGTGTCAGGAATGTCACGTCTGTGGTGCTGTGTGTCCTTGTTATAAGTACTTTAGTACTAAAAATAAATAACCTGGTTTGACACTTATTGACTTGAAATTGAATAATCTGACCTTGTGCGAGCAGAACACGAATAATTTTCACATGACAGAACGTGCAAAGACTCAGATCTCAGATTTGTTCCACTCATTGTGACACAAAGCTGCCTCTGATCTGCATAACATTATGATAATGTTGCACCGGGATATCTTTAGGAATAAACATGAGCACTGATAGGATGAGATGGGAATTTAGGTGTTTGGTGTTGAATCTGGTACGCTCTTGTTCACTCAAGGGATTTGGATGGCTTATGTGGTAATCGGATTGGTGGGCTACACATGCTGCTTTTTATTCCTGCCCTGTTTCATAGGCATTGAGAGGTCCAGAGTGAGGAAGGACAAAAAGTACACTAAGGGATGAAAAATAAATGCTTACAAAAAAAGAGTTGGAAGAGAGGAAAGACAGGAAAAGGACAGGATTAGCACTGGTTGAAGGAGTTGAAGCTAAAAATGCACAAATGGAACCGGCTGCAGCCTCTTTAATTGAGCTCATCTGCTGACCTCCTGATTTCTACACATTCAATTGTTTATGGGGCTGTAGACAGTGATAGTGTAGAGGGCTGTGTATGTTTTTGTTTTGGCTTTGCAAAACCAAAAACACAAGAATGAAATAGTTAGAAATAGATTTTTCAAAAAGTGTTAATCTTTTCTTTATATTTGCAGATCTGGCTTGTTTCAGATATAACAATTACATCTAATCAATACATCCATCCCTTTTATTATAATAAAGTGTAGCAGGAGTTCTGTACTTGTTGTGCCAACCCTGAAGTTCACATTGCCCTGCTTCCTTGACAAAAAGCCAGTGAGTTTTTGTCATTTTGGATTATCATAGAGCATCAACTTTGCAGCAACCAAAAGTTTAGGATGAAGTTCCTTCATAGCCTAACATCGGCTTTTTATTTCGAGGTAAAAGTGTAACTGCCACATGGCAAAAAGCCAAAGCTAGACTACAAATGAACAACACTACAGACACATGACATTAATGTCAACAATACCACTAAACTTCTCATTCCACTAACCTTTATTATATACACATGTTAACTTGATAAAGTAAAATGTTGCAGAGTTTGAGTTAGAATAGTGTGCTGGAGCTCAAGCATAAACACAACAAGGCTGTGAGGGCGGACTAGTGAGTAAGATTAGTTACTATGTTCAGCTGCAAACCTCTGTAGTCTCATTTAGTCACTTGTTAGCGATCCCCTTTTTTAAGACAAGCAAAAGCCTCTAAAATCATTGGGTATTTACTGATGTCTTTTATCTCACAGAACAAAACACAAAAGTCTCTTTAGCTGTTAACCAGGGATCTTATTTCAGGCATCTTGGCAAAAATACTTCAAAAAACAGGTGATTTTGAGACGATGGAACCAGATGATCAATAGTACTTACTCATTTGTTGTGCTTCAGGATTCAGTCCTGTGACACTCCTTTTTGTAAACTGTATATGTATCCTGTGAGAGCAGTTTGGCATTGGAGCAGAAAATACAGGGGACAGGGCTCAGCAACAGTTAATGTTCTCCCTCTTTTTCACTCACTTTTTTTCACTTTTTATTTTACATAAAGATCAAACATAAACACTAAGAATGGTTGATTAGCACATTTAACCTTCAGTATATTGCACTGCTGCAATTAATATATAATTTTCTTACACTGTTGTGTACTTACTTTAATTTCTGCAGGATTTGTTTTTGTTTGAATTTTGAGATAATGTCCTAAACAAGCAAAGAAACACAAAGCTGTTTTTTGAGCTGCATGTGATTTGGCTCAGCCAGTGACATAATTTTTGCTGCAATGAGTTTCTTGAGCAGTTTAAGATTCAAGAGTTTGTCTCGATGTTATGCCTTTCTGCCATAAAAATAGCAGACTCATCTGTCTTGATCGTGGTCAGCTGATGTAGCTACCAAATATGTGGAATATCCCAGCATTGCAAGCCCTAGAGTCCAGTGGATATTGAACATGACTCAGATTCTTTAGTTAAAGGCAGAATGAGTAGGATTTGGCAGTTGTACTTCGTTATCACAACATTTAAAGTTTTCCCATCTTCCCAAAAACACAATTTCTTGGATGTGTACTTTCAATCTGGCACCAGAGGTGAATTTCTAACAGCTAGTTTAGTCAAAACTTTGAGTTTGTTTAGCCTGAGATGAGGAAAACTGTGGATCTTCAGATCGAGAAAGAGAGGTGGCTTAATATGGGTAATTGTTATAACTGACTCCGAGAAGCAAACCTGCTCACTGGCAGGTTGTTGGTTTTTTTTAGCAGATTTAGAGTTTCTCCCTGTTCTCCTCCCTCAAAGAGAGCCAGACAAACTGATTTATTTCCTCATTATTTCAGTCAATATCGAGCCCAAAAAGCACAGTCATTAACAAAACACTGACTGCATGTCAGAATCAAAATCCTGGTTGGATATTTGTTTGTTACACAGGACGAGCTAAAGGTACATCTTTAATGCACTCTCAGTTCCTTTGTACACAGTTTTTCCTCTCACATCCAAATAATACAGAGCAGCAAGTCACACTGAGCTCAGAACAAAGCCTCTGCATGGCCTATTATTTGTGAGTGGATGCTCTGATGTGCACACAACACAGCTCTCAGTTTGTTAGCGCAGTTCCACTAAAATATTTAAAATAATAAAGTTATAAAAGTCAGTGTGAAGCCTGGTATGAACTTGCTGCGTATTGTCTGACTGTCTTTTAACAGCATTTCAGTGACAGTGTAATGACAGTGTCTGAGATGTTTAGGGGGCAAATTGCCCTGCTAATAACTCACATCTATTCTCAAACATGACAAGAAGCCCTCAGCAAGACAATGCTTTATTATAAGAGGTCACAAGCTACAAGAAGGTTAATAAGAATATCATGTCTTGTTAGATTTTTTTTTGTTCGATGTGAATATGTAAAGTAACTATAGCTGTGAAAGAAATGTCAGGGATTAAAAGCTATAGTATTTCCCTCTATATAGTGAAGGAGAAATGTGAGGTTATAAAAACTAAATACTCAAAACTTTATTTCTACAAATTTTAATTTACAAATTTTAATTCTTAAAAGTAAAATATTACCAGTTTTAATAACAAGCTAACAGCTGTCAGAAACTAAGAAAGGACCTTGGCTTTCATATGTGGAAAAGTAATGTGGTATGTGTGAGTCTGAGTTGTGGTGATTTGTTTGTTTCTTACATGACACCCAGGGGGAAGGGATCACTGAGCTGTTAGTTTGTAGTCAGCCTAGCACTGTGTAACACTGCCACCTTGTGGTGACTTAAGAGAAGTGCAGTGGTTGGTCTCAGAGGAGAATGTCAGGCTCTCTCCGTCTCTCTGACTCATCTCTTGTACCGTCTCTGTCTGGCAGGTCTGCTGGGCATGGTGGCCCACATGATGTTCACCACAGCCTTCCAGCTGACAGTCAGTCTGGGCCCAGAGGACTGGAAGCCTCAAACATGGGACTACAGCTGGTCATACATGTGAGTTCACAGTTCACAAAGCAGGAAGAGTCTGTGGTATCAGACAGAATGTAGAACATATGGATCCTATCAATTGACTTTAGTTGACAATAGTTTATTTGTCCAAAAAAAGCAAATACTGAAAATAACAATTTCCAAAACCCTGGCTGACATGCTCAAATACTTCCATCATCGAACCAGCAGTCCAAACCTGAAGATATTTAGTTATTTTTTGTGGAAGATAAGAAAACAACAGTTGAATATAATATTAAGCTATAGCATATTAACTCAAACATACACTACATAGCCAAAATAATGCAGACAACTTGATATTAAAAGCATATGAGTTAATTAAACCAACACCATGGTGAACGGTTAATGGGTCCCATTTTTTAGCACTTTCCCCTAGTTTATTTATTACTTAAAGCACTTTGCACTGCATATCAACATTCACTCATTTCCACACCAATGGCAGGGGTGTTGACACAAAGTAAATTAAAGACACACAAAAGAGAAGAGCAACCAGTAGTAATTAGGGGTTCAGTATCTTGCTATAAGACACTTTAACAGTAGACGGGAGGAGGAGCTGGGGATCAAACCACTAACCACTAATGACCTGCTCCACCTCCTGAGCCACAGACGCATCTGCTTCTCCAACAGCCTCCACTTCTGTGGGAAGGTTTTTCCAGATTTTGGAACCTCAACTGCAGGGATTTGATTCCATTCAATGAGGTCAAACACTGACGTTGGATAATAAGACTTGGCTCAAAAGGCGGCATTCAATTTTATCCTAAAGGTGCTGGATGGGACTGAGGTCAGAGATATGTGCAGGCCAGTCAAGTTCTCCCAGAACAAACTGGGACAATAATTTCATTACTTTACAAACATGAGCAGTGGCATGTTGACACAGGAAGGGACCAAAGGCAAACTGTTACTACAAAGTTGGGAGCACACTATTACTTTCATTTTTCATTGTATCCTCAAAGATTAGGATTCAATTGGAGCAACAGCCTCAGACCAAAGGCACAAAATCCCATACACTTTATATGCTTTATTTAAGCTATCCACTTTAATAAGTTTATTGTGTGAGGTTGTCAAAATCATGCATGTAATTATACTTTAGGTTTGCCTGTCTTGTGATCACTTATCATAACAAGCTTTGTTTCCCTGTCACACATTAATTATTACTTGATCAACAAAAAATTGGTCTTGACAGCTTTTTATGCCTAGACGGAGTAATTTTCATGTCAAGATAATAGAATAATAAGAAAACCATTTTTCATTAAATAATTATTTAGTAATTATAGGAACACAAAATGTGTCAAGGTGACAAAATAAGTTTCATGGAGATTTAAAATTTGAAAACTTATTCTTTATTCTTGTCTGTAATCCTCTCTGGCCTTTGGAATGTTATCTAGTGCATGTGTTCAGCTTATTTAGAGGTTCATTTCCTCAGCAATTAATATATTAGCCAGGACGTTATTTTGTCTTATTCACTGATACATCTGAATTAGTTTAAATGAGTTTTTATCTCTTTTTTTTAGTTTGGCGTGGAGCTCTTTTACAGCCTGCATGGCGTCCTCGGTCACCACCATCAATCGCTACACCAAAACCATCCTGGAGTTTAAGCACAAGCGCAGGAACATTGAGAAGAACCTGAAGATCAAGCAGAAGCTGCTGGAGCTGGACTCTCCAGAGCAGGTGTGGGACATGTACATCAGCTCGGTGCCAAGCACTGCCGAGGAGCTGCTGGACCTGTCATCCAACGGTCGGAAGCTCTCCAACACCTCCATCTTCCTGGACCTCAACGACCTGCCCGACCCACAGGGAGAGGAGTACTGCTAGAAGAGCATTGTCAAACATCAGCAGATCATTGCTGTGTTCAGTGTGGTATGATTAAATGATGACTGCAAACAAAGTGAGACAATGGTTGAAAGCTCTGGTGAGTCGTCACTCCACAACGAAATGAATAGCACACATAGGACATACTATGAAGCTAATGTGGCTAATGTGTTAGCAAACAATTAGCAAAGAGGGAGAAACATTACCACATACCTGGAGTTGTGTGTGGAGCAAACATTGTTTAATTTACTTTTAGCTTCTTTTAGCTTTTTGGACTTACCTGAATATAATATCCAGATCTTTAGTTTGCTGAATGTCTCACCATGTTCACCAAATTTTATCTTCATCTATCTGGTGTTTGGTGTTGAGCAGCTAAAGTAATGTGAGTTTATCTGGGATTTTTGTTGTTTTTTGCTGTTTGGCTGAATTTATTAAGATTTATGAGGGATTTTTTTAAGTGCAGCTTTGAAGAGCAGCTTTGTGCAGTTGAAAATTTATGTGCAATCTCAGCTGTCTTTATACCTATAGATGTTTCTTCTTTAGTGAAAACCACAAGAAGGGTGACCATTTAGGACACTGAAGTGTCCTCAGTTTGGAGAATGTAGCCCTCTGAGAAACTTGTAACCACTTCTATATTTTATAAATCCTTATTTTCATCAAAATTTACAGTAAAATTTGACAAAAATCATATATTTAAAATATTCAACAAGATGAATATCAATGACTACATTAACTTAAATTTGAAACAAAGAGGCCTCCAATGCAACATCATGTCATGTAGTGGACACAGAAATAAGCAGAACAGGGAAGAAACTTTTTTTTCATTTTGTTGTGATTATACAAAAAAGTGGTCAAAAATGTGATTAATTGTTAATAAAAGTGAATAAGTAGTTGAGTAGTTTGATAATTGGAATTTCAAACCTTTTTTTTCACACCACAGACCATTTTTATGTCAGTAAAGTTGTCTTGACCAGCCAACAGGTCGATGGATTTGGGTTTGACCACAACCCAAACATTAATCAGCTTAACATTTGATATGACCACGTGCATGCAACCTACTTAAAAACTCTCAAGTTCTGTTCAACTGTTGATGTCTTTGATTTTACTCATGTTTTAAGCTCGGTTACAAGGCAGGTAGCTTGCCACATTACAACAGTGACAAGGACACAGCATATGCAGATTTAGCTGCTAAGTGGTTACTAATTGATAGATAACCTACCAAAGTTAAAAAGAATCTGACTGTAGTCCTAAAGGAAGACATAAGGAAAGATTAAGCTCTAACACCACACCAACTTTAAAGCTAATTACAGCAAAAGTACCTAATAAAATATGAAAATGTTTCCTAGCTAAAGCATTCTGCAAAAGGGTTGGAAGCTAATGTGTTAATGTGTTCCCTACTTTCTTTGCTTGTATGCTTCTTTTTTTTTTGGAGCATTTGCATCAATTTAGACCATTTCGCCTTTTTTTATGATGAAACATAAGAGCAGTAAGCCCACTGTAGATATTCTTGAAACCAAACCAGCAAAGAAAGGTTCATGACCCAAATGTTTCTAAAGTCTTGCTTACAGCTCTGGTGAAGGTTTAAACCTCAAGCAGAGACAGATATAACTGAGACGATATTTCCAGCAGTATTTAAGTCCCATCAAAGTCAGTCACAGGGAGTATTTAGGTCTCCTGCCTTTCTAACAGTGGTATCAACTGTTTTCAGACACTGCACTCACGTCTCTGAATCAGTGATCGATTTATCATCCCTAAGAACAAGTGCAGGACCACACTCCATATCTTTCGACCACTGAGGCTCACATTGACCGTAAAATTGTGTCAGTAGGTGTAAACTTACAGTATACCTCGGCTCAAGCAATACAGCTGTGACAAGTCGGTGCATAGACCCTGTGAGTGCAGAACCCCCCAGAGATAAAGCTCTGTGGAGAGAAGAAGGACAGCAGCCTGATCAACCGTCTCCCTCAGCGAACTCTCTTCCATCCAAACGTAGCACACTGTAAAGACTCTCACACCTCTTGGCTTGCTGCCCATGGATTTTATTCATTGAGGAAAATGTACAAAGTTGCTATAGCTTTGTGTCCATGTGACTCTCTGTGACCCACTCAGCTATAGAAACACATTGCTGGACAGCCCAGTGATAAGAAGCTCCAAATTCTGCTTCGAATAAGGTACAGTACATGGACCGAGTTCCTTCAGCCAACATGTGAAGCAAACAGCATTAAGTAGCTTTAGAAACACCTCATAGGGTGTTAATCCCTACACTACAGTACTGAGGATTTGTCTCACCATGAAAGGAGGGGACGTAACAGAAGGTGGACCTGGGAGCAGTGGCTACACCCACACGGGTGCAAGTGTGAAGATGGCATGTTGCATGGGTGGAGGACACTTACAGGCCATGCTGAGTGCCTTGACATAGAGCAGCATGCATCTGACCAAACAGCATGCTCTGTGCTCACAACATTTTACCAAGGGCGATGCTGTTTCTCCAACCAATAACTGCTTTAAACATGTAGCCGTCTGTGCAAACTGCCAAAACTTATCACTGGGTGGAGTGCACCTCTTTTGATGCTCTTTATGTAATATTTACTTGATTACTTTTCTTATGTATCCACAGAAATGTAATGATGGAGAAATACAGAGCAGGATGTGGATATTTGCAGTGGTTTTAAGTGCATTTGAGAAAAGTATATTATATATTTGTGTATTTTATTTATTTATTAAACTCAAAGTATAGTGTATCAAAGACAACTAAGATTTATTCTGGTTCAGTTTGAATTCTCCTTCATCATCCTGGGTTGCATTATATGCTAAAGCATGGACTGTTGTGTCTTTTTGTGTGCGTCGGATTTACTTACAGTAGCACTTTTTGTGGAGTGTTCTTTAGTTCTTTTTTGTGGATAATTATTTGTAACCTAATAATGGTATGATTACATTTCTATGAAAAGTTATTATTTAAAAGTAAATGATGAGAGGAATATCATAATAAAGACTTACATTTTTTTTTACAATGTTTCCTGCTGGACTTTTCCTACCGCTCTTAGATACTTTATTTAAGAATCAAGATTCAAGGTTAGTTTAACTTGTCCTCGTTTTACAGCACAAGGTTGTACAATCAAACAGGGTTTTATACAACCAATAAACCAAAATATTATGTGAATATGAAAATAATTTTAGTCTGATGGTATGGCGGCAGATAACTGTACATTTCTAACCAGACCACAGCAGAGTGAACAGGCTGTGGTTGTGGTGGGTGTTGTCCTCCATCCTCTGTGTCAGGCATTTCACTGCACTGCTGTCACTGATGCTTGGTAATTAGACACAAGGTGGCAGTGTTGTCTAACTCTGACATAGGCAGACATGTCTTGTTTTCTCTTTAAACCCAACACCTTTAAATTTTCTCATGAAATTTGCTCTTTGTTGTTTTACCTTAAATCTCAGTCCAATTTAAACACTCATGCGGACTGAAAATACCAGAATATGTTCAGTTTGAGGTTTTCATCGGGATTTAGCTCGATTTAAATTTAAATCACCCACACAAACCAACAATAAATAATGAATGAATTCATTTCACATTATAACAGTAACCACCAGACTTTTTGCATCTTATTAATCAGGCAAAGCAAAGAAATTTATATTTGTAAACAATTGCAATAATAATGTCTGCATTCCCATTAAACATACAAACAAAAGTTAATTCTAAAGTGTCAGTGAAACCTTTCACACCAACATTTTGTGCAAAAAGATGAGCGAAAAAGTCAATTGCAAGTTCTTTTCTTAAAAATAGTTTTATTTTTTTATGCTTTCAAACTAGTGCAAATACATGCAAACAGAAAACAGACAACCCTGTTGCAGGCCTTCTCACAGTAACGCAGTTCAGCCTGAAAAGCTTTATACATCACACTCACAGAAATGACCATGTAGAGGTCGACCTTCTCTCACCAATGTGACCTGGTCTTGTTTTGGTTGTCGTCGTGGTTCTTTTGCTCCTCTCAAGGTTCAGCAGTGTGGCTCTGCAGTCCAATGCTAACCTAAGCCTAGCACATAAATGTGCCAATGGGCGAGGAGGCAAGTGATCCATACCAGTTCCCCTACATCCATTTATCCACATTCATTATTCAGGAATACAAAAACCACTCAGTCAAATCTGAGCTCATATAAAGATTCTCTCGCTCACCCCCTCTGCTGCTTGCCACATAAAAGATTCATCCCCCCTTTTTTCAGGAGCGATGCAAGGAGAAGGATACTCAATATGTATGCATTGATTGTCCTTAAATTCTTAACCAGTGAGACTGAAGAACAAACAGGTAGAAAAAGAAAGATATGGAAATTCAGGAATGTGAAAACGTGTCTGTTCTGGGTTTATTTTTTGCCACTACAGCCTACCAACTAGAGCAACAGGATTATCCTGCAAACCAGAAACACTAAAAGCAACACTTGCGTATTTCACCAATCATCTTTTTACAGCTGAAACCTATAGCAACCACAGTCACATGACCAACTTTGCACACAAATGCTTTATTTAACCACCTGGCGGTAGGAATCAGTAACCCACCAAAAGAGAAAGGTGCAAGGAGACACCTTTGCTTTACACCACAAAAGCATTGTTTTACTGAACGTCTGTGATAGATAAACTGGCAGCGCTGTCTTTAAACTCGAGAAGACAACAACTGATGGACGGAGGTGGATGTTTTGACACTGGGTTTTTTAATATTGAGGCTCTGACGTGTCTATCTGCTGGTCCAAAGCTGATAGTTGTCTCTGTTCTCTGAATCTTTAGCTCGCCAAGTCTTTGCATCTTTTTTAATCAGATGGAATTTTTTTGCACAAGCTTCTTCCCAAAGCAGCGCAATGCTAACAAAAGCCTCTGGTTCAAGGGGTTCACAATCAAGGGGTCACTGCCATCCAAAGTCCTGGCCTGCCATCTGATAGAAGCGCTGATTATGCGGCTTGTAGAAATCCCTCAGTCTCTGCATCACCTCCGGGTCAATGGAGGCATGTGTCCTCCCTTTGGTCTTCCCCAGGCAGTGAGGTTTACTGCTGCCCTCTGGCTTCTTCAGGCAGGGGAAGCCTTTCGTTTTGTTGAAGTAGAAGTGCTTGTCCGTGATGATCCTCTGGAGACCCAGAAAGTCTTGGACTTTGCCCAGCTCTCCAGCTGGGTCTGAGATGAGCCTCTCCCCGCTGACCAGATGGATCTGAGTCCTGGGGAACCAGGCCAGCCAGCGCTCTAGGTGCTGGGCGTACAGGCCGATCCAAAGTGGGCTCCACTGAGTGTCGATCTGACCTATGGACAAGACAGAGATACCAAGGTTCTTTAATCAGTCACATTATTGCTTCTGTCACGTCATCCAACTTATACCTTTTGAACATTACCCTTAAGCTATTGACATCGTCCAACATGGGGAATATATATGTATGATGAGACAATCAACATTCCAGAAATATGCAAGCTACTAATTTTCAGTCCAGAAACAGGAAACATAATGCCACTGTTGAGTCAATATGTAACCAGTTATCAGTTCTGCAGTTTTAAGTAGCATCTTTCTTCTGATTTCTGAGCAGATGCTTAAGTTAATTAGCAAGAGACTTGGACACTTGGAGAGCGTTTGTCTCTTAATAATTGTTTATCTTGCCAGTGTGTTTGGATTTGAATGAGGTAAAGAAAGATTACATATTTTTGACAATTGTGGCAACCAGGTGCACAAAGTGTTTTAAAGTACCTTAATAATCTTCATGAGCTGTGCATCACAGTGTGTGTTCCTGTTTTATCAGAGGTCCAGTCAGAACTAATAGAGGAGGCAATGTTTGCAATCACTTCCACTGCATCTTCATCGTCTAAACTGGCAACAGGGGGCTAAATTCTCCTCATGAATAATCTGATATACCTCATAAACCAGCAGCAGAATGTCTCTCCTGCTCCAGTGTGGTTTCTGTGTTGTTCCTTTATTAAAAAAATAGTTCTACTATTTTTAGATATAAAACATGCTTTTAATACTTGTATACAAATCTGTTGTTTCTTATATTGAGTCAGCCCTTTCAAATATTCTTCAGTCTGATTCTAAAATTTGATAAACATAGGCTCTGTTCCCTTCATTCAACCTTTAGCTTCCTATCTGATGGAGGTAATGAGTCTCATGCTGCTTGTCTGTAAATCTGCACTGTTCTGTCTGCTGATGAGTTTTATGTCTCTTTCATTTTTTATCTCTGCCTGCTTGCTTGGACTAATGAAAAACTAAAGATTAGGAGGATATAATGATAATAATATTTTTAAAAAGCTGCAGGTTTATGCTTTTTTTTAATGTGTGTCAGGTATCATAATTCCCAAAACACCTCAACTCCATCAATAGGATTTGTACCTGTGGTGCGGTTCTTGAAGGCGAGGCTCTCAAAGGGGGGGATGTCTGGGGTCTTTGAGATGATCTGTGTGTAGTCAGATATGGCTCTTGTCACGGGGTCACGGACCACCACAATCAGCTTCACATCCCGTGACATGGCGTGGACTCGAGCCGGGGTTTCCACAGTGACAAAGTAACGAGGCGTCTTCTCCATAACGATCTGGCCATCCAGGGCTTTGGGCATCATACTTCTGAAAGTACGGGAAAAAATGTTGTAAAGACAAATTACTAACAAAATACCAATAGAAGGGCAGCAAGCATTCTGTATCTGGCAACAGCAACACTTGATTTGTTTTTCTTTCATCAGTTTCCACTTATAGAACGTCGAGTGGTTTCTGCAGGATGCTATAAACTGATGTTAAAATAATCTGAAACTTTCATGAGGGTAGGTCTGAGAGGATGTCTAGCCTGCTTAGAATAACACTGAAACTGGAAGATTTTTTTATTTTATACTATTTTTTCCATGATTCATTGTGTTGTATGAAATATTGACCAGTGTTATTATAAATTATTATAGAAAAACTGATTTCAAAGGATTAGTTAAGTATTCCAGGAAATTTGCTAACTAAAGTTAGATGAAAAGATGGATACCACTCTGCTTTAGAGTCATGCTGTCCATCTAGCTCAAACAGAAAAAGAACATCAGTTAATTTTCCAAAATGTTAAACTATTTCTTTAATAAATTACAGCTATTATGAATTCAGAGGGAAAGAAGCCAAGATTCTTTTAGCCTGAAACTGAGGTTATCCTGCCTGACACCTTTGCAGTGAGTTCAGCCATGAGACACACAAACACACCACGCACACACTCCAAAACAACCCCCCATTAGTCACTTTGACAGACATCATACTCTCACTGAATGAGCAGTGACAAGAGTCCAAAGAGTTGATCTCCAGTGATCCGGACACATTGGCAGGTGACAGCCGTGCTACAAAAACACAGCAGTCTTTTCTTGAATGTGTCTGGCTCGGCTCACCTCTACCTCCACAGCAGAAGCACAGCAGATGGGACTCATTTAGAGATAAATGACTCCAGAGGGCCCACGGGTCTGGCAGGGGACTCTGGGACATCTGCCAACACACCTGCCAAACACCTGACTGTCCGACCGAACACACACAGCCTCAGTGGCCTGGTGTACTCAGCTCTGAGTCAGCATCTCGCATTGTTTAGACAGAGCTTCAGGCTCCACACTCGTGTCAGTCTCTTTAACTACTGTACAAAACATGTATACTCAGCTTCTAATTGTTTTTAAATGCAAGTAGAACAATATTAGAGCTTTAGGTTGTATTTTTCTGACTTAAAATAGCCAATTTGCACACCCAGTATACACACAGTCACATAGGCATCTTGTGTTGTTTCATTTGTTTTAACCTGATGGATGTAAAAAAAGCTGAAAAAGGCTTGAAGGACTGATGGGACTGAACCCAAATGATGAAGTTGCAGGTGGCAACGCTTGTTAATTTTATAATTATTTTGAATGCAGCTGTAAGTCACTGTCACTATTTACATTTTAAATATGTAAAAATGCTATTTTCTTTCTATTTATTTTCCCTCATAATAACCTGTTTTTTAAGTGTCTTAGTGACCTTGTTCTATCATAGTCTCATTTTTTAGGGAAGTATCAAAAAACTAATAAGAGTCAATAAAAAATGTCCTGAAGGAGTTATAAAGGAGACTTTAATAAATGAAGGACGCACAAAATGAGAGCAGAGGGGACACATGGCCGATACAGGGAGAACAGGATGCTCTGACTGTCCTCTGGTATGGGCTCAGGTTTCAGATGCGCCTGCAATATGACCTTCTGTCAATAAATCCCCCCCCCCAAACTGGCCCCACTTTTATGAATCTGACAAACACACAAACACAGTGGCTTCATTTGATCTGATCAGTGCGAGGCAGGGCTAACCAACACTTAGCCTCAAGACTTTCCTTTTAACTCCAACCAATACCCTGAGAGGGAGGTGCCACACAGTCTGTTGCACACACACACACACACACTCACGCACGCACGCAAATGGAGGTAGCCAACGCACATGGGCACACACACACTCCAAAGCACTGATTACAAACTCATTATTCACTCATTACCCCAGCATTTGCCACCATGCTTCTGACCTCCCCTTGGACCCATTTCTCTCTCTCTCACACACACACACACACTCTCACATATACATAAAGAAGACCAAAAAAAAATCCCAAATTGAACGCACACACATAAACACAAACACGCTAACAACAGAAAAGGGAGGGTGTGGTATATTTTTACCAGACCTTTTAAGACCGAGCGTGTGTGAGTGCATCCAAATGTGTGTGTGTGTTTGGGAGCATTTGCTAGAGTGTTTTAAATGAAAGGGGTGGGTGACGGATGAAGGAATGATGGGAGTGGATACAAACGTGCCTCCATTAGCAATCTGTCTGTGAAAGGCCTTGGAGCCAAGAGCCCCATACCATTACCTAAACACAAAGAGCTAATTACCGCCCCTAAGAACGCCATCAAAAGGAAAGATCTATAACAAACATGCTTCTACCGTAAGATTTGCACAGACACACTAATTGACGGACAATTTAGCTGTTAGTTTTTTACTAATAACTAAATACACCCTTATGCTGCTTTTGGCACAGAAAACTTTTTGATCCCAAGGATGCATCTGTAGCTTCAATTCCATTTCATCCCTGGATGAATGAATGAAGGCAGACGAGTTATGCAACGTTTTCCCTGAATCAGACACAATGTTAGCGGTTTGAGTGAGACCTCAGTGGGCACAGCCAAATAATTGTCAATATGACACTTAAATCTGTACAAGAATATTCGTAGAAATAGCATATAATACATTTGAAAGAGTAATTTATTTTTAAAGTGCTTTTGGTACTGTGTTTTGGTAGTAAGGAAAAGTTCAACCCAGTGGTTCAAACACATGAACCTTCAGTACCATGTGAGTAAAAAAAAAAATCTTTTGACAATATTTTATACTGTGAGGGGTTTTCAGTTGATGTTTTATTGACATATTTTTTCAAATTGACAAACCTCTAATAGTTGCTATAGATAATGTTAATATTTGGCATTCTGGTTGTTGAAAACAGCTACTTCGTTTGCTTTAAGCAAAAAAGCAGCTACCAAAGAACAGCTAGAAAGGGTACAAGGTGTAAAAAAGGTTTGTGGTTTAGCTTTGGTCAAATTTAGTCAACTGAGACCATTTAGATGAGGTCAGGGAAAGACTCTGGTCATGCTCAAGAGTAAGAATACATCACTGGACTAGTTAAAAATAAGCAGTTTTTACTGTTGGTAGAATATGAGATCTGAACTCCAGTTTACCAAATCAAACTCATCTGATCTTTTAACCCAAGCTTATATTTAAGTTGCCTCTAAAATATGTTTTGCACTGGTAGAAAATGACATGTTACTTCAACCTTTGCTTCTCTGAACAGGCGGTAAATTCCTCTCACTCGTCACAGAAAGTATAACCTCTGAGTCAGTCGATTCCCGGCAGCTCTAAGTATTGGCCATGATCGTTAGAGGGAAGCCAGATAAGGATCTTTTCCCTTTAACCGCACTAGTGGCTCCCATTGGTTAGTCTGGGTGCTTGTGAAGCGAGGGGAGTGGGACGGGTAGGGGGGCATATTAAACTCCCTAGCATAAATGCCCATCACTGGCAGGTGAAGAGAGCCGGCTGGTGGCACCATGTGTGACAGAGGAAATCACACCCAAGAAAGAAAGAAAAAAAAAAAACATGGCTCAGTTAATTGGCAGTTTAAAAACCCTGTTTTACCAACATCCTTACACTGCTCATTTACCATTGAGTGTGAGATCAAACATCCAGTATGATGAACACAGGGATTATCCTGCAGCTTATAATAAGCCCCTGCTTGCCTTTGAGGAACCTCTCTTTTTGTCGTCCATTTCCCAATATTTCAGCCAGCCTCCCTGGTGAATTACCTCAGGCCAGCCAAGGCCACTGGCTATTGATCCTATGGGGGCTTAGGGTAACTATGCATAGGCGGGAGCGGATGGTGTGCAGTTGGGGATTGTGTGCATTGGGATGAGTGCAGTATGATGGGGTTGGGTGAAGCAGGAAGGTGTCGGTGTAAATGTAAGGGGAGGGGCTCAGAATGGTAATGTATTAGGCCTCAGCTGGGACCGAGAGTGGCAGGTGGAGACTGGGGGAGCCAGGACCCTCTGGAGCCCCATCAGTAGCATGCTGCGTCATGTGATGTGCATGTCTGTGCCTGTGTGTGTGTGTGTGTGTGTGTTTTTCCTGACAAATGTGAAGCGATTGCAGTGTGTATTACATGTAGATAGCAAAGGATCGGGGGATTTGAGGGAATGCTGGATCAAAGATGTAAAATCTGGTCTGTTTATCTTTGATGTTTGATCCAAAGAGGAAACAATAACCAATCAAAGAGCAGAGAGACTGAGAGGATTGACTGTGTTCATTATACACACATGGCTGCTCATTTAGGAGTCAGATATGAGATCTAATTGTGTTATTTGTTTGTCTGAATGAATGCATGAGTGTGTTCTTGTACGTGTTATTGGGGAACCGCTCATCCATTTCTTCTGTATGGGGGACCACTAAGGGGTCGGTCCATTGTGGTTGTGCCCTGTCCACTTCCAAGAGACATCCATCATTGAGGGGCCCCAGACCCCCGCACCCCCACTTTCCGATCCCCGGGGGAAAGCCTTAATGAGAGCCAGATAGCCCCACCCGTCTGGGCCTTATGGTGATCACCACCAGTACAGTACTGGGACAGGACGGCCCACACCTGAACCCCAGATAAACACACACATACACACACACACACACACACACACACCACACAAAAACCAGTGAGGCAGCCAAAAGTGAATTGAATTTTATACCTGTATTTACTTCACACTTCAGTATGATGTTACATGGTGAAAAAAACACACCAAAAGGACTTAACACATAAAATACTTCATTCCCCTCCAGCAGATCAACAAATCTAGTTCATCTGAAAACCTGACGTTCTGTGTTTGCTGCTAATTCACGCCCACTGAATCTTGCTGAACATCAAATGTTTTGGCAGCCATTCTTCTGTGATTTGCATGGCAATTATATTCTATTGTACAAACACAAAAACACAAGTAGCACCATGTGCTGTGTCATGGTGGGACAAAGCCACCAATGTATTGGTATGAATGCAAAAGCCTCCCTTAACGAGTTCAAAATGAATTGCAAATGAATCTGTGCCATCAGAGCAGCTGACTCTGAAAAGACAGAGTAATTTTGGCCGTCCCTTCATGTCACTCTGTGTCCTCAGAGGCATAGTGCAAATTAATTCAAACTAAGTGGGGCCTGGGATTGAATATATAAAAATCTTTTTTAATTCCTTTGAAAAAGTTACTACTGATATAAGTGATTTGATAGCAATAGGAGAAAGCTGGGCCATAACAAAACACACAAAACCAACTCAAATCCCAAAGAAACAAAGAAAACCTGCACAAAACTCTTCATGCCAGCCTCGACGATTCCCAACCTAATGCTTGTCAAGGTTTATACAGAGGATCCTACTTAAGGGTTTTGAAGATTTAATAAAAGAGAGAAAACAACTAAAGAAACAACTAAAAAAGTAAACAATAGGTAGTGCCAAAGGTTTAACACACCAGGAGCTTCACAGAAGCTGCAGCTGAGTACTTTTTCCACTGACTGAATCAATATCAGCTTGAAACGAAAAGCAGTTTTCTTTCACTTTTGTGTAAAACAACGACAAAAGTTTCAGAAATAACAAAGAATTTTTTTTTTCTTTCAATTTAGCTGTTGAATGAAAATTCACAACTGATCACCAGCAGAATACGAATAAAAGCTTTAATCTGCTTCATTTGAAAGGTTTGTTGTGTTCTCTAAGATTTTTTTTTGTTGTTGTTTGTTTGTTTCACTTCATTTCTTGGAAATGAGCAGGAGCAGCAAACACTGACCATGCAACCTATCAGGTTAAAGCTGTGCCAGTAACCCAGAGTCAATAATATATCGATAAATCTCGCTGTACCTCCAGAACAAAATACAACCTGCCCCCTCCGTCTCCAGACTGTGACCGAACCCGAAGAAGTCATCCTTTACACACAAATCCACACACACACACACACACACACACACACACACACACAAGCCCAGCTCTGATGACAGTCCCTCGGGTTGAAGCAAAGGTCAGCGGAGATGTGTGAGGTTGCGGCAACACTGACTTCACCCTTTAACCTCCACATCACCCGAGCCTTATCTCTTCACCCTCCAGTTTATCCCCTCTTTTTTCACATCCACCTGTCATGCCATCTCTCACTACCAAACAATCACTGGTGAGATATGAATTCTCAGCAAAGCAATTTTAATGGATTCCTCCTGAGCCACAGAGAGAGAAAAAGCCCTGCGTAACATGACCCCCTTGTGCCTATGTGAGGAGTTGGGGCGGGGGGTGGGGGGGGGGATTATCCCAACGTAGGATAAAGCTTCCTGCTAATTGTAACAGAAGCTGCGCTGACCAACGCTAACCGCTCTAATGCTGGAGTCAACCCAAGGTCAGGGCGAGGAGATAGAGCTATCGATCCCAGACAGCACAGTAAGGAGGAAACTTCCAGTCCATCTTGCGGCTCATCGCAGCGTTGTTCCAGATCCAATCTCCGCTCCAAACGCCATTAGTGGATCTTTGTCAGGGGGTCTGATCTCAATTGCCCCCGGTGAAGCGAAATGTTATTTTACTCTAAGAGATACGAGGAGTGATTCTGAGGAAGATACACTATATCTCATCCACTTTGATCGCCCGTGAGAGGGTTTGAGAGTAAAAGCACCTCTGCAGGAATCTCGTGTTAACTCAGTAAGCACCACATGTCACTATCCATTTGCTGTGTGATATCAGAGGCGCTCCACTGTCTTGTAGCATCCTGGTTTATTACAACCTGCCTCTTTTTAAATGTTTTTTTGGCCATAAGTCATAGCAGTTATTTTGATAATGCATTTAACTGCTGTCATCTCTTAATTTTGTTAAATTGCTGATACAAAGTCAACTTGCAAGAAATATACAACATCTCTGGTAAATTAGACTTATTTGGAAGAGAAAACAATAGCAAACAGTACAGTTACTCTCTGCAGCTTTCTGCTATCTACTGCTACAACCTGCAAAGTGACAAGTGTCAGTAGGTCACTTTTCAGTTTTCTTACTGGCTCCTCTTCTTGTCCTAAGAGAAGGTAATCAGTGAAGAATCATTCGTTGTGGGTGTGAAGTTTCTTTGAGTTTGCTTTTTTCATTTATTTTTTCATGTATTTGGTTCAGTAGAGAAGCAGCAAAGGCTTTTATCATTATGATTTAAACAAGATTACTGCAAAAACGTTCTACTTAAGAATTATGATAATGAGAAATAAACTGAACAAATGTAAAATGCTCCTTGAAGAAATTATATCATTTCAGGAAAATTCCTGATTCCAACAAAACTCATTAAAACACCATTTATGCATCTCTTCAGTGAAAGTCATTTTCATTGACTTTATTACAGCATCGTGTGGGTGTTATAATAAAAAATAGTACCCTAATTGATAATGAAAAAAATATTGCTTATAAATTAAAGCATAATTCTTCAGGTCCTGATGAGAGGATTTTTTTCTTCTAATATTAGTTAAAGTTAAGATAAACCAAAGTAATGAAGTCTTCATGTGTCATTGAGATGACACCTCAGATGACAGCCTCTGCTCTGCGCTCAGTGCCTGATCTGTACCTCCTGCGTATGGCGCTGCGTATGTGCATGGGTCAGGCTCGAACATCTGACCAATGGGGGATATGTTCCCAAACTGTTTCCAAGCCAGTTACTCTGTGTGGCTGTATTTTGCAGCACCTATCAAGCAGGAGGTACGATACGAACAATGGCTAGCAAAAAAATAAGACACCTTTTTTAATTTAATGAAGGACTAGCTCAGGTAGCAGGTAGTAGCTGTTAGTAAAAAGTGATAATTGGCTTAAGTCATTCGAGGCGTACATCTGGACAGTTCCTCTAAAGTAAAGCCAAAACATTTTGATCGCCCCCCGGTGTCTGGCTGCAGTACAGGCCATAAATCCTGCCCCGTCTATGTTAGCAGGTGGGACGCCAAACTAAATAATCAGTGCATATGTCAAATACATATTCCCAAAGGTGGTTTGTGATATTTGAGGTAGTCTTAATTGCGCTGGTGTTCAAGTGTTTATTTGTCTGAAAAGGTCAGCTTTAATCAGCTATTTGATACTTTTGCACTGTTGGACTTAAATTTGAAACCCAAAAGATGTCCTTTTGTTCTCGTATTTTTGATTTTATTTAGTGAGGAAAAATGTAAACGTAACAGAAAGGGAAGAAAAAAAATACAAATGTATCACTCAGTCATATTCAACCAGAATTATCCTCCATGATACAAATAATTATTCTGAGAATTGATAAAGAAATATGTACATACGTTTTAATTTTAAAAATAATTTTGCAGCTTCTTGTTATTTTTCCATTTGAGCAACCAAAACAAAGACACATCTCCTTTGTCTGCCTGTGTACTCTGGTTGTGCCCTGTTTGTTATGAAGTGATGTGAACACATCATTAACTCCCAGCATAAAGTGACCTAGAGTCAGAGGTCAATTGACAGAGCTGACAGTGATGTCAAGTGTCTCGACATGCAGTGAGCCCCATCTGGCCTGAGGGAGAGACGTGACAATCTGGTGTCACATTCACATCACCTGGTACGACACACACACACACACACACACACAGAGACATGCTGGCAGACCAGCAAGGCTGCAGCGGCTTTTCCAGTACTTCCAGATTTCACAAATTTTTCTGGCACCGTTTGCACCCTCATCTTTCACACACTAGTGTGTTTTTCCATCTGTATCATATCAACATCAAAACAAAAATTCATCCCCTCACTTTATCTCTTTCATAGGTTAAAATGTTGTCGGGATGCCAAAGAGGCTCCCAGAGCTGAGCCAATGGCTACTATTGAGCCCCAGTAATATACTGTAAGCTGGTTAACAGCAAGCTATGTAGTCCAGATTTGGCTGTTTTTAAATCTGCCACATTTGGAGCAGTTTGTAGGTCTATAGGTGCTTCCATTTACAGTATGCAACATTTTAAAAAGCAAAATGAATCTCAGGGCTCGTCAAAACATTTCTTTTCTTTTCTTTTCTTTTCCCAAATTATCCTCGAACAGTTTGAGTGACTTGAATCTGGTTCCCCTGAATCTCGTTCATGTGTGCATGTGTTCTGAGTATTTCCAAGTTTTCATGGAACAGGCTGAGAACAAAGCCACATGACAACAGTAACATCTGGCTCAGGCTCCAGAGATGTTGTTTTCTCTGGTGCTCTGATATATCTCATACTGCTATGTCTCTCTCTCTCTCTCTCTCTCTCTCTCTCTCTCTCTCTCTCTCTCTCTCTCTCCCTCTCTCTCTCTCTCCCCTACTGTACACACACACATGCACAAACACACAGAGCAAGCACTGCAGGCACTCGCATGCACACATGCACAGATTGGCGTAGCCAGATGGCAGAGTCTCTTTGACTGTCACCTAAACCTCTGCGGAATAACTGTGGATATGTTTGGGTATGCAAACAACACAAAGAGATTCATTTCTTCCAGAGGAATATGAAGGCTTCTACTTGGCACTTATGACACCGATATTGCTCAAACTCACAAAAGCAAATTCAAGTGAAAATCCAATTTTTAAATAAAAAATATTTTTTAGCCGAGCATTGAGTGACTTGAATATGTTTGTTGCAAAAAAAAAGCATTGCAGATTGATTAAGAAAATCTCTGGAAGTGCAGAAAAAAGTCAAATTTTAACTGCAGTATGTCATTTTTATTAAAGACAAAAAATTGAGAGTAATCGAATATTGACACTTTGTCGAACATTCAGTGGCTTTACAAAGACTGATGGCCTGCGTAATGTGTGCGTACCTGTACCAGTCCAGTCCCCGTGCGTAATGCCGGTCGAAGAAGTGCGGTTCGGACCCCAGGGCGCGGATGTCCGGGTGGAGCCGTAGGAACTCCAGCAGGGCCCTGGTGCCTCCCTTTTTAACCCCTATGATCAGAGCCTGGGGTAACCTCCGAGTGGCTGTCCATTCTTTCCCCGAGCTGTTCGCCTCGAACCCGGACTGACCGCTGAATGCGCCTTCGCCGTACGCGGTAGGAACCTCTCTGGTGACGATGGTACCGTTTCTCTCGTGCGGCCATCCTGACCCGGACACGAGAAACTCGCGCGCGGGTGGCTTGATTTCAGAGTTTTCTGTCAGTTCTGACTCGCAGCATCCGGTAAGGAGATAGACCAAGGAGAAGCAGAGGATGCTCAGAGAGGACGCGATGGTGAGCCGGTGGAAGAGCCGCCGCAGGTCCGCGCTCGGATGGAGGTGGTGGTGGTGTTGGTGAAAAGGTGCCATCCCTCAGAGATCCATGTAAGATCAGGTGCCATTCTGCCACAAGTTCAGCTCACATCCCTTCATACTCTAACGCCGTTAACACACTGCCAACTCTCGAAGAGTCTCCCTCAGTGCGCTCCGCTGCCCTCCTCCTCCTTCATGTTGCGCGTCCGAGGCGCACTGAGCTCCCCCCGAAACCTGCCAATCGGTCCGCTTTAACAGATTAGACGAAGTAGTTATTGCGTGACATACAGAACATGCGCCCACTTATTCGCCACCCTGGTAATATGGGGAGAATAAAGCTTTAATAACCGACTGCTGCGGGGATCTTTCTCTCTTTCCACTCCACGGGATTACTCTGCGTACCCTCCACCACGGCTCATCTCACGGGGATTCGCATCCAGTGATCTCTCTCTCTCTCTCTCTCTCTCTCTTTCTCTCTCTCTCTCTCTCTCTCTCTCTCCCTCTCTCTTTCTCTGGCTCCCTCCTGTGATACCTTAAATTGGAGGGTTATGGCCTGAGGCGCGTATAATTCCACTTTTATTTATTGGGGGAACCTGGGATGGATCCAGGGCGCAGATGATGGTCATGTCCCATTCCTCATATGTGCTATTATCGCTCATCTAATATGATTTATTGATTTAGATTCTATCACATATCCTAGTCTTTCATCTGCGGGTCTGCACCATATACAAGTATATTTAAGAACAGTGGCCAGTAGCTCTACAAACATTTAAGTACATTAAGGTAGAAATGCTCTGATCCCTTAGTTCCAGGAATGGATCCTATCTGTAGGTAAACATGCATGGGTCATCTGTGCCATTTGGAACTGGGTTTATCACACTTAGCTGACGCTCTAATTGGCTTAGTGGTCAGCCAGCATTAGACTACATAGTGCAGCTGCCAATAGTCTGCTGATGCTGACCCCAAAGGACAGTCTGCGTGAACCCGCATCCAGGCATCATGCAGAATTGGATGAAAATCTACAAATCAATCAGCAAAGTGAGATAAAATGATCACACTTTTCAGCCGCTTACAGAAAACAACTTAAAGAAACAAGCTGCTGATTTAGAGTTTTTGATCTAAGTGGAGGTTTGCACTTCATAAGTGGATGCTTTATCACTTGCATTAACAGAGGCGTGTGTTGTGTTCAGTCTCCTGTTAGGGAGCTCTGCTATGTTGGCTTTTATTATTGCAGAGTGCGGAGCTAAGGTACGGATAATAGCTCATAGGAGACTCATTAGTTCCCCTTTCCAAACACACGTGCACGTGCACGAGCACGCACGCAAACTCACACATAGACATTCACTCACACACACAAATACACACATTCTTCATGTTCCATTTGGCTTACCCCTGTCATTATCCAACAGCAGATGTGACCCGTGCCGTAAAACCTCTGCTTTGTCCTGCAATTTGAGACTAAACAGATCTGCCATCTATTTTCAGCGAGATGAAACTTGTGTTATTTGACTGACACAGTCAACAACCAATCATCATATATATTAGAACACAATGTGTGAAGTATATTTTCATATGAATGAATTTATGATATTTGAAATTACTTGCCTGCTATTACTTTGAAGTTTTCATCTGGCTTAATAAAAAAGGGAAATATGATCCCATTTAGTCTGATAAAAATGTTGTGTAGCTCTTCTATCATCCCAAGTTTCCTGTCTCATTAACATTTTATTGAACATCAGACTAGATACATTTCCAACCACGAGGTCAAATCTTATGTGCGTCAACAAAAACAAGGACAATTGAGGACTCAACTTCACTTTTTTAATGGTAAAAGTAATATTGCCTACTATGTCCAGCTATAACTGAATCTGACCATAGAATATAAACTATACTGATTATAAATTATGGTCCACATGATTGGTCTAATTTTGTTTATGTTTTCAATGTAAATACAGCGACTAGTGAGGTAAATGATGACAATTATTGCAAGGATTTCTTTTTTTTTTTTTTCTTATACGTGCAAAAGCAGAAGTGAACTCAGACAACTTCACACTGATGACTGAGGGTGGTGCAACTTTTGCCCACAGGGCATCTCCAGATTAGACTCAGGCAGGAAATACTATGTTTTCTTGTGTTTGGATACATGTCAGCAATGATGTGTGGAAAACCATGAAAAAAAAAAACCTTTCAGTCAAGCCAAAAACTGTTGCGCCAACACACAGATAAGCAGGTCTGAGCTCATTATGTAAGTATTGCACTGCATGTGAGATTTTTATATTTTATGTCTTTTATTTTATTTAAATGGAAAAAGATGTGTAATTTGTTAAACGTGTACTTTATTTTACAACCGGTACTGTAAAAGTGTGTGTGCGTGTGAGTGTGAGTGTGTATGTGTGTTGTTTATTAGAAAGATACGCAAAATAACTAGAAAAAAAGAAATTGTGCTGTTTTTCTGGGTGAGATCATCAAAATGTTCCTGCACTAATAGATGTCCATAACCAACACACTGTAGCAAGAATACTTAACTTGCTGTGTGCAGGAGGACACGTTTGCAATATGACAGAAGACCAGGGGCCAGTTAATAAACAAACATTTCAGCTATTTTTCAGATAACATAAATTAACATTATAAACCCATTAATCACCTTTCTTTAAATTTCTTATTTCCATATTCAAACTGTCTAAATAATTTATTTAATAAATTGTGTTGTTGTTTCAAAGATTGAAAATAGGCCTAAAAGACAGAAAAATCTGGCATTTTACTTCATTTCATATCGAATGATAAATAATTTAACATTATTAAACAGACAAACCACGTCCAGTGTCAATCAGTTTGTTTTCACGGTTCCAGGTTTTGTTGACAGTCGAGTATCAATTCTTTTAAATTGTTTGTCCAATAAAAAACTCTATGCAACCAACTCCGATAATAATCATGAAGTGCCCCAGTTACTCTATAAGACTCATCACCAAAGCCCTCTCATGTATTTCTTTATTCCTACATGATGTGAAAAGCATTTGTGAAGTGGGTAGAAAAATTCATACACAAACATAATAAAGTGTCTGTGTATAAATCTTTATCTATCTTGTTATTTCCTGTTTATTTTTTTTCTCCAACCTCCCTCCACGGATCATAAGACAAGGTCATCAGGTGAGGTTGTGTGTCTTTTGTCTGCAGTCGCCCAGCAGATTGTTCTGTGATGAAGTGGTCGTCTATAAAAGCGTGACCCCAGGGTCAGGGCCGGAGCCAGGGCGCTGATTCATTATCCGTCGCAGGACCAGAGCAGACTGATTAATACGCTCCTGCATCACAATGTATGAAATTAGGAGGTTCTAGGAATGTGTGTATTCTGAAACTGAGCACGATTCACTGTGTAATTCACTCGCTGTCAATTCTGATAATGTTGAGGATGTCGATGACGTTACATTTCCAGTCTATGTTATCAATCAAAGCTTCTCTATTTTTAATACATTAAAATCTTCATATATGTCATCAGCCCTGCACTCGTGATCCCTTACAGTTTGTCTGCATCCTTCATTCCTCCTCTGAGTGACAGTCTAATTAGAGTTAAAGTAATGGTGTATGTAATCAAGACTAAATTACAGCCATAAGTCACTCAGTGGAGGGCCTTCTACCTTCTAGCCAATCACAGTCACAGACTAATGAACCGCATTCACTGACCACTGATCTCAGCATCCATTTCAGACATAAGGACCCGGTGTCGACTTGTCTCAGCAAGACACAGGCTGTGGTTTTAAAGGGTCAATTCAACCAAATTATAAAAAAGAGAGTGTTTTTCTTCTCGTTCCCAGTGGCATCACGCTATGCTGTCACAGTGTCATTTAAGTAGACCGAACACCGGTGCAAAAATAGGCCATTGACGTCTTTCACATTGCCAGTGGTTGAATTTACCTTTCTGTTTCTTTTCTGCTGTGTCTCAATTGATGTCACCACTGCACCAAGGCAAACAGGGAGCAGTACAAACAGTATTCAGACAAGTAACAATGTTTTAGCTCTTTTTGTCTTTTACTTCAGTGTCTTTTTAAAATCAAACAGTGTTTGAACACTACTTGAACAGAGACAGTTGAAACTCGGTTGTTTACTGTTGTATATCACAGTGTCTCCAGCAGTGCTAGTAATGAGTCCTCTTCCCCCTGAATCATGAGAAGCTCTGTCTGTGTGTAAGTGATTGGTTTTTTTTTTACAATGAACAAAATTTAAATTTTTTTTTCAATTTTTTCACATTATTCCCCAGACAGTAAAAATCACTTAATATTGCTCACATTTACCACATGTCTTAGGATCCCACTGGAAATGGGGCAGAAAAAGGGTGTCTGTGGGTTTTCTGTTTACATCACTGCTGATCAGAGCTGAAATGAATATCTGTGACCATGCAGAGTCTTTTGACTTGGTAATGAATGCTGATTGTGCTCATATCCCATTACCAAAAAAAAAAAGTCAGATGTTAGTCGATCTTATGGGTTTTTCTGTCCAGTTGGAACTGGGTATGCAGTCAAATCCATGCCCTTTGGTTGCAGAAGGGAAACAGCAGAAATATCAAATGTGCCAATGGGGTTTCTTGTAATGCTAACTGCTAACTAGTTGCAGGAGGCGGGCCGCCATACTTTGAAGTCATGTTGTCCATTTATCTTTCAGGACATGTCAGACTTCCTGTTAAAGTTAACTTTACATATTCTCTTAGTATCATATTAGCTAGCTAAGTAAGTTATTATATGTCTAGCAAACTGTGACATGAGAAAATACTAATTGGTAATGTGAAAATAAGCATCATGTCCCTGTAGGAATTATTGTAAATCATGCCAACCTTTTCTGAATGTGTTGTTCAGTATCATTTTTGAAAAAAATGCATTTCAACAGTTTTTCAGAAAGTTACTTTTCTAGTGTAACTTCACTTAAGTTTCTGTTCAACTGAATCTTGAATGAGTAGGTAATGTAGTAGTGGCCTAATTACTGTCGATACAGTTTTCTTGTAGAGCCTTGATGTCCTGCTTGTGTCCCTGGATTGGAGGCCTGTAGGGTCACTCAGTCTTGCCAGAGCCACACCCAGATCAGAGGCCTGCACCTCCTGCTCCCCCAGCACCTTCTCCACCTGTCATTGATCCACACGCTGGCAAAGGAACCACACAGTGCCCTTATGAAGAGTGAGTGTGTGTGTGAGAGTGTGCGTTTGACCCATAGGGTGAACAGGGATGAGAGGTGCCAGATCAGATCAGAGCACTCCAAGAAGGGATAAGCTCTACTTATGCTGCTTTGGAGAGGGCTTCTTTCTGTGTGTGTGTGCTGTGTGTTTGGGTGTGTGTGTGTGTGTGTGTGTGTGGGTTTGGGTGTGCGTGTGTGTGTGTGTGTGTGTGTGTGTGTGTGTGTGTGTGTGTGTGT
>JAQNCA010000017.1:15749217-15761902 GCA_029783725.1 Acanthurus tractus | reverse complement strand
GTGTGTGTGTGTGTGTGTGTGTGTGTGTGTGTGTGTGTGTGTGTGTGTGTGTGTGTGTGAGCAATTCCTTTGTGTGAGCCCTGAGGTCTTTTCATGTGTATATGGTTTTGGTTTTAATGAGCAAGGTGCTTCTTTGACCTCCATGTCAGAGCTGCAGTGAGGTTATTGTGTAGTCGTAAAATACAGGTCATGGTCCACTGATCCACTGAGCTGTTTCAATTAAGTCAGTCCATTTGCTGTGGCTGTGATGTTTTATTTGTGAGATTTTCAAACCTACAGTGAATTATTACATATATTTTTCCAATACAAGAAATAAACTCTGGTTGTGATTGGATTTTACTCTTCTATTAAAATACCTGACGTCAGCTACAGCTCCTTCTCTGTAAAGGTGATGTTTCCTCTGTGATTAAAGCTGCGTTTGCTCTCGTTCATTTTGAATTCTCAACCCAAAAAACAGGGCTGTGTAAAGATGAATTTGTAAAGATGTATGAGGAAAACTGAAATTTGAATTATTTTGTTGTCAGCATCTGGTGTTTTACTGAAGGACAGGTCCTGGTCATTTTCTACATATGTCAGTCTACTGTGTCACAAAGTATCTGCTTCTTTGATAAAAAGTCAAAGCTTTAAGCCGTTGTGTGTAAGACTCAGAACTACGACTAACTCATAAGAAACTTGACCCAACTTCAAACTCCTTTAGAAATGAAAAAAAAAAAATATTTTGCTCTTGGGTCAAGTTGTAGTTGAAACCTGCTTTAAGAACTTGTTGATCAGTCCTGGAGGTAGTCTTTATGATTACACTGTGTAAAGATGAGTTACAAACGTTGAGCTTTGATACTATTGGTTTGTTCTAATGATGAAGAACTTCTCAGCCTGTAAAGATCGAAAGGGTTACAATATACAAAATTAAATATATAAATCAATGGCTAAAATCTGCACTCTGAGCCCTCTGGGAAGTTGAGAATAGTACAAATGTTAGCTTTACGCAAATGTGGCTGCTGAATTGTTTTTTGCAGTTATTACTCTCAGCCTTTTCTCTGTATAGAAAGCATGTTAGCTATTAACAAACAGAGGTTTTATTTGTTGACAGAAAAACCTATGAGTAATCTCTGTAGTTCAATGTTTTTGAAACTACTGTAGAGAAAAGTGTCTTTTTCTTCCAGCTCTCTCAGCTCTTGTTGTTGTATGCTGTACTGCTGTGCAGCATTATAAAACCGATATTTGCTGAAATGTAGCAGTAAGATTAAAAAAATCAACATAGGTCAGACTATAACGCAACACATTCCTACATCCAGTATTTAGAGGTTTGTTGAGCAGCTCGCATGCACCGCGTGTTTGTCAGTTCTGAATCTGCTAATATGAGAAGAAACTAGTCCAGTAAACATGAATCCCCACATAAATCCAGATGATTGTGGAAGTCATGATTCCTAAAGACTGGATCTACAGTAGGCTTCCTGATTTGTACTCTGACTCTAAATGAAGCTCTGCAGATTGGCCGGTTTTGGACAATGCAACATTCATACACACACTTACAGCCAAGTGCAGCACTTGTTACACACTGTCAAAGTGTGCCCCACTGTGAACATATGTATGATTCATTTCCTCAAGAACAAAAAGCAATGCAAAGGGCAGAAAGTTCTTGAAGAAACAACCGCGAGGCAGTCGAACGCAGCCAGGAGAAAAGTATGACAGCAAGCTTTTTGCTCCCTTGACTCTTGTCTCTAGATGTGGCCAGATGATACATGAATAAATTAGTTCATTTAAAGCATTTTGCAACCTTAAAAACTGACCTGTTAACCTCGCTATGTATTGACTTTCCAGTAAGTTGTTGGGGGGTTGGGGTTTGTTGTGTCTCCCCCAGGCGGGGGTGGGGGGAGTGGGGGGTGGGGGGGGGTATAATGGGTTTGCCAGGTCGACCTTAATCTGCCCTAATGCCCTGCTGCTGGTGCCAACGCCACTATCAGCGCATGGCCACATCTATGCAGTGCTGCAAAGTCGGGCTAATCAGCTGAGCCACACCCTCTAACCCCTTTAAGTTACAAGATTAACACAGCTGAATGGATGAAGACTTTTTGCATGGAAGGACAGAAACCATTTACAGTTTGCTCAGAGGCTGGAACAAGCCTGCAGGTGCTGCATGACTCTCTGTATCGACAGAAGTGTTTCTCTATGGATCCTAATGGAATAATAATGAATTGTAATTGCAAGAGCCCCTCTCTGCATCTCCATGCATTTTTGGTATTGACCCGTCTGCAGTCAGCTGGAGCATGAACACCTCACATTCCATATTGATTTGGCTTTTACAAGGAGAACCGGCAGTGTGATGTATTTTTCCGCACTGTTTTCTGCCATTAAAATGTATTATTACACTCAAGCCAAAGCAATTGTACGCATATGCATGAATGCTTACCCACACACACACACACACACACACAAACACACATACTGCTAGTAGCACCCAACCTAACCGAATCGCACCACCGGACTCTAACCGCTAGAGACAACACATTACTGTCCTGGCACTCTAAAGCAGAGAGTGCAGAGAAAAAACAATGTGTGAGTGTGTGCGTGTGTGTAAGGGAGAGGGAGACGATGATCAGGAAAAAGAGATTAAGACTACCTGCTGGAAAGCCTGTCCTCATTTCAGTACGCTTGCAGACACATCTGCTAGCATTGTTTAACATCCCTGTTGTAAAGAGAGACGGATTACTGCTCCCCGTGGCCTCTGAGAGCAGGGAGACTATGTAACGACATGGACGTTATCCCAGATAAATCTGTTATCGAGGGTTTGTACAGGGATACTCTCTGCTAGGGGATTAAAGACAGAGAGAGAGGGTATAGCAATATGGGAGTAATCCCATACAGTTTCCTGATTCACCTTTTATTAAACCTGCTGTCATGGAAAGAGGGACTTCTCCTCACTAAAGTGTGTCCACAGGGGCGTGTTTGTGATATTTACAAGCTCATTTTATTGTTTATAGACGTTCTTCACGGCTAATGGATGTGTCATTGGTTCAAGTCCTGGTTAGTTTCTTTATTTCACTGTTACAATAAAGAAAAATTAGTCCCAAAGAAACACTCATTTGGATTTGTTGGAATAATTATGTGCTTCTTCTTTCTCCAGCTTTATTTGATTACAGTAAAAAGGGACATTGTTGTGGATATAAAGTGATAAAACAGTTTGTACTGTTCGGATTTTCTCAAAATTAAACAAGAGGACTGTTTTTTTTTCACACTCATTATTAATCATTTATTTGCTTCAAGTGACCCATTAGCATTCCATCTGACAGTGTTTTTCTGACAAGAGCGTAAAACATAATGGAAAACATGCTGCATATTAGCCCATATTCATGTGTCAGATCACGGAAGTGGGGTATGTTTAATCACAATTTATCATGCATGGCTGATCTGAGGATTAAGCTCTCCCTTTCGCATTTTCTACCACAATCACCCCCTTTGACCTTTAATCTCAGGCAGGATTACACCCCTAATGTATTTACCTACCTTTCATTACATCCGAGCCGTCTACAAGTGTGATGAGTGAAATATTTGGACTGATTTTCCTCACCTCTTCGAAATCCACTCACGTCAGAATATTGGATTATGATTGTTCCTCAAAATTCAGTTCAAATCTAAGCTTTATCTGAAACTGTAATGTTATTACCGTTCTAGATCTTACGCAATACTCAGCAGTGCCCGTTCACTCCAATCCCCACGATCACATTTCAGCCCCAGAGATCAACCACGTCCACGTCAAATCTCTCTCTTCTCATCTCCTTCCCCCTGACTCTGGCACTGACAGTAGCAAGTGGTCGGAGACTGATGACCCTGTTCATTTAGTCGACCCCTGGGGGCCCTCATCTCATTGGCTCCTAATAGGACCCACATACAGAGACACCAAATTACACACGAGTGAACTCAGACCCAGTGATACATTTGGATCCTTTGGAGGTGTCTTCCATTTAACGGTTTGTAGCTTCAAAGCACAAGATAGTTGTGCATTCACCGTTTACAGCATGTTCTCATGTCCTACTGCTGTGTTTAGATTTTTTTCTCTTTAATAATCTCCTGTTTTAAGTTTTTTTTTTGTGCCAGAAAGTATCTCAGCATTGACATATCTATGTGAAACATCTTGTTCCAAAGCTTAACGGTGATATGAGTGGATGGTGAACTATTGCAGTGGGGGAGCTAACTACTAATACACTAGCATTATGATGAGTCACCGCCTTCAGCTTCTTTCTATCTGTACTGAGCTATTTACCCTCCCCCGACATTTAATTCTGTGGATTGTAGATTATTAAATTCAGCAAAGAGTTTTATTGAAAAGGGAAAAAAGCTCTCCAAGCTAATGAGTTTACTGAGTCAGTTCACTGTCAGTTAATTAGATTGTAAGCTGAGTTGCTAACTTGATAATAATTTTACAGTTTATTCAAAACACTTTATTGTACCATAGGTACTTTTTGCAAACCCTTTGCAAACATTCCTCCAATATGAAGCACAAAGAGAATAGTTATATTAAAGTGGATGATGCAACACAGTTAAAGCAACATTATGTAATTTTTTAACCTTAAGTGAACAACAGAGGGTGACTGAGCAAAAGACTTGGGGAGAAGCAATGTCATACTGGCTTTGAATTGTTTGCAAGAGGTCACAAAATAGAGGGTGCTAGCTGCATTAGCTTGGCCTGCTGCTGTTCTGAGTCATGTGCAACTCTTGTTAACTGGCTGCACATGGCCAAAAATATCTGAGTGTGTAAATTTATGGACAGGAGTACCAATAATGCCATGATCTTATCCAAAAAACTGAATTTCGTTGTTTTAACAGTAGGTACACACTGGCTTTTTTGTCTCGCTATTTTTCTTAAAAACTGTTTATAACCTGAATGAAAAGTTTATTGAGCAAAATGAACGTAACAACTGTGCCAAGCAAATTAGGCCAGAAGACAACATTTTTCTGTTAATCATCTTCACACATTTAGTTAAACATTTGTCCAATAATTCTGTTTTGTTTTTAGTTTTTTCTGCTGTATCTGATGAGCAGTAGATAGAACAATACTTTGAGTTATTTTTATTGTTACAAAATTGCCCCAATTCCACTCAGTAACCCACAATTCCTAATTATACAATGAGAATAATCCCATCGTGTAAAGAGGCTAAGCATGAAGGACAGCTTTACCCATCCTTTCCTTGTGGTGTCTGTGTTTGTCTGTGTTTATTTGTGTGTGTGTGTGTGTGTGTGTGTGTGTGTGTGTGTGTGTGTGTGTGTGTGTGCGTGTGTTCCCCTGTGAATGCCAGCTGTAGGGAGTGTATTCCCACTGAGACAGAAGCCCATCTGACTGAGCAGTGACATATGCTGCTCTCATCTAATGGACCCAACCTTAAAGAGACTGCTCACTTGCTTCTACAGAGTAAACAGACACACAAACACATGTAGCCTAATGGGTCTCAGGACTATTTGCACTCTCTGTTGTCTTTATAAAGAACCACTGACAGTAAGTGACAAAGGGTTATTGAATACTTCACTGATGCTTGTCACTGCTGATTCTGTCTCGCTTTCTGATGATAATGTATAATCATGAACCTTTTTATCATGAAATGAACTTTTACAATTTGTTAGTTTTGTGATTAAGTCACTGTCTCAATAGAAACAAGTCAGCCTCGAGTCACAGAAGTAAAGTACCACATCAAGCTCCAAGACCTTCATATTTAGGGTGTCAGTCCAAAGGTAAAAAAATGGGTTCTACCCAATTTATTGCCTTTAATTGCCTGTAAAATTGAGTGCTGTTAACTGAAGGCTTGGAGCCAAGTCAGACCTAAAGCCGCATTGACTGATTTTTATTTAGATTTTTGTGGGTTGTTTTAAGGCAGCAGAAGCAGCTGTAAATCCAACAACACCATATTATCACCTTATAAAATATCTATGATAAGCATGTACGCAAACAGTGTTAATGAAATACCCAGCACACAGAATTACATTAGTATTATTAGTAGCATATGGTCATCTGACTCCAATACTCATTACCTGGCACCTTAGCTGTTAAATGTTCTGCTTGGTTGATCAGCTAGTTAGCTCATTTTGTCCACTGTTTGTTGCTGAGAAGTTAGAAAACAATGCATTTATCAGAGTTTTTGTATTGCAACAGCAGCCTGCTCCTGGAGGTGAGATTAATGAGAGCAGTAAACATGAGCTGAAACACTCTGTAGGGTCGAGGGAACTTCAGAGCAATCTATGTATTATTTCAACATACAAATATTATTTTATAATTATTGCATTTTACGGACTTGTGAATTCATTGGAACTTGACCTAAGAGCCCTGATAGACAAAGTTAGGAGGTAGTGCTGAAGTTAACTTGCTAATGACTATTGCTTTAGAACTCTTTTTTTAAAGTTCATTTATAGAGCACTTTTCTAAACTTATGTTAGAATATGCTTCACATAGCAAACAGAAAATAGTAACAAACTCCAGTACATCAGACAAGTAAAATCAATAACCAAATAAAACCAGAAAAGAAATGACAGTAAAAAGCAAAAAGAGCACTAACAAGTAACAGGTTTGTCAGTACCAAGTAATTGAATATACATATACATATACATATAAAATTGTCAAAAGTTAATTCAATTATGACAAAGCCAATGAGAAGGAAAGCCAATAAAAAAATCAAGTAAAACCAGGAGAGGTTCTTTAATTTCAGTATGTTTTAAGAAGACATTTAAAAGAGGTTACAAATTCTGCTGACCTGGTTTCCTCTGGTAGTTTGTGCCATACCTTTGGGATTCTGAGTGTATTTGCTCTGTCACCTCTTGTTTTAAACTGTGCCTTAGAAACAGATAAAATCCCTCTGCCTGAGGATTGCAGGCTGAATACATGCTTATATGCAACCAAAGGGTTGTATAAATAACAGGGAGAGAGGCCATGAAGAGCTGTAAAAGTCAACAATAAGATCTTAAAATCAATTCTAAAATACTCCGAGCCAATGCAAGAAAGCTAAAACAGTTACAATGTGGTCACTTCTCTTGGTTCTCGTTAAAACCTGGCAGCTGAGCTCTATGCTATCCAGAGCTAAAATATAAATCTTTGGCTGTGGCAGGTGAAGAGGCTGTTGCAATAGTCACAGCACATGGAGATGAAAGCATGTAAAATTGGTTTCTCTGTCTTTAAAAGAAGTAACGCTGTGTGGCTTGGAAAAGTTTCTTAGATGACATAAACAAGACTGCACAGGTTTGTTTTCGTCTGCTCAAAGTTTATGTTGCTATTGAACCAGGCACCAAGATTCATTGCAAGAAGCTTGAAGTGGTCTGGCAGGATATGTTTTGTTATGTGTTGGGAGCCAATTACAAAGACCTCTACTTGGCAGGAATTTAGCTGCCAATAATATTGTGACATCAAGTTTTTCATGTCACATAGGCAGTCAAAATCTTTCAGCATGCCAGGATGTCATCAGCATTGAAATGAAAGGAAACACCATGTCAATGAATGATATGTCCATGGGAAAACATGCACAGTAAGAAAAAAAGAAAACTCAAAACTGATCCTTGTGGAACACCATACTTGAAAGGAGCTATAGACGAAGAGTTGTTGATGGAGACCTGGAACCTACTTTTCATCAGGCATGAAGAGAAGCCTTTTAACGCTGTGCCTGATTGTTTTACCCAGTTTCTCAGCTTCTCTAATAAAATGCTGCACTGTATCGACTGTATAAGAGGCAGCGATAAGGTCCAGAAGAACAAAGATTGAAGACATCTGCAGCCATTAAAAGATCTTTTGCTATCTTAAGAAGGGTGGTCTCGGTGCTGTGATGTCACCGGGGCAAGACTGACATTTTAGAAACATTTTATAGAAAGGTAGCTTGAAAAAGTAGTCTGTTAATTTTTAGGAAGGGAATAGAGAATAGAGTTTTTAAACAGGGAGCACACGGGCAGTTTTAAAACAATCTGGGACACAATTTTTGAATAAAGACTGTTAAAAGCTAACAGCAGACCAGGCCTTAATTGAAAAGGTAGTTGGAATTACATCAACTGGACTGGAAGACACATTCATATGGGATAATATTTCGGGTCAGGTTCATTAAAGGAAAGTGATTTAAAGTGTTCTGTGGTGCATGATGGTAATTAAAATTTGTTCTGATGGGGTCACAGAAGCTCTGATTTGTTTAACTTGTTAAAGTTGATCAAAACTTTTTACAGATATGTAAACTAATAACTAAAGCATGAGGGAGTTTGCATTTACCAGCTGGTCAACAAACAAACAACAAATCAGACTTTAGGTTTGTGCTGACAGCTGGTGATTGAACAAAAACACATCCATAAACATGGTCCATCTGGGCAGAAAAAATGTCTTACAACACACCTGTATCTTGTCATAGCAGAAAAAAACAGGTGTAATCAATAACAATACTGATGTCTTGCTTACAGTTAAGTCATGTCATTTGACATTTGAAACATCCTAGCATAAGAAGCACAGGTGTTACCAATAGGATTTACCATGGCTGCAATCCATTTAGGTGTGCAAGTTCAAGGGGCATGATATTTTGCACGCTGGCCTATCGGCTTGTCTTAACGGAAGTGAATCATTGTGATGTGCATCCTTGTCACAGCAGAAAAAGGACGCGGTCAAACATGTCTTTTGTGTTCTGGAAAGGGTCAAGATAACCTAACAAGGCAGCTGGACGGCTGAGATTTCAAGTCTGAAATCGTGCATGTCAGGTTAGGGTCAAGAGGTGGACACTGGAACTTGCACACCTAAATGAAAGTTTTTATCAAAGTTATCATGTATACCCATAATTGACCAATCAAGATATCTGTGGATATCCAACAATAAACAAAATCTGTAGATCAGTTTCTTGATATGAAATAAGATGCAGTTCGAAAAAAAGAAGGAACCTTCCCAGGGTGGTTGCTACCAGGTCTACCTCGTTGTCACCAGCTTTGCCTTTTGAAATGTGTGTAGAGCCAAAATTTAGCCAAAGTTTACCCTCTTTATGTTGAGTAAATATCTAAACAATATTACAGAATTCTAAACTAAGCATTTTCTCTTACAGATAGATGATTAATTCAACTAATTTGATTGTTATATTATGGTGGTAGTATATCTATAATATCCAGAAACAATTAAATTTTATCTTGGACAAAAAAAAGTTTTTATAATTTGTTTGTATAATTTTCTTCAAGCTTTTCATTTCTTTGTTTAAGGCATGTCTAAGCAGTTCAAAGCTGGCCTTGCCATTATCTACATACTCTAATACCCCCACAGAGACCTGAGCAGTGTGCCATTATTTCAGCTGAGCAGAGGAGATCCCAGCCAGCAGTCCTTCCATCGATCCCCAAGTCCCCTGAGCCCAGCACAGCTTCAGCCATTGTCCCTGTGGTGACCAATCTAGCCAGGCCTCCATCAGGACTGATAATAATCCCGAATTCATCAAACAGTAACAGGCTGATATAGTACACTGCCGTACATATCCAAAACATAATAACTACATGTTTGGTAAAAAAAAAAAAAAAAAAAAAAAGTTAAACTCAAATTTGACTACGTAAAACTTATTTGACATGAATGTATAATTTTATGAAAAACGGTATGAAATATATATTTGTAGTAACAAAACAACAAAAAAGTAACTGCAATCTGGTTTTTAATCTTGATTTTTCTTGATTTGTTATTTGTAACTAAAAAACCAGCCATTGAAGCAATTTTACACCATGGGCATTTAGTTGTTATTCCATGCAACTAAATTAGCCAGAAGTTAATCCAAACATGATGGAAAATAAAACACCAAACACAAGCGTAAGCTAAAGTTACCAGAAACAAATTACCAGCACTTTGCATCTCAGTTTTTAACTTTAGTGGATTTTCTGCAATAGTAAGGTTAAGATTTTAATAAATCAAATATTCAAGATATATTACTTTGTTTTGCTGGCTTTTAATCTCTAATCCAATCTAATATGCAGAGTGTAACCCTTAGGCTTAGCTTCATGCCTCCATAGAAATAAAAAAATTCACACAGGATTGGTTAAGTACTCTTAAATAGGGTTCAATGGTCATATAATTAGAGTAAAAAGGTACAAAATGAACACATTTTGTGTGTTTCTTTCCATAACAAAGACATAATGTCAATATATTACCAACTAAAAAATCAACTTTTCATTTATTGTAAAAATTTCTCTAAAGTGCAGGAAAGAATGTTGGAATGCCCCCTTAAATGCTTAAAGCAACACCTAATGCCTCAAAGAAACCTGCTGAATAACAGCTTGGAGAACCGAAGCACATGTACACAACAGAAGCCACGTTCTTTGCTCCATTATACCGTTGGGTCCCAATAGCGCGTCACAAAGATTACCCAACAGCCCACATGGTCCCCATTCACAAATCCAAAATAACCCTTTCTGCCTGCAGCAGCAGCACCACTCCAGCCAGCCAATCAAAGGGCTGAGTTCCACCAACAGAATCACAACGGTTACCAGCCGCTCTTTTCATAACCACTGATGCAAGACCTGTTAGTGGCCATGTAAAAGACACACGCACATGCACACACTCACACACACACACACACACTGGACCTTTTAGTGGATGCATAAAGAAACATGCTGTCAACCCTGTGCAAGGGAACAAAAGTCTTCTTAACAGACAATTACAATTCCTGCTTCTGTTCTTGTCTACATGCATGCATGCCTTCCCTCTTCCATATTCCCTCTATTCCCACTCTGATCCCCTCTTCCATTCATGTCCCCCTCTGCACCCCCTGAACTGAACCTCCTTCAGGCCTGTTTACTCTTACTGTCAGCTCCAGCTAGGACCAAAGCAAAAGAGCTCAAAAGAGACAGGACACCAAAACAGTTTACACAAGAGCCAGTGGGGAAATGTGAAGTGATGTAACTGACAGCAACACTCACAGCTTTTGTAGAGTCTAAGAATCTCTGTAACATGTGTAGGTTAAGCAGTCTGCAGCCTGTAAGGTCTGTATTACAGGTGTTTTGATGAGATGGACCACTGAGGATTTGTTTGCAATTTTGAATCACTGTTTTCATTATATGGTGACAATGATTTTTTGTTTCTACCTCACAGACCACAAAAAGGGCCTTTGGTACAGGCAGACTCGAGCAATTATGTGAAGTTAACGTTTGAAAATTGTTTTTGGTTCCTTTTTTTGTTTTTGTTTTTCACTCAATTTCAGACAAACTGGGAATTGTCCCCTCCCCTAAACTTTCATTTAGTGCTCCACAAATATAAAGCAATTTACAGAAAAAGAAAAGAAACAAGCACTATGAGAAATTACCAGGTAAAAGACATGAACATACACCATATGAAAAATAGTTAGGTTCATCAAGAGCATATATATAAATTTATATATAAACCAAAACACATAATCAGAAGAAAATGTAAAGTATATATACTTTGTAGTTTTTCAATTTGTCTTTCATGTTAATGTCAAGATTGTAGCTTTTGTTGAAGATTTTTTTAAAGAGGGGCATTTTTTAGACTACTTACATGTAAGTGATTATACTATTTTCTCTTTACGATTTGCATAGTCATTGACGATAAATTATTTAAGCCTTTGTCCAATTACTTTATTAAACATTTTAAATGTAAAATCAGTTAGTCTGCCATTCAGACACTAACGAGCTCACAAAGTCTATTGACAGCCATAGTATGGGTTATCCACCCTGTGTTAGCCGTCCTTCTTTTGTGGTTGGAGATTTGTTGATGGCCGATGACTAACGAAAGTTGACAATATTTGGTTGTCTTGCACCACCATAATCAATGAGAGTCCAGTAATAATGTACAGAATCACAGAGAAACTTATGCTGAAAAAACAGCACAAGTTTCCAGCTGGCGTACATTTAGTCAGGATTAAGCTGAGAGGTCTGGAGTCAAAGTTATTCAACAACAATTTTGGTGTCTATCCACACAAATATCGTACCCATTAAATTACAGTGCTGATGTTGTCAGTCAGTAGCACAAAAAAAAAAAAAAAACACTGCCATAGCAGAAACAAGGATTATTTTATTTTAATACAATTTAATTTCAATTTAAAAGAATTATTTGAAGATCAGACAGATTTACAAAATTATCAATATGGAATGTGGATTTCATTGTTTTCAAAGAAGCATTTCTCACATGTGGAACCAGCTTCTCAAGGGGGCTTAGAGCAGATCTGAAACATGTGACTGAGCACTACATGTTTAAATTTCAGTGAGCATGTGTGTGCAGAAGTATGTTTTTTTTCTTTAAAGCAGCTTATGTAAGGCGACCCAAGCCATCCAAGGGTCACTCTGATATGATCCTCTAGATGCTGATAGCTATGCTGAGGCACACACGCAAGCTTCTTCACCATTGTGGGGTAAGGTGCTGAGTGGCCCACGTTGATATGTTTTTCCCTTTCACAGAAAAATCCAATCAAATTCTTTGAAAAGCTTCTCCCTCTCCTTGAGCCTTGTTGGGTCAGAATATGGTGGCCCGAGCAGGCCAAGAAGGTGAGGAGTTGAGCTGGGGTCAAGGCATCCAGAGGCGGCAGGCTTTAGAAATCCCTGCTCGCTCCGTGCCCCTTCTGTTTCATTAGCCACCCCCTCCGTCCTATTATCAACCCCTTCTAATTTAGATGGGGAGTGGGAGTGTGAGCGTGTGTGTGTGTGTGAGGGTGGGAGTGGAGAGAGTTGGGACTGTTCGCTCGAGTGTTCAAGTTTATTTGCTTGCGAG
>JAQNCA010000017.1:15714354-15745412 GCA_029783725.1 Acanthurus tractus | reverse complement strand
AGGAGAGTGACCTGGAGGACAGACTCCCGCATACCAGCTGGACTTGACGCCATTTCACACACACACACACACACACATTGCATGGACCAGCCTCTCTGTATTTGTTCCTCATTTACACACAGTTGTCATTAGAATTGACTTTCATCACAGAGTTCAGTGATTTTTTTTTACACATTTATGGATTTTATTTAGTACGAAAATAACATATGAGTTATTTTACACATCAGGTAATCACCAAATAAAATATCCATCAGGTTTAGAGCACATGGACCAGCATTGATTCCCCCAATGTAATCCTTGCAGGATAATACCAGTCTGTCCTCCAGCCCTAAAGTGATGAGTGCAATAAATCTATGGGTGGCATGTAATTGGAAGTATTGCATCTGTGTAAAAATAGCAGCCAGAGGAAGGTTATTGGTTTACATTTTTTGTTGTAGAAGAAATATTTATAATATTTTTTTTATTTTTCCATTGCAATACACATGCAATTCCTGAAAAATTACAAGAAAAGTGCTACCAGTTTGTCAAGAAATCTGAAAAGATTTGTCAGATTTCATTATTTGATGCTTATTTATCAAATGTTTCATAGGTGATGACACAAAGAGTTAATTTATGTTTTAAAGAACAAATACTAGCACACTTTGTTCCACATATACAAATGATTTTGAAAAGTGGACTACGGAGGCTGAGCTCTTCAGTCAACCAGTATGACTGTGTGTTGCTGCCACCTGGAGGTCGAGCAGAAAAAGACATTCATGACTGACATTCAGAGTATTGAAAATGACTCTTTTACAAATAAAGGTCCTTTATTCAAATAACTGAAATTGAAAGTTTGTCATCATATCAAATTTGTCTGTGTTTTCTGTTTTTAAATGAATGATTTAATTTTGATAAAATGACAAACTGAATCCAAGCAACATGTTTTACTAAGTTTTTTGAATGCCTCTTTTTCATGCATAATAGTTAAGAATACAGACCTCATAAATCCAGTTGGATGAGTGTAATAATATATAATATTTCAATTCAAAAAACTGTTGTTGATTTTTATTTCACGGTCATTAAGATTTTCCAATAGTTATTTGCTGGCAGATGAGATCCAATTCATTGCCCTCTTCTGCTAATAGCAAAAAATTTGGATATTTAAGTAAAATGGCTCTAAATTGTTTTATTTATAATACATGAGTAAATTAATTGACTTTTCACCACTGCATACTCCTGCAAAAATATGCGCTCATACTAATTTCCTCCTTTAAATCTCTGTGTGTCAGCTGCCTTTTCAATCTGCAAATGTTAACACTGGAAACATTTACTGTGCACATACTAATTTCTGAACATACAGTACATTACTTTAAATCTTATCAAGTAAAATACTTACAGTGCAAGCATGGACATCTCCATATTTGCACTGTAAGTAAATTAAGCTTTATTACATTTGTTTGATTTGTTGTTTGTTTTGTCATTATTTAAGTGAACCTACATGTGGTATGACAAACAGGGTTTAATTTTATGAATATCTAAAAGATTATAACTTTAATTTAATTACCACAATCTATCATCATTACCACATAATGAACCTAAAGCACCTTGAGAGTCTGATACAGGGTCAGTTGCTGGCTTTGTCAAAGTAGTCAATCCATCGGTGTCAAGAGTAAACTTTTACCAGAGAACGCCTTAAAATAACTTGAGCCTTTTTTCATATCTTTGTATGATTCCCTCTGGTGTTTCAGCCTTTCTCCTACTGAATGTGCTCAGCCAGGGCTGAGTCCTTCACTCCAGCACCCAGCACAGCAAAGAGGAAAGAGGGGAGGATGGAGCGGAGGTATAGGGCCACCCTGGGGATGGGGTGGGCCAGCAAAACCTCCTTCCTCTTCCTGTTAACCGTTTGCATAATCTCATTGGCCAGGACTGATGGGCGCACGCCATGAGTCATCTGCCTAGCGATAACTGTGGAAGACAAATACATCAAAACAGGTCTAAAATGATTGATATTTAAATATCTAAAAGTATAAATAAGAAACTCTTTTCTCAACTCAAAAGATAACTGTACATGCTTATCTTTTCTCATAATCTGAAACACCTTGTAATGATTTTTAAATAGCCTTACAGTAACTCCCATACCACATCTGCTACTCACATGCAGACAGGGTGTTTTCTGTGGGGGCAGACGCTTCATCAGGTGGTGGGTTGGAGGCGTTGATGAAGGTGTGGCTGATGGTGCTGACAACTATCCCATACTCCTCCACCTCAGCCCGCAGGCAGTCAAAGAAGGCCTGTGCAGCATGTTTGGATGCAGCATCTGACAGGTGCCCACACACACACACACACACACACAAATGGATATTACTTATTGTTTTTCTCAAGATTTATTCCATACATCACAGAGGACGTATGATTGCTTAGGGTAACAGGGACTTAAAGTTTTTTCACAAAACATATTTACCAGGGCTGTTTTATAATGTGTGAGTCTAGACCTATTATCCATCTTTATTGTCTGGAGACAACTTTTGTTGTGTTTTGGTGCTAGATTAATAAAATTTGACTTGACTTGACTTGACTTGACTTGACTTGACGTGACTCGTTACACCCAGATTACAAAAGTGACTTCCTTCCAGTCTCTCTCTTTTCGCTCTTCTCTTTACTTTATGAAGTAGTTATCTAAAGGTGTGCACCCAAAATCTGCTCCCATTCTTGTCACCCTCATCTTTTTCCCTCCAATTTAATCTTCACATTATGTTTGTATTCATTTGTGCAATCTAAAAATTACAATTCTTCTGCACGCACAGTCAGTAATGTAACAGAATATAAAAATGTTGTGATTCCCCACTCAAAATATTAACTCAGATATAAATTCATTTGTCATTTTATTCATATGATTAGCTAAAACTAATGCAGTCTAATACAACAGTCCTTGTAACAAATCTTCTTTTGTACACACAATGATGTTCAGTTTAGTCGTGTTTTATTATCAAGTCTACCCTCATTGATATGTAAAACTAGCACCTCTTTCAAACAGTTTAAACAGTAACTAAGGATTATAACCCTGATGGTGGTAGTATATATTATTATACTATTATTATAGCTGTCATTGAAGTGTATATTTATCACTTATCTAGTATCAGAACGTTAGTTATGATATCCCATAACAAAAAAATTCAGTGTCAGTCATGTTGACCTAAAGAAGCTAAAATAAAACGCCTTTCTCATAAAATCACTCATTATGTGAGTATTTCTCAAAACTTTCTTTCTCTCACAAGTTTTTCTTTTGATCACTATATTTACTTACACTTTAATACCACTTTAAACGTACAGTTAAGTCATAGTACTTCTCCTCAACTTGCCTACAGTTTCTGGCTACTTCACTCACCTTTAATGGCTTGTTTTTTCAGGCCGAGAGTACAGAAATGTCTTTTTATGTTTTAGGTGAACCAACTCTTTAAATTTGGGTGGGAAAAGCTCGGGGAGATTTTCGGTGACAACTCACATGAACTTCTGAATGGGATAGCCAGTCTTCCCTGGATGCTGTTGACCAACACAATGTGACCTGATCTTCTTGAGATCATGGTTGGAAGAACACCTGCAACATGTTTTGGACACATTAGTGTGTAGATACAGAATACACTATGAACTAACAGCAGAAGAATATTATCTGTGACATGAAAGTGGTGGGAATTTTTTCAGGAATTCCTGGTTAACCTTTGGCCAGAGAGCTGGGGCCGAAGTAGTTGATATCCATGATGTTTCTATCCAGTTCCAGGGAGATACTCTGCACAGGGGCCTTCAGCTTCATGCTGCTGTTGCAGATCAACACATCCACACAACCATAACACTCCACCACCTCAGCCACCACTTCCTCTATGCTGGCCATGTCACTAAAGTCCAGAATCACCAGCTTTGGGGCAAACGTCTGTGGAGACACAGAAGTGTATGACTTCACTACTTTATATTGTATGTATTTGCAATATGTTCTGTTCATCAAGCATCAGTCTGACTGGTGTTACTGCCACCATGAAAAAATTAGCTTAGTTTCTTGTCCAAATGACAATACTTCACATTAATATACTGTGCTCAAACACACATGAATTGTTTTCATTTGTTGTTGTTTTTCTTTTTTTTTCTGTGTCAGCAAAAAACTCCAGTACTACATAAAATGCCTAATGAATTTTGCAAATGACAATTAATAGGATCATGAGCCACCCTTCCTTACATTATAGAAAAGTTTATTAAATACATACACAAATGCATAAATGCTAATACATAAAAGTAAGAAACAGATCACAATAAATCATGTGATGGGATATGTTTTACTGGATTAATCAGTAATAAGGAGAGGTGGTGGTTATTATAAATATTCTTTGTCCGGATTAATAACTATATATACAATTAAATATGTGGGAAATATATTTACTGAGGAGAACCCATTATCCATACTGTGAACTTCCTGTATGTCTTTGTCTCAGTGTCTCATCTCATTATAAAGGTTTCACAAACCCGTGTAAACCAGCTATTGCCAATTTGTTTACCTAAAGAACAACAGACTTTTACTTATTAGAATATAGTAAAGGTTTTGTTGATATAAAACAGGAGAACTTGAGGTGTTTTATCAACAGAGGCTCTTAATTCAGAAAGCAATGATAAAGTATGTAACTTTAGCATTAAAAACACGAGAGCTGAAACATCAGTGACCATTTGCTTTATATGTTTGCTTATTAGTTGATATTGTTATATCTATTTATGTGCTCTTTTTACATAAACACATCTGCTCTGGCTTGTGTACAGAAGATCCATGGGGACAGTGTACTGTCAGAGAGGATATCCTGCCATTGTGTTGACAAAAAGAGGAAGTGGTGATTTGGGATGTAGCAGCAGAGCAAAGGATTATGGTAAAAACAAGGACAGAACCTGTCATTCTCTGTCTTAAAACTTTAAATTCACAATGTCACATGAGTGTCATTCGTTGATTCCTCGAGGCTATTTGGGGGATTTTTGTGGTAAAAGTAATGGCTTTGCTCTCTAAAAAGATTTATCACTGTATTGCTTAAGTTTCCAGTGTATATTAATAGGCATGAGATAGAAGTGTTTACTGGAGCAGCCATAGTGAAAGATTTGTTTCCCAGCTGGGTACTTTGCCAAATAGATGACTCAACACCACAAAAAAAAAGTAATCGTTTAAGTTTGGAAGCGTTTACTCAGAGTCTGGCATGTTTATGATGTTTAAAAACTGAGTGAGACTAATGCTGGCATGCACAATTTTTATTTACTTAATTTCCTCACCTCTCTGGGGTCAGCGTCATTAGTCAGAGAGTCACTGAGAGACTCCAGCTTATCCCAGCTAGTCCCACACAGGATAAGTCTGGCACCACCCTTGTGGAAGAGATGGGCGCATTCTGCACAAAGAGAAAAATATAGGTTCAATAAATGTGTTACTTCATTAAAAGAAATAATTTGACATTTCAAGTAATACACCTATTTGATTTTTTGCTGAGGGTTTGGTAAGAAGATTGATCACTCTCATGTTTGTCCGCTGAATTGATAAAGTCAGCTATCAGTTTGCTTAGCTTAACATTGAGACTGAAAACAAGAGGAAGCAGCAAAAAATGTACACTTTAGTTTGTATTTTTGTTTTTTTTTTGTGAAAAAAGTAATGATGTTATAAGAAGATTATGAACACTCTTGTGTCTGTAAGCTAAATATGAAGCAAGAGCCAGACAGCAATGAGACCAGCATGAAGACAAGAAGAAGGCAGGAAATAGCTCGCTATTTACTTACCCAAGTTAAAATATCCACAATACTAACATGTCTTAAGCACAATTTATGTGACATTTATTTAATGCGTACAAAAACCAAAGTGTAAAAATTGTTTTTGCATTTGATAGAGTCAGGCAAACTGTACTCACTTGCTTTCTGTCTGTATGCTCAGCTAAGCTAGCACCTATATTTCGCTACATCAGGGTTCCTTAAAGTGAGTTTAATGCACGGATATTGGAATGATAATTATATCTTCTGACTCTATACAAGTAAGTAAATTCTGTTTCCTAAAATATCAAACTCTTGCCTTAAACATTTAGCAGTCCTGCATGTCTGTCTCCATTAGTTTTCATTATGGGCACAATCCCCAAATGGTACAAATCCAAGAATAATTACCACCTCAATGAATTACCTCTGGTCACAAAAGGCTCCATAACTCTAGTAAAAATTCACAGAATCAGCTTTGCAGACATCCCTCTCACTGACAGACATACAAATTAACAAAGAATTGTGAAAACAGACTTCCATAGCAATAAAAGCAAGATAAGAATAAATATTAAAAACACAAGTGAGATCATTTACCAGTTCCCACCCCTGACACAGCATCAGTGATCACCACAACTTTGTTTCGGACTAAGGACTTGGACATAAAATGCATGACTTCATTGTAGATGTAATACACCCCTGCAGCCATGACTATTAGCAGGGGCAACACCATCACCGAGGGCAGCCCCATGTTCTGTAGAGGAAAGAGCACAGGGTCAGGTCAGGGAACAGCTCCAGACAGAGTAAGTTGAAATAGAGGGGCCAGCGGTCTGTGCTGACAGGACAGCTTAGATCAGGTTTTATCTCCTGAGGTGTGGCTCATTTGGGTGTAAACCAATACAGTGTCAATAACAGAAAGTAGGCTTCATCAAATTAAATGTAAATTCAGGCCCCATCTCAGTTATCTGACAGCGAAAAATCTATTCTCTAAACTCCTTTCTTTATCTATAACTCCTCCTTTGTGTTTGGTATTGATTCAATCATGAAAACCAATAGGGGATGATGGGTTTTTATCAGGATACACCTTATCAGTGTGCTTCAGGAAAACAGTGCACACTAATGTTTTATCAGTGTGCTTCAGGAAATGAGTAGACACTATTTTTTCAGTCTAGTGCATATCAGCATGATCTATCAGAAGCAATCATGTGTGTGAGACAGTAACCTCACTAAATGTGTTTCCTCGATAGCAAAAGAGCAAACCTCAGGCCATGAAACAATACAGCTCTGTGTATAATGTGCTACCCTCTCTTATCTACACTGTCAGGAGTGAAATCAGAGTAGAAAACAGGTGATATTTAGAGGATATATTTACATTTACATAGATATTAAGAATACAGGTATATATATTTAACCCGTGGAACTACTGATTTTGAATTATAAAGGAATAGTTTGACATCTTGAGATTTTTTTTATTTCTTCCTTGGATTTAGATGAAAATATAGATACAGTTCATATCTGTTTGGTGAATATGAAGCAGTAGCCATCAGTCAGTTAGCTTAGTTTAGTGCAAAGATCAAACCTGCCTGGCTGTATCCAAAAGTTGACCAAATCTGTCTAACAGCACCTCTAAAGCTCACCACTTAACACTTTCTTTTGAATTTGTCAAATCCATACACAATCATAAGAGTGAAATGACCACCTGCTGTTGTAGGCTACAGGGATTGGGTACCAGACTATTTCTTGGTTGTGACAAGTAACTCTACTTCCCCGTCAATTCTCTGTCCCTGTCAACCCTACTTTCCTGATAGTGTAAACTAACTTCTACCCATTCATTTGATCTATTTATACATGTAGAAGTCTTTTCAGACCTATAGATTATTTACACTGTATGTGTGTATCTTCATTTGCCTTGACTATGACAAACCCTTGTTACTGCTCAAAATGTGTTAAGTCCCATGAGGACAGGTTTGCATTTGGTGACCTTGATAGCACACTGACCATGTAAAGTGAGTTTCAGGAGAACAGCTAAATATATTCTGGCCAGGCTGCAGCCACAGAATGCCTTTCACTACGTCACCACCAGGATATTGTCATAAGATACCCTTAAGGCAGCCTGGGAGGCTCACATATATAAGCAGTGGATGACCTTATTTGCTCTGTTTAACTTGGAAAAATACATTAAGATAACTGCTAATCAACATAAAAATCATTATTTATAATGACTCCACAAACACACATCCCTGTTCAGCCCCATTTTGCTCTGACACATGATTGGATCCCAGTGGGTTAGTCAGCTTGTAAGTGGACAACTATAGCAACTGCACAACAAATACACACCTTTAATCTGCGTTATTCTTGGTTCACTTACAGTAATGACAGAGGGTTAATCCTTCAGTGGGACTGGCTGTTGTTTTTTCTGGGTTTAGTTAAGTAACAGAGGCCCTTCTTCTTCCTCTATGTCCTACGTCCATTCGTACAGCTCTGTTCCTCTGTCTGTCTGTCCAGCTGCTGTCCACTTGAACTGCTTATAATAGCCTTTGCTGGAGTCAGCCATTAATACACACATATCTAAGGCATGTTGCCTCGTTGCCAATAGGAAAGGATGGATGGCAATTAATGGTCAACACTTTGTATTCAGGACCAAGTGTTTGTATTGTACTGCTGTTCCAATGCCAGTTTGTTGGTAATATTTTAGCTTACAAATTACTCTCTAAGTAATATAAATAAATAAATTCTGTCAAGACTAAAAGAGACAAAAAAATATCTTACTCTTTCTTTTTAAGGATACAATGCAAAAACTGTATTACTTAGTCTTAAAGTTGTCTGGCTCAACAATTTATTTCAAACAGTTAGATATTAATCATTATAAGTTTAAACTACCCAGCAAAGTTGTCAAAATGAGTTCCACCTGAGCCACTGCAACGCTAAAAACCTGCTTGATACATAAGTAATAGTGGGCAGGAATATGACCTGAAAGGTTTATTTCTTCTTCTTGAGTACTCTCAACCTTGATGCTTGGCAACATTTTGTGAGCAATACTTTACATGTGGTGGGAACAAAGTAAATTTACTCATGCAGAGAAAGCCCTTCTTGTCACCAATTTCAAAGAGTAATTTTAAATAACTTGGTATTGCCATTTTATGCTGCTTTCTATTTATACTCCACCAAATTCTTAGAGGGAAATGTGTCCTTTTAGTTCTGTGTGTCCTTATCTGAAGCTATTATCACTATGCAGATAAACATTTTTCATACAAAAACATGATTTCCCTGCACAATATATGCAGTCATAGATAAAAGTACTCATCTGTGCAATAATAAAGCTGCAATTTTAAAACAGCATCAGTATTCATAAACTGTGACACAATATACTGCATAATTGAAAATAACAATATGAAATAAACACCGGTAAGCATAATGCCAGAATAGCCCTATGACCATCATTGACCATGCTTATAAATAGTGATTAGACTACCCCCAATTTTAAAATACGACTACTTTAAAACACCTCAAGCCCCGTTCAGTAACATTTGCTGCTAATGTTGCGACCTAATTCAATATTGTAAAGTACCACTTCTTGTATTGTTCTTGTATGAAAAATATAATTAACTTTATTTGAACCCTACTTAGCTTTTTCTGCTCTGAACCTTATTAAACTTGAGTTAACTATAAATATTGTATTGCTTATTTTGGAATTAAGAAATACTGTGAAATAGTGTTGAGCTTTTCAGTATGACACTTTTTTGGAAACATAAAATAATGTCAAATAAATTTGAACATGCTTTGGACAGAATCTAATAGCTATGAGGTAATGTACTTTTCTAAAAGTAAACAATGTATTGAAAACTTCAGCCTGTTCTCTCTGTGGGCGGCGACAGCGAGCAGTTATCGCGAGATGTCATTGAATCCTAGGAGCTTGTGTGTGTGTGCTCTCTCTGCTCCCCCTTGCTCCGTTGGGAAAGAAGAAAATAAACCTATTGCTGCTAACCAGGCTAGTTATGGGACCAATCCTTAAACACTAATTTTTTAATTGGGGACTGGCCGAAGGGTGCTTTCTCTGCATGCAGCGTCTCTAACTGGGATAATAGCGCTAAGACTGGAATTTCGGACCGTCTCTTATTTTTGCCCAAGTCAAGTTAAAGACGCCAACCAGGAGAGGATTTCATTAGCTACTCTATTTGCGAGCTAGCTAACAGGGCTAACCGTAGCCTAGCAAAAGAGCACTGGATGAACTTCGCATGGGCTGACTGCTGCGACTTGGATCGTAGTCTCCTGTCTGACTGTAACCTATCTTTTGGGTTGGGTCCTTCACACGGGAGTCTGATGTTTCTTAATGGACACTATCGCATTGAATCTTGAAGGTGCTAACTGTTTGCAAGTGTTGTTTTTGCGGCGTACGCCATCACGTTATTGATTTGGAAATCCACTGGCAAGCTAACAGGATATTAGCCACCTTTCTCGCCACTTCGCTTTGTGGTTGCAGGCCATGGACTGAGAAGCATTTATCACTGACCGAGTGATGAGAAGGCTGGCTTGATGGCAGCTAATTATTTATTGGGAAGCAGCAATTGGATACATCTAAACAGACTAAATAATCATTTGATTTGAACGCTGACCTCGAACAATTCAACATCCGTTTGATCTTTTTACTTGAAAATGATTTGGAGTGCTGGAGTTTTTTCCAACTTGGGATAGAAGAGACGCACAATAAAACAGCGGGATTATAACTCCACTGTTGACAAGAGTCCTCAAGAGTGTTGAAAAAAGTCGTGAAATATGTCTACCGCTAAAGAAAACCCCTGTAGGAAATTCCAGGCGAACTTCTTCAACAAAAGTAAATGTCAAAACTGCTTCAAACCACGAGAGCTTCATCTATTGACCGACCAGGATCTGACCCAGGTGAGTAATGCACTCACGAACAATAATAGAAACAGTACTGACATTTCGATTCTTGCCTGCCTTTAATGATTTTGAGTCCTCCAAAATTATTGCCAACTAAAAGGACAAGAATCAGGACCTGTTGTGGAATGTAGAAACATGATCATTAGCTGTTTACTGTGACTGGCTTGTCAAGCTCGTGAAAATGTAGGCTGACAGTTACATCACTGCAGCTTTTAAAAATGCCTTGCTTTGTTATGTTGGTCATTTTTTTCCATTTAAAAGCTTCACATCTGCCCTTAATGAGTTAGATATAGTAAAATTGTATTGATCAGCAGCATTTCCATTTAAGAGACAGTCTCTATGTGGTGTATTCAAGTACTTGATAGGCAAAAGTGTTATTTCAGCAATGGGGTAATTAATTTAAAGGAGATAGATTTTGGCCTGAATGCGGAACATCTTTGGTTTGTGTCATTTCTTTCCTATGCTGGTCTCTTCCCATACGACCAAACCAGATAAAGTGAATTCCTGTGATTTTTTTTTTCTCTAACTACAATGAGTACATTTTCCTGCCAGTTTGCACTCAGTCGATTGTGCAACTTTCAGCTGTTATTTATCTACAGTTGTTTGTTTGGAGTGTGTACTCCAGAGACTAAAGATCATTATGTGGAAACAAGGATGAGTGGAGCAAAGATAATGTGAAGCTCCATTCAACTGTGGAGGTCATATCCAAAGCATGTTTCCTGGGTCCCTGTTTCTCTCTCAGATCATTAGTTTAGTCTCCGTTGTATCCTGTAATTGATCCCAGACATGAGGCCCAGATGGGCCCTTGAACATGGCTTAAAAGCCAAACAGCAACGTCAGCATCCTCTTTACCTCAGAGAGTGTGTGGGGCACACACTTGATCTTTTTTTTTTTTCAGAAGTTTGTATTGCTTTCTTGAGTGTGTATTGCAAGTTAACCTTACAGATGCAAGACTCCAGAGTCAAGATAGATCGCTTATTGTTACATCACTTCCTGTAATCTCGCTGTGACCTGGACCTGGAACCAGAGAGGCTTACTGCCCTGGCCTTTGAGAATGATATGTCATCAGACTTTGCTCATCACTGTTGCTCCAGTTACCCACCGTCTTTTGAAAATGTCTCCAGTCTGTCAGCTATCCAAACAGTTATCAGAGAGCTCATTTGCTCAAGCAGGTTTTGTAGGGATTCTATCTGGACAGTCCTCAAACCAGTTACCACTGCACACGAGGCCGGTGCTGGTCTAAAGCTGTATTATATAACACCACATAAACAGTGTTAAAGAATAGAGCTGGCCCAAGGTAAGAGTTCGGCTTTGTTAAATGTTCCTAGTGTTAAGAAACTGATATGGAGTGACTTACAGGACACAAACTCAATAACCCAGTAAAAAGGGAGCTCTTGTAAAGCAATGTAATGCTATTAAAACACCATGAATAGGTGATTTAGCTAAGCGAATTTGAACCTTGAATTAAATGCAAGTTATTCAGAAGGAAACTGGAGCGCGAGAAGGCAGCTTTGAAACAGATAGCCCACATGGAAAAGTTATGCTAAGGAAAGAGAACTGATTGTCGGAAGGACAGTATCCAATATAAACAATGTCTTTGTTCAGCACTGCTGGAATAAAAGGTGGGCTGGGGTGGGGGGGTGCTGCTGCTGCTGCGGCCAGAACATTCTTTTATTTTAGTCAATGTGCTCCAAAAGAAGTTGTATTTCCTTACGAGTTTCAAGTCTGTTGTCACTGTTTTCAATTGCACACTTGAATTGTTTGTCTCCAGAGAGCCAAGATGTTCTTCAGGCAATGGGCCCTCCCCGTCGAAGAAAAATGATCACACAATCTGGGAGAGGAGGTGGGAGGCAGGGCAGTGATGGAGGATGCAGGCAGGCTAAGGTTTACATGTACGTGGGAGAGACAGGGAAAGACAGACAGGGATGTGATGGAACTTAAGGAGTGGGAGCAGGAGTCACAGGGAGAAAAAGGAAGTGTGAGGTTGGGAAATCAGAGAAGACTGTCCCAGCGGCTGCTACTCAACATCCCACCATGAGAGGTTACAACGATGCGTGGGGAAGTCGAACTTTTACAGAGCTCATAGCTTTAATACGGACCAAATGTTGCAACTTAGTTACTGACTGCAGGCTTTTTTCAGGACAGACGCCATCACTTCATGCCAGATAGACTGTAGCTCGTATCTGTGGCTCTGTACCAGCTAAATGCAGTGTTTGCCTTAAGGCCATTTTTGTGTAGGATCCCTGTTGTGATAGTTAAATCACACAACCCTGTTTTTTTTCTTTTTCTTTGTTTCCACCACCCTCATCCTGGTCAGTGGCAGTAGCACCCCTTCTAGAAAGAACCTGCTCCTCTGAGCTACAGCCACTTTTAAACAGCCTGTATAAGGCGGGAAAGTAGTACCGTTGTTCTGCCTTGCTGTTTATGGTATAAAATGTACAAACATGCAATGGGGGAGCCATTGTTGTTTGGCTGTTAAGTTGGCAGGGGAGCTAGTAACAGGATAACAGAGCTGCACAATGACTTTGTAAAATGGGGGAGCTGCAGCCTCCAGAAACTGATACTGTTTTGTAAAGCCCAGTTACAACCAAAGATTTGTGGCAAGAAGAGTTAAAACTTGAATCTATTTGCAAAGTTCAGAAAATCTTTCCATTTCCACACATGAAATTAGTTTGCTTTATTTTACAAATAATAGTAATAATAATAATATCTTTAACATGAGTGAGGATATTGATTTTTAGTTTCTCTCTTACAGTTGCATTTCTAGCATTGATAAACATAGCAAAAATGAAAAAGGAGAGTTTGAGGCAGAAGTTGCCCATGGGTGCTTGAACAGAATACCCAGAGACTTATGCAGATTTATGCAGTCTTTGCAATGAGCTGATTGGCCGTTGAAACAGGTACCTGGTGTTCTAAATCTAGTCACTGGCAGCTTGACAAGCTGAGTCGCAGACAACGCCATCAGACAGCCTGAGTGGAGCTCAGACAGGATACATTTCCCTTCAGTGTGCTAAAATGGTTTAAACTCCTCCAGCATCTTTGATCTAAGCTGAGGTTTATGCCTCTTTTGCTTCCAAAGAATTGTTTGGTTGTGTGTTATTAAGCAAAGTCGGCCCAGTTTATCATGAAGATAATATTCTAACAATATTTCCTCTCAGTTTTGGCCATTCCTCTACACTAAATGGGTCTTTTCTTCTTTGAAAACAGCTTTCAAAAATGCTTTGGTTTAGATTAATCTGTAAACAGCAGTCTTATAGTTTAGGTTGGGGAAACATCTTTTTGAGGACACTGACACATCACTGTCAATGGTTAAGTGCTTCCATGTGGCAGCAGAGTTACGGGGCCAACTTTCTGTCATCCGTCTCAATGATTGCTCATACTGTATGAGGCTCATGCCAATCATACAATACCGTCTAGTCAGTGGTATAATTATTTTTTATGGTGTTAAATGCTAAGACAATTATAGAGCCAGTTGAAGGTATTGCCCAGGAAAAACCTGTAGCTTTTGTTAGACAGCAATTACAAGCTTTGATCAAAATTTGCAGTCGTCATGCCTGATTTCAGACCTTTTATAGAAATACAGATTATATAGAAATACAGTTGAAACAGACTCTAACAGCAGTCTAACTACTTTATAGTTCTGCCTAATATTAGATCAGCAGTCATCCATAAGGAAGAAATGCCTTTACAGAACACCTGTACTGTGTGTTCAGTTGCACTGAAACCTGAAATGAATACACCCAGTCTTAAACCTAAACTTGACAAGGTTTCTTGGTGACACAAAGCTTCAGCTGGGTCCTGCTGTAGATAAATGCAGTGTGGATTTATTGTATATGACCCAACTATATTTTAAGCGCTTTAAGTTTTTACAGTTTTGGAAGATTCATCTGTTTTTTCACTGAATCTCTGCCATATCTGTATTAGCTGTCTGAACAGTAGAAATTAGCATTGAGGCCAGTGACAATGATAAAGAATTCACCTTAAGTTTTGCATCATTCTCTCTTACAGTCTTAGTTGTTTGTCATCTATTGTCTCTCCCCTTGTTGACTTGCCATTGCATCTTTGATTATAAGATAAAAAAATTAACTGTTTCATGTTGGCCCTCACTGAAAAAGCAATAACTAATGTCCAAATTCAACATATGTCATATTTGCATTACTGCCAATCAAAGCTTCAGCCACTTAATACCTGTGCAGTCATTTGACCTTGGATTAAATGTTGATTGAACCGATTACCATTGGGGAAAAAAGGCCAGATGTTTGTGGGGGGTTTTTGTCCAGTGTGAAAGAGGTGTAAGTGTGTGTGAGCGTGTCCAGGGATGTGTTTTGCCCATGTTCTTCCTGAAACAGCTGCTCCATGTTTTCTCCCTCTCCAATAGTGGTTGTTTCTCTAAACCCTGTGTATTCTCAAGACTGTCAGAATGTTATTGTTTGTCCTCTTCTGTCTGATTACCAGGCTGATTTGATGTATACGGATCACAACATGATGCCCCTCCAAAAAACCCTTTCAAGGGTTTCAACTTATAAAACCATGCATCATAGGCATGTCCATGCAAGTTCAGACTAGGCATGTATAGATTTATGGCAGGCATGCAGTGACATGGAGCAGTCACAGGACCAGTATTAGAAAAGGAGACTAATAATCAGACCCTTTCACCTTCCAGAAGAGGCATTTTATGTTAGGTCTGTGAAAGAGGTGGGGGAGTGAGTGCTGGTATGAGAGCTGCTTACTAATGGTTAACACTTAACGTACAGTGACTGTCAATGTTATAGAGAGCAGCAGTTTTAAAGAGCCTACCTATGCAGTGCAACCTCTGTGCTCATGTTTCCACAACCTTTTAACTTTTCTGCTTTTTAACAGACCAGGGCAGTATGCGGTCATGCTAAATTGTGAAAATATGTACGTTGTTTGTTTTGGGTGTGCTGCTCGTTTTTCCTAACGGTCTCATCTGTTGTGAGGAAACAGCAAAAAGGCACAATAGTATTGAATAAGACAGAGTCGACTACAGCAAAAAGCTCCCAACCGGTAGTGTGACATCAAAATGCACTGTGAGAAAAGAGGTAACATCTGGACCCCGAAAGACTTCTCCCTCTCATATTTACAGCGCCTCTCTCCCTCCCATCCCCCTTAGCTTACACTCTGTTCCACTTTTAATGATTGCTTAATTGCTCTTTTTCTCTTCCCCTCTCTCTTTACAGGCTAAGCCTATTTATGGTGGATGGCTGTGCCTGGCCCCCGAGGGAACTGACTTCGACAATCCAATGCAGAGATCCCGGGTAAGGCCCGCGCACACACACACACACACACACACACACCACAGGTTCTGTTAGCAGGTATTGGCTGATGTTTTGCCTTGTTTTATTTTTTTTAAAATCTGTTGAAATCCATATTTAAATCCTTTCTGTCATAATGTCCAGTGAAAAAATAATCCCTCCACCGAAAATTTAAGTTGTATTAAAAATAGACTAAAAGATCACTCAAAAATGTGTTTTTCTTTTGATCATGTTTGCCAAAAGCCTCGATCTGAGGCTCAAACATGTAGCCTTTGGCTGAATGCTGAACGTCTCCAGTGTTTCCTTTAGCTAGCCATCTTGATATGCAATGCTCTTCCACTGGACAATCTAACCCAAGCAGGGCTGGTGGCCAGGTCATGAGACCTGTGAATGATAGATCCAGAATCTTTTTTGCAAGGAAGGAAGAGTAAATGTTCATCCAGCTGCTTGTCAGAACTTTTTTTGCTTTTTGTGTAGAAAAAACATGTTATATGAAATAGAAATAATCACAAAGGTCAAACATATCTGAAAAGTAACGCCAACACCAATATGTTGACGATTAGCAAATCCATTTGATGGTCTGCTCCTGAAGAGCCATGAAGAGCTGCTTCTTTGTGACGGGCGGCCAGCAATGGCAGAGACAGGAAGCCTGGATAAACATAGTGTAAAGCCAAACATCCACTTAAAATCGCTTTTTAATCCCAAAAGTTTAAAAAATAAACTTTGAGCTCTTCCCCTGCCTGTAAATGACTCTGTGTCAGAGCAGAATGGCTGAGACTCGGGGTATTGCTTCCTCCACAAGTTCCAGCTCTGCCTGTGGGTCTCTTCTGCCTAGCTCCCCATAGCAGGCGACAAGGTCCCATCTTAATTTGTGATTTAAAGATTTAGTCAATCCTAACCAGAGTTGGGGATTGTTACGAAATTGATCAAGTCTGACTTATCAAGAGGGAAACTCTGACACATATGCTGACTCCTCTTCTTGCGTATCAGACATTTGTTTTAGTAGGAATACTAAGGACAAGCCCCTTCTTAAACAATGGAAAGTCAGGCTAAACTGCAATGCTTAAGTGTTTTCGGTCTGTTGAATTTGTAAAACATCTATCATGGTTCAAAAATGAGACTATTCTAAGAGGATTTATTTTACTAACAGAAATGGCAACGGAGATTCTTTGTGCTGTATGAACATGGCTGCCTGCGCTTCGCATTGGATGAATCAGTAAGTGATGTGTCTTTTCTACTTTAATAGTAACCACATTTTGAACTGAAAGCCCGGAAAGTTCTATATGACTTGTGTTGAACCCATAGACTCTGCATTAAATAGTAACAGCGCACCCCATTACGTCACCCATTGGTTTGTGGACTACACACTAATCCGCTAATGAACCTTCTGGTTTCTCAGGCTGTGTCAATAATTATCAGTATACTCTTAAAATTGGCAACATTAGCAAATTATAAATGGTAATAAATCTATACATGTAGCATGGAATAAATGATCATGATCAGATTTCTAGCCATATATCCCGATCCAACCGCAGACTTATCTGGAGTCGGGATTGATAAAACTTCAACTCACAACATAAGCCAGGAGTTCTGAAAATGTGCCACCTCACAGTGCAGAGGCATGAACTGAGCAATATTGATAAAAGGGTTTTTTCTTAAAAGTTAGAAATTGTGGTGCTGGAAAATCAGACTACTGTTGTACCACCATTTCACATATATTATGCAAAATATGTTGGAAAAAACAGAGAGATCCCTGGATAAGCACTGTGCCGTGAAAAGCGTCTGTGAACTTCAGGCTTGAAAGTCACTGCTTGGTGCCCACTTTAAGCCTGTGTTTGTGGTGGTAGTGTGTCGCTAGGGGAATGTGACACGGGTGACCAAACCCATACTGGCTGATCAGGCTACAGATTAGACTGCTTGTGTGTAAACACTGGGGGCCACACACTGCCAGCCAGCCTGCCAAAAACACACCAGCGTTTACTTCTACATATATTGTGAAGAGCGAACACAGGATGCTTAAAAAATTTTGGCCGAACTTTTCTTTTTTTCTAAACAAGCCGCTAAAATGTGACAGCAAGATCCTATTTTCCATTTAATTTTCTTTCTTTTTTTTTTTTACCAGCTTTTTATGTGAAACTCTTTCAGCAGGCGTATCCCCGTTAGTGAAAACAGTGAGGAGAATGGTGATGAGTTGCCTTTTTAATAGCCTGACAATGCCTCTGTGGTTTAGCCAGCTGTTTGAAGTCACATTTGGTGAATCTTTTCGTGTTGCCGGTGATGACAATGGGAGGAAACCTGATTGCGCGAGTGCGACTGCGCGTTTCCACTGTGTAATGTGTTTCCAGTGACACCCAGGCTGGTGTGCAGTTGTGTTTTCCTTTCATTGTAACAGTGATTCCAAAACTGTCTGCCTCATTGTCCTTTGGTCTTTTCATGTGCTCCACAAGGCAAGAAAAGTGGGTCAGGGAAATGACTGCTTTGTGCTGTGGACCCAGAGGATAGGAACTCTCCGAAACCCTGCAGCTGATAACAACACATTAATGGTCTTGATCTCATCGAGCTCATCATTGTTTACCCAATGGCTTAGGCCACCAGTGGAGGCAAGATATGATTTGTTCGAGGTCAGGGCTGAGGTCTGCCTTCATATATCTATTCATCTCAAATGGCTTTTATATAGTGAAGGGACTTCCGGGAACCACACCCCCTTCTCTTTGTCCTCTGACTCTTTTGATCACATTATATCCATATTTCTTGCTGTTAATCAACACACAGCACTTGTATAAAAACCTTTAGCAGTTCAGGTAGCAGTTCATGCTCACAGTCACAAGAGCTTCAAGTCGAGTCTCCTCCTTCATGTCCATGTTCTGTGCTGAATTAAAGTAAACAAATTCTTTTCAGTTTGATTGTGGTCAACAACCATCCAACATAATCAAGATGTTCGAAGAAAAATACCGCAAGTGAAATGTTTTTCCATCCAAGACCAAAAGTTGAAGAGATGACAAGATTGTACTTATTAATGGAATTTCATCACTTCAGCATAATGATAGTTGACGTGGCTAGCTGTAGCAGAGAGTTTCAATTCTGAGTAGAGGTGGTCACATTTCAGCTGTGGTTTATGAAAGAAAATTGAATAAAATATGCCCCTTCACTTTTATTTTGATTCCTTTCCCTTTTGTCAAGTTCTGTGAATAAGGCCTCTTAACTTTTGGATCTGTAAAACTTGCTTACTGTTCCTTTTTTGACACCTTGAAGCTTTTAGTTTGAAAATATTATTTTATTTTATTTTGATTTGTTGTATTTTTTGGCATTTGTTTCTATTTATTGGAAATTTTCAAAAACGTAAGAAAACAATCAACTGTAAGTACAATAAATAAGGATTTTTTCAAATAATTTAATGAAATTTACAAAACAATTTCTTTACTACAATATATTCTTTTACTTTAATACAAAAATTACATATACAGCAGAAGAAGATTTTTGCCATATGTCTCAGACCACGCCTGTTAGCAAGGCTCGCTGCCATTGTGTGGATGTTGATTGAGTCTTTGTGTGTTGTCAGCTTAGCCTCAGACCCTGTCTGGTCCTACAACCTGTCAGGAACTCGAGTTATTCCTGGTATTTTCCTCCAAACCCTTCTTCGTTTCTTCTTGTCTCCATATATTTATGGAGTTCATGACTAGTTTTTGTGCTTAGAATTCACTTAAAAAAAATCAGTACAGTTGAAAATAGATTGTCGAAAAAACTTACCTTGAATAATTAGCTCCTTGTTTAATTGGACTAAGTTAAGTGACAGGAGTGCCATTTCTGTGTCTTTCTTATTTAGCACGACAGTGTCTTTTTGCTTTTTATGACTGTGCAGTCAGTCGAGGATCAGAACGTACTTGAGAAAACAGCCCATCAGCTCAACTAATCACATTATGCTGTAGTTTATTTTTTTTTTAAAAGTTTACACAAAAAGTAATTGAATCAAACTGTTTTTCCCATATTCCTGAACCTTTGGAAGAACGAAGCAGCGATGACATCGTGTGCTATTTTTTCGACCAGTAGACAGCAGGGTGCTATCTGAAGCAGTAGCCTCTTAAAGCTGAACTATTTTCACCAAGAGCAGGGAGAAAGATGCTCTCCCATCTAAAGCAGCATTCCTCCTCCGATGCCCTTATTTGGTGAACTGCAGTGAGCTTGCAGCCTGGGACCACAGAGAGCCAGAGAAAGGGAGCTGTAGCCCCTAAAAACCACAGAGGAAACGTCAGATATGCCCCAGACCCAGACATTCCACACAGCCTGCCACAGCAAGCACCCAGCTCTGCTGTTGCTGGCGCTGGTATTGCTTCAGATAGTTGAACAGTTTAAGGACTCTTCCAAATCTGAAAGACTCATCAAACTGAGATGAAGACTTTTAATAGATAAGACAGTGAGACAAGACTGTCATGGAAAAACACAGTTTTCCATAAGGATGGAACCGTAGTGAGACCACCCTGAAAGCTTTATGGTTAAAAGGTCAATGACCATGAGAACATGTTGAAGGGTCAGAAGGGAACCACTGTCCTCCAGAGCTACTTCTTCCCTGCATCATATTTAAGATCTCCGACTGTAGTTCTGTGACTTTTTTTTAGTTTGAATAACCTTCTCTGTTCTCTGCTTTAGGTCCACGTTTTGTTTTGTTTTTCCATAAGATTTTTTCATTATGTCAGATGTAGGATTAAAGGTAGACTAGCAGTTCCTGTCTGTTAAGAGTTTGAAGGAGGCGACTATGCTGAAGCATATGTATCTTATAAAACAGCAGCCTCCACTCCAGAGCCTGCTGTGGAGGACTTGCCTTTGGCCCGGCCTGGAAAAGCCTCCTGGAGGATTTTTTATTATTTATGGAGTGGGTGTACTCCACTTAATTCTAAGGCCGGCTCTGTTGCTTTTCATGCCGTTTTTACAGCTGTTTGCTTTTTTTTGGTTTTCTTTTTTTGTTAAGTTGAACATTAGGCATGGGCTCCAATAAAAAAATTAGCATTAGGTAATCACCTAGTAGATGCATATCATTCTTTGTATTAAATATCGCACTTATCACTCTCTTGTGGGTTGTAAGGTTTCGGTTCAGTTTGTGTTTTGACTCGTTTTACAGCCTCCTCTGTCATGTTACAGTGTCAGACATATTAAGAGGAGTCTGTGAGAAAGTTGTTGCTTTTAATAATATCCTATCACAAAGCTAAAAATAGGCATCTCAATGGAAGACTGAGACAATTGGAGGATATGGAGTTGGCCCAGTTGTGTTGAAATCAAACCCACAACAATTTATTTGCATTTGAATGGTAGCCTTGGCAGCTTCATCCCCTTTGTTTCTTCAGCCAGTGTCAGTGGGCAGTTTTCTAAGACACAAGTTGAGTTTATACTCTTCAAGAAAACTATGATCAGTGTGACTGACAAACTCCCGGCTACACCTAACAGCACCAAATAACACAGCAGACTTACTGTCACTACAACTCTGCTTGGTCTCATTTACTGGTTATGTAGCTGGACAGGGACATTTTCACTGCTAAGTGGTTCTTTTATCAATAAGATTTATTTATTAAGGTATCACTGTTTTATTATATTATCATTTTTTATGGTATTCAAATATTCTATTTTAATTAACCAATAATTCAAAGTCCAAAAAATCTCAGTTTGCAATCATTTACAAATCCTCACATTTAAGAAGTTAGAATCAGCAAAAGTTTTGTGTATTTGCTTTAAAAGTTGTTTAAACAATTTATCTGTTGTCAATGCTGTTGCTGAATCATATTCTGTTGATCGACTGATTGATAAATTAGCTATTTGCTGTAGCTCTAAACTTTCAGATTTTAAATTAGTACAGATGAGATGGAATTGCAAAGGTGACTTAAATTCGTTTTCTTCATGGTTTATCCTACCTTATAGTCGTTGGTCAAAAAGAGATGTTAATATAATATAATATAATTGGTGACATATTGCTAGAAAGCATAATATGTGTCATCTCAGCTTTTCTCCACTGTTTTTAGATAACTATAAGCATCTCGGGAAAAAAACCTACATGAGTTTCAAAGTTTCGATCCAGTGCGGGGTTTCACACAGTTCCACACTGCCACTCTTTTTGAAAACATGATGGATTCTTTCTACTGCAGGACATTCTTCTGCAGCATTTGAGTTCTAAAGTGCGATTCAGTGTAATTGCCATATTTGGCAGCCCCCAGGGGTTTACAGGCAGATCTTAATAAAGCTGGATCTGTGTTCAGTGGCCTTAAAAGGAGCTGGAAAAAGACCCAGCACCTGTTTTACATCTGTAGCAGGCATAGCCCAGAGAAGCCTGATAACAGAGCCACAGGATTCAGAGCAGACACAGAGAAGGTTGGACAGGAAGTTAAGGGGATTTCTTCCCTCTGATGTTGAAGAGACAATAAGTTGCCAGATTCAGATGACAAACGTCTTTATTATCCTGTCATAAAAAAACATTTAGGAATCTTATATCAATGTGTAGTGTGTGGCTTGTTGAAAACCTGCATATTTCTTTTTCTACTTTAAAGACGTTCATGTTTTTCAGTGTTCTGAGTAAAGTGCCTGTGTGTGGTAGCTGGTGTGCAAAGCAGACACAGCGCTACGTTGTTCACTGATCACACACACACACACAAAGCAGCTTCAGTCTGGCATCCCATTTCTGTCATCTCCCCTTTTCACTCAGTGTGCGCTACAACTGAAAGGATTTGCCTCGTTACCATGGCGATCTGTTGATAACAGCAAAGAGTCTGTACAGTACAGACCCGATGTGCCCGAAATCTGCCTCTTCAAAAGGGAGACGAATGAGCAGGAAGGATTTGTGGAGACTTAGTGTAAAAACCTGCTGTGCCAAGTCACTCAAATGTTCTCTTTTTGAGTTTTAAACTTTTTGAAATTCCATAAAAACTGATATAGTGTTTAAACAGGCAGTCACACATCAAACATTTTAAAAGATAAAGGATAGACATGGATGGAAACAGAGCAATGACTAGAGCACCTCATGTTTTTATGTTTCCCACATTTGTCCTTTTTCATGTTCTACTCCTTATACTTGAAAAATGTCTTTATTTTAAATTTTTAGAATATTTTGTTGAATTTGTTTCAACTTTTCCTTATTTGAACTTTGCAATATCCAGTAGTCTACTCCTTCATTTCAGCCTCTGTTTCATCCAAAAGTTAAATTCTATAGGGTGATGCGAAGGCTAATATTTCATGCTGTGTCTCCTGTAGCCAAGCACACTGCCTCAAGGCACAGTCAACATGAACCTGTGTACAGACGTCATAGATGCTGAGCCGAAGACGGGCCAGAAGAACTCCCTGTGCATCATCACCCCGGAGCAGGAGTACTTTATCAGAGGAGAGAATAAAGAGATCATCAATGGGTAAGTTGTCTTTAGGTCTGCTTTAGGTTGAGTGCAATGGGATGTGCCCACAGAAAACTCAACTGTCTGTCTCCAGGTGGAGTGAGCAGCTGGTGGTATACCCCCGAACCAACAAGCAGAACCAGAAGAAGAAACGCAAGGTGGAGCCTACAACCTCTCAGGTAATCCTTCTTCAAGTGTCGAGGCTTATCACAGCTTGCTTTGATGATCCACTGTTGTTTTTCCTTTTCCTTATTTTGACTGTTTCACGTGTTCATGTCCAGGAGCCCGGCCCAGCCAAGGTAGCAGTGACCGGCTCTGGTATCCCAGAGGCGGACAAAGTTCCAGACTCAAGCTCTATCATCTGGCAAGAGGAACTTAACCAGAGAGAGGCAGAAGGGGCAGCTGTCTGGTCAGCTGCTGACCTGCCTCCAGGTTCACCGCTGCCCCCAACAGGTAAGGAGGAACAATACCTTCGCATAAAGGAACTCTCTAGTGTTTAAAAAGTAAATCAAAGGAAACAATAGTATCATTGGCATGAAATGAATGAGAAAGTTAGACAAATATTGTAGGTGTAGGTGTTGTAGAAATAGTAGGTGTAAAATATATGAATTGGCAACAAACAAAACAAAAACGTTAAATCTTTAATATTTGTTCAAAGTTTTGCCCTAAAACTGTTAAAAGGTCAGAAGGTGACATCCTCTGTGTCTCTTGTCCAGGCGACAGTGCGTCTGTTGCACAGAGTTCTGATGCCGGCTCAGTGAATGGTGACGAGGTGGACCGTGGCAGCCTGGTGCTGCACGGCTCCGCCCCCCAGCCCCCAAGTGACCTGCTCTCCCCGACAGGCTCGTGCTCCAGCCTTGGGGGTATCCCTCGCTGCCTCTCCCCGGCCCCCAGTGACCCCTTCCCCTCTGGCAGCTCCCTGCTATCTAACGGCTCCCACATCAGCGGCTCAGTCAGCTCTCTGGACTCGGACGCCAGCGGCAGCACGGTGACCAGCACTGACAGTCACCCGGCAAACCAGAGGGGTGGCCACTCCTACAGCCACCATGACACACAGCGCTCCCGAAGGCTGGAGGCCGAGGCGAGAAAGGCGGAGAAGAGGAGCAGGTTTAGGAGCCCTGACAGACAGGAGAGGGAGGCCGTCCTTAGCCCAGAGAGGAGGTCAGTCTGTTTCTTCTGTCTCCTGCTGTTTTTCCAGAACATGTTTCTACATAACAGCCCCTTCAGTGTCCCTTTAACTGTCAGTGTTTCCATTTTATACACTTTATTTATTTTTATTAGGGCTTCTTAAAAACACATGAAATGAAGTTGTAATTACACAATTCTGCAGACGTATGGGCTCCACTGAACTCAAACAAAAAGCTGCCCGCTCTCTCTTCACTTTGAGGATGAGCATCTTGAACAGTGATGTCAGTCACTTTCAAAAAAATCCAGTAATTCCACAACAGGCCAAGTACAAGTACAGTATTTACTCCTCAAACAGAGTCACAAAAATGACACAATGTTATTACACTGCAGGAAAACAACAGAAATAGATAGAACTTGTTGACTTTCAGATAGATACATTTTACAGGAAGAAAACCATTTGTTCCTGCTGCTAAAACAACTCAAGAGGAAATACTGACAGTGATCTTATCAAGACCTTAAAAGACTTCACTAAAATGTCAGTTATATATCAGCCTAATCTGACAGTTTCTGTTTTGGGGTATTTTTCAACACGTGCTTCAGCCACATATATATTTAAATAAGATTATTTTTCATAAGATTGAAAGCAGCTCCAGTTTATGAATACAAGGTGTGATGTAAGTAAGCCATTGCAAATGTAAGTTCCAGGCCTTCTTGGGATCAGTTTGGGTCATTCTGGTCTGTTGACAAAAAAACATTGCTGACTCAAACATGGTGCTGCTTCAGAGTCAAGAGGTCACAAAATGTTCACACTCAGCATGCAGAATGCTGCATGCTCATGAAAAGTCATGAAAATTTTTGATTGCACATTGTAGTGACAAATGCTAAGCCCGGCTCACTAAAACTACAGTAAATAACTGAAAACCACTGGATGATAAGCACAACTTTATCAGAGCTTAAAATGCAGCTTTTGATAAAGACCCACCCACACTTTACTGTCAGCCTCATTCATTGGTCAGAATGTGCAAATGTTGCATATTGAATAGTTTTTTTGTTCAAGCATTTGGCAAAACCAATATATTGGATGAATTATTACAATATTACCAGAGACTCATTTTCTCTGATCCAGGATTTAATCTCTTCTGCTGAAAGAGGCTCGAACGAAGCTTGAACGACACATGACACAAATAAATTGTGTACCTTGTACATGAACACTCAGGTCAGACTGGAGAGGAAGAGATATGCTAAGTCTGATAACACCCTGCTGTCGTTGCTAATAGGTGAAGTCTCAGTTCAGCCGCTGATTTAACCTGATGAACCAGGTTAGTGGATTGCTGTTTTGGAATCCAGTCCCTTTGCTACAGACACTGTGGGCTGAAAATACTTGAGCCTCTGCCTTATCCTTTTAAAGGCATGTGTACACACATAACCAGACACACACAACACACACACACACATAATCCAGTGACGCACATACTTCCAAAGCTTTTGATGTGCACACTCTCGCAACTGGTAAGGTTTAATGGTAGAGAAGAGAAAAGGCTGTATTTGATGAAATGAAGGCATTCTGGGAACAATGATGTGCTCTGAATTCCTCTCCTACGTGTGTGCTTCGGAGAAAATCTCTTACTTACAGGAACAGCATGTAATTTCTGCCGCTGGAGTTCTTTCAGCCATCACAATAAAAACAAAAAGACGTAGTTTGATGACGTTGTAAAGTAGTGTGGGATCATGGGATTTGTTTGCTTCATTGTTAAAATGCCACCGCAGCAGATAAAAATCTATCTGACTGACTGACTCAGGCAGAAATGTTTACAGTCGAGTTAATGTATTGCAGTTTACATCAGGTTTAGTCACATTTGCAGACTTCCTTCCTCTAAGTCTGTGACTGGTGTTACCCCAGAAGTTAGTAAGAGATAACAAAATAAAACACAGCATTATCTTAAAACAAATTACAGATTTCTCTGAGTTTTAACATTGTTGGAAACATTTGAGATAATCTATGAACACAACTTAACAAACTATGACATACAAATATTACTACTTTACATACTTTAATGTGGAAATGTTACATATTGAGCATTTAAGAATCCGCCATCTCAGTCAGTTTCCTTCTTTTTTCCTTCTTTTTCTATCAGCAGCCTTACCGTAAGCATAGACTGTATAAACACACAGCCTCTGTACTTTCCACTTAGTAATCTGGTGCTTTCGCTAAAGAGGTCACAGGTCTCACACATGTGCACACACCAGTGATGGCCAAATTTCAAACAAACCAAGTGGCTGAGGTGGGGGTCATCTTTTTCCTCCCACAGTCAGCTTCCTGCTCCATTCAGCCCCTCCGTCCATGCCAGGCGTGAAAGGAAAAGGAGGGGAGGAAAAAAAAAAAAGAGGGCTGCCTACTTACTGCCCCATAAACACATTACAGGTCCACTTAGACCAGTCTGGCATATAAGTGAAGCAGACTTCCTCTGTACAGACTTGCTCATACAGTAGCCAGGGAGGCTGTGACCCTCTCAGACATCTTTACTCTTTATTTATACATATGTTGACAATTACCATGTTTGGGAAAATCCTCTTACGTTAGATCTATCTATTGATAAGATTAATTAACCCCCTGCTGTGTGGAGCCACACAATGCAGGGCGTCTTGCTGCAGTGATGAGTGAAGTCCATGACATTGAACTGAGTGAAGAAAAGACATCACTTTAACAGATGATTTCTGCATTGTGGGATGGTTCTCGCCTGAAAATGGGTTTATTGTCCATCATAATAAGATTTGTCCTCTGCTTTGTCACATTAGCCAAACTTGTTTTATAATGCCGTAACCCCCGAAACATACACACACTAAAAGACGAGGTATGCATTAATTGGTGGATGGCTGGAGTTTGTTAGTAGAGACGAGTAGATGTTCAAAAATCATGTTTGACTTGATTCAAGCCTGAGATTTTTTTTAATATATTTTGCAAAAAAAAATTGCAAAAATTGAACTGTAACTTTGTTTGATCCTCTCGCTTTATCTGCTTCCTCTGTGAGTTTCTAAACACCACTGCTGGTTAGCAGATGTGTACTGGTGGCACACTCCGGACATGTCACTGGCCAGAGAAACACGACCGACTGAAGAACCCCCAGGTGTCAACTAAGAAAAAGACAAGAGCCGTTTAAAAATCTGTACTCTTTACAAATGCATGTGCATGTTTAATAAACAATTTGTAATCCGTTCCCACAGATTGCCAGACTGCGGGCACAGATTCCTCAACAAGGAGTACAGTTTTACACCTGGCCCTTCTTTTTCTGAGCTAATACCAGGGGAGCTCTGTAACTGGCAAATATGTCTGATAGAATAGCAGGATTTCAATGAGACCATATTGAAACTATATTCTGACAATTTCGCTTAAGCTTGTCTGGGACAAGTGGGCGTTTGGCCTCACACTGTCCTCGTCCTCCTCCCCTCTCCCTTATTCCCTTTTAAGGACTGCAACTTGGGCTCTAAAGTCCCCAAATAAGGGCAACATTAAAGCAAAAGAGTAATATAATATTCCCCACTGCCTCCCACCTTCTTCCTCTCTGCAATGCAGATTTCTCCATCATTTAACAAAAGCCTGTGTGGGAACATGTCAGAGTCAGAGAGTGTACTGTGTCATGGTCTGTGGAAGGTTACAGATGCACACAAGGGAGCAGAGGCTGTTTCTTTTTTTCTTTAATCAATGGTCGACTTCTCTTGTACCCCACAGATAGTAAATCTTTCTCACATGCAGCTTTTTTTTAAGGAACCACTTTAAAAATTATCTGATTTCTATGATGTAGCTGTCAAGAACTTTGAAAACCAGCGACTCAACTCTTTTCTGTATTATTATATGATGTGGCTTTAATACCCTTGTCGTTCTCTACATTCACATGTTTTTTTTAAATGAAATCTGCAGTTGAGCAAGAGCAACATGTATGAACTAGTGTGACAGACTTCTTTTCCCCTGAGGGATCCCACCTCAAATAAATGTTTTTTAAATGCACCTGAGGTTTGGATTTGAATACTTTGTTTCAGAGTAGCAATGTCACAATCTTTCACATACAGTACAATTAGCAAGATAAAAATTACTTTGTTAAAATATCATGAACTGTAGTAAAAGTGCATGATTGGATGAGAGCAGAGACAGTGCTGGTTATATATCAAATTATGCATTTACAAGAGATATATATATATAAGGGACAGAAGTTTGATTGTATATTTAGGCATCTTAAATAAATAACTAACCATATGAATACAAAAAGAAGGGTTGTTCCTGCCAGGGTGGTACTTCTTTTCTACATCATGGGAGCCAGGAACAGTCAATGGTTTGCTTCCAGGAACTGTTTGGTTGTAAAGTGCTGTGAGATATTTTGACTGATTCTGTGTCCAAAAAAGTTTAGTACTTTTTGATGTCATAACTGAGCAAAGAAAAGTTAAAGAGAAAAAATAATATATGAGAAATACTAAATGCATTGTTTTTCCTCTAAATTAACTATAAGCACATATGTGTGTGTGTTTGTTTGCAGTCGCTCCGGTGTTATTGAGAAGCTGGAGGCCTTGGAGCTGGAGAATCAAGAGAAAATGGAGGTGGAGGAGTCGGGTAGGAGTGGAACCAGGCAGGGCCGGAGTGAGCACAGACGCTTCCACAGAGAGGTAACCCTGCTTTGTGTGTGTGTGTGGGCGCGTGCTCATTTGCATATCTGATGTAAACAGTGTCTTTAAGCAACATCAAATGTGACTTCAGCATTAGATCTGTCATGGCTTTTCCTTTTTTGTTTTTTTTTTTAAGCTTTTCCCGCTCCCAGCACCCCCTCAAGGCACACAAACACACTCTTCTATCTTTTGCCTTCACCCTCGCCCTCTTCCCTCCATCTCTCCCTCTCTCTGTCCTGTCTTTGTTTTAGTTGTAGGTCAGAGGTCAGCAGTGTGTGCTGTATTCATTTCCAGTTTCCATTCTGTGGTGGGATTCCCCTGGTGATTATGCTTCCCTTTCCCACCCCGGCCCTCCGTGCTGGGCTCGAACCACTCGAAAAAACCCAACTTTAGGAACACTGAGACCCAAAACCCTGACACACACACAGTCACAGTCGAACACTGTTGCACATTTGGCCCCAGATCTTTGTCATTCATGCACACATGAATCCATCACGTACATACACAGATAAAGATGATAGAACTGCTTGTGTGCCTCGTACCGCACACACAACTGGGCTGTCTGCTGTTTTTGCTGTTGTTTTCAAACAATACACACATAGACTTGGCAAGTTTAGCCTCACGCTATCAGTGCAGCGCAGAGTTGATCCTCAAGGAAATATGTGGGTTTCTAAGAGAAGGAGTGGTTGTCAGGACATTTTCTCACAGCACAATAATGTCCATCCTAACAGACCAAATAAGATGATGGATTGTACTAAAAAAATAAAGTGTGGTTTTTGAAATTCATGTTGTCTCTGACATATTTATAAACTCACTTCTCTTTCTTAATTCTTCTTTTAATTTTCTGTATGTTTGTGCATCAATTTACTATGTACAAAAACTTGCATATGTTGATGTGTGTGTTGTGTAGGAGCAGAGGCATGATGTTGGTCAGGGTCTGGATTTTCCCTCCACCCTGCCACCTTTGAGGAGAGCCAAGTCCCTGGACCGAAGGACGACTGAGTCAGTGATGACGGTGAGCTTTTTCTCTTATCTGACTGTTTTAAAGCAGCTTCAGTGAGGTCCAAGCCTCATCTTTTTTAGCATCTTCTAAGATGGTCTAAGTTTGGGATGCATATAAACTCGTTCTTCTAGGGAAACTGACTTGTTATCGTGACCAGAGGACTTGTTTTAGCCAGTTGATTATGTTTTGCATCTGGTTTGTAAATGGTAGGATTCATGGAAAAGGTCACACAATAATAATGTAAAGTAAATGAGCGTGCAAGTGTGCAGGCGTGTGTGTACGTGTGTTTGGTCGGACTCTGGGATGCTGGAGGCCTTAAAATCATCAAGCTAAAAATACACCCAGCCATCCCCATATCATTGGATTATACATACGCCGTGGCTAGAGTGACAAATATTCTCGTCTCCAAGACATAGCTGAAATTCTAAATGCTAAAACCTTCCTTCACTTGATAACTCTGTGTAAACATGAACTAAACTCTGTTTTTCTTCTGTGATGCTGCCAGGAAACCTCCGTACGAGCTAAAAAACAAACTAGTGCACTTGTAGAGGAAATTGTCAAACCTGGCAAGATGTATCTGATGATAACATTTGGGCTCAAAATTTGCTTTGATTGTTTTGACATTACCCAACACTTCTTTCCAAAGGTCAGTGTGTTTCAATGTGTCTCTGGCCTCTGAGACAAAGCCTCTCCTGTTCTGCTAAGCTGTAAAATCTAGGGTCAGCATCAGTGCCAGGTTTTCAGCAGTGTGGAGAGAGGTCAGCGGGTTGTTGTTGTGGCTGAAAGGCTAGATTTGGTTAGGTAACAAGAGTTAGGAGAATTAAAAGCTGAGAAAGGTCTTTGTTGTGGCTTCCTAACAACTTTACCCAGAAAACTGTGTCCTCCAGATCTACTTTGGAAAGCGAGCATTTATGATACACACTGATGTACACTTCAGTGTTATGAATTTAAGTAGAACGACAGAAAAACACCCTGTTTAATCCATCTTTCCATGTTTCAAAGTGACTTGCA
>JAQNCA010000017.1:15695698-15714254 GCA_029783725.1 Acanthurus tractus | reverse complement strand
CAGTGTTATGAATTTAAGTAGAACGACAGAAAAACACCCTGTTTAATCCATCTTTCCATGTTTCAAAGTGACTTGCAAAGTGACTTGTTAAAAATATCAAAGCATTCCTCCACTGTGAGATAACTGATGGGTTAGTAATATTGTTTTAAATTGTAGTATCAGTGGTTGATTTCTGCTGCAGTTAAAATTGTCCTTTCCCTGATTTTTCTATGGCCTTGGTGTGGTGGTGTGTGTGGATGTTGTAGGCCAAACCTCCATGCTGCAGGGGGCAGCACAGCCCCCCCCTTCTTCCTCTCCTCTCCAGGTTATTTACTCTCATTCTGCTCCCTCTGTGTGCAGATGTCGCCCGCTGTGTGTATTCATTGCACCCATTCTGTGCCATTTGTGTTATGTTTCTGTCAGCTGGAGGAGTGTGACAGGTGTGTGCGCTGTGTGTGTGTGTGTGCTTCAGAGTTTGTATCACAATTTAGCACTGCTTCCTGAGGTCACCACGCACATGTGTGTGTGTGTGTGTGTTTTTCCACTGTGTGGGATCACAGCAATACTGAGCACCGGACTCTGCATCCTCAACTGGGGTCACACAGACAGCAGCAGCTCTGGCAGAAGTTGCCCCTGGCCGGTGGTCGACATTTCTCACACATCATCAGATTGTAACATGTGCGATCCATCGGTGGGGTCAACTTCTACCCCCAGCTGACTGAGTGAGCATGTGTGTTTGAACAGTGACAGTGAATATGTACTCGGCATATTACCAGTGGCATATAGGAATTGTTTCTTGCTACTTTTTGAGTGATTTTTTTGTTCTGCTTATTATGTTCTATTATAGGATGAGTGGTAAATTGCTGCAGCACTTTGAAAAACAAAACAAAACAAATGGTTTATATTTGTATTCGACTGCTTCTGGTGTCATCATGCATGTTGAACATGTTGACACACGAAGATTTTTCAGTACTATTTCATACTGATGTTTTCCTATTTTCTTTTCTTTTGTGCTTTTTTGTAATTTTGCTTATTTATTTATTTTTTTGTATGTAGCCGGATTTACTGAACTTCAAGAAAGGTTGGATGGTGAAGCTCGATGATCAAGGCCAGGTACTTGGTGAACTGTTAATCTTCCTTCATCTGTAAAGTAAATCAATATTTTTTGGTGCTGATTTTCAAGACCAAGAAAAAAAAATCTAAAATGAATGTGTCTACTCTTAATTATACAGACAATATGAAGTAAACGAAGATAAATTGACACTGACAAGCTGATGCACTCATACACTGAATTTTTCATTATGATTTATAATGATGAAGTCATCATAAACAGCAGTTCAAACGGTGTCTGAACTCTCCCCCTAAAGCACTCTTGAATATCTGAGGCATTCTCTGGCTTTTGCATAGGTGTGATCAGACTTTGATGTTTCATCTACCATGGACCCAAAAGGCGAGAGTAGAACCTGAAGCCTTTAAAGTTTATCTTGATATTCTGTACAGAGAGACAGTCTCTTTGCTACTGAAGAGCAGAGACCGTTGGATTTTAGATGCGTGACTACTTGTTATCTGAGTAACTTAGATGCTTTATGAATTCGAGTGGCTGCCAATGTAGCCTAACTTTCTCGTTCTCTGTCCGTTTTAGTGGAAGAAGTACTGGTTTGTTCTGACAGATCACAGCCTGAGATACTATAAGGATTCGATTGCAGAGGAGGTAAGAATTTTCATTCTTAATTTCATATTTCTTGGTGGAACAGTTCTTTTGTTTTGTCTCATGTTTGCCCCTGCATCTCTCCTTTGTGTTACCTCAGGCTTCTGACCTGGATGGGGAGATTGACCTGTCAACTTGCTGCAATGTAACTGAGTATCAGGCACAACGTAACTATGGCTTCCAAATACATGTAAGAAGCTTTGCCTTCTTATAGAGTATAAATATTTGCAATGTCAATGTTCAGCTATTCAAAAATACATTTTTATTAGCATAGGAAAAGAGTTTTGTCTTTCTCCCATACAGCCCTGATCTTTTAAATAAAGTAAAAGCCTGTAGAGGACCTATCCTGTAAAAACATTTACAACTAATATAAATTTTACTACAAACACTTAAAATAAGATTTATAGCTTGAGTTTTACTAGGTTACATGACAGTGTGTGGATACAGTCTAAAAAACGTAGCCACCAACATCTATCATTTACTACATTTTAATCAAGACACAGGTTTGTAGATTGTATTGTGATATTAACACAGGTTTTTTACACTGTTAAGGTCTAATTTGACAACCAAGGTACATCACTGTATTTATGAAAAATAGAAAAAAAGTCCAATATTTCTATAAAGCAAATTGCAAATTCTGTCATTTAAATACATACACATTACATTTTTTTCTCTCATGGTGAATTGAATATTTAGACCCAGGAAGGAGTGCACACTCTGTCCGCCATGACAGCAGGGATACGCAGGAACTGGATCCAGGCAGTAATGAAGAATGTCAGACCCTCCAATGCCCCTGATGTGGCAAGGTCAGTACTGTCATTTCAGTACTGCTAAACACATGTCTCAACCATAATGATAATACTATATAATAATTCAGCCTCTGATCTAAACTGGCAAAAATGATTGACCCAGAGAGTCACTGGATGCAGCAGTGTCATGTTAATGGAACGTGGACAGTAAGGATTCTGAAGCTCAAAAGTTACCTGCCTGTCTCCTTTACTGCCTTTCAGCTCAACTGAGGATCATAGCTCCTTCTCTCCTTTGGAGGGTCTGGTAAGGCCAGACGTCACCCAGGACTCTCCCTCCTCTGAGGCCTCTTCTGTGGAGAGAGAATCTGCTACAAGTGTCATAAAGAGCCGGGCACGTGAACGCAGAAGAGAAGGCCGTTCTAAGACTTTTGACTGGGCGGAGTTCAGACCCATCGCTCAGGCCCTGGCTCAGCAGCGGGCCCAGGAGGCCGAGAGCCTCCAAGCAGACCTGGGAGAGCTGGAACGCAGTCGGAGAAGAGAGGAGAGACGGAGGAGGTATGAGTCTGCAACAAGCTCAGGGGTGGAGAACACATCCGCTAAAGAAGGAGGAAGGATAGACTTTGAGAGTGAAGAGGGGGTGGATCAAACGGATTCAGTGGGTCCATCATCTTTGGAGAGGCAGAAGAGGGTGGAGGAGGTAATTGAACAACACTGGCAGCAGGTGGAGAACACACCCATACGGGAGGAGAGAAGGGTGCCTCTGCCCACCGCAGTGCAATCCAGAGAGACTGCAGAGCTGGAGCAGCTACTGGAGAATTACAAGAAAGGGGTATGTTCAATTCAGTCAGTTTAGTGAGCAAACACAGTGCAAGCAGCAACCAACTAAGGTGTTACAATAATAGAGTGTTTCAGTTTGATAGTTTCACTTAATTAACATAGCAGTACACAATCCTAAGCAGAAGTAAACTCAAACTTTTACTTGTTCCAGGTAAAGACACTGTTCTTATCAGAACTGAACTCCTGGGAGCAGAAAAATATACTTTCAAACCAATCAATTCTAACATCAAAACCGTAAAGTGTTTAGTTCAGACTTTAAACCCACCAGTGACTTAAGATAAACCATTTTAGATCTTTTAAACATCTTATAAACTATTCATAATATTTCTTGCTGCTCCTGCAGATAGAGGACCTGAAGGCTCAGTTGGAGAGCTGTCACCAGCAACTCCTTGACTCAAACAAGCATAAGCAGGAGCTGGAACTCCAGCTGAGAACGGCTCTAGAAAGAGAGCAGGACATCCGAACAGGTTACATCTCTCCGGTGAGTTATAAGTCTGTGTATTCAGTGTGCAGCTGCATTGCACTGTATGATGTTGTGCTGTTGAGAAATTTGTTGTAGATTTCATACGTACATTCAAAATTGAATAGTGTTTTCTCCTCCATTTAGTAACATTCTTTGCATGTTGTATTTTGTTGTAAAAAAAACATCAAACAAACTGACATCAAAGCAGAAATAATGGCTACAGATGTGCCTTTGCATGAGTTCATTGCATGTAGAAGTACATTGATATTAATACATTGGCTTTTACTTTATAATCTCCCGTCTCTGTGTTGTAGGTCTGTATTGTATCTGAACTCATGCCAGCAGTTACTTATTACTTAAATATTGCATTTATATTTGACAAAGAAACTGAAGTTTTGTGGTTGCTGATGTGACTTTCTGGGGATTATTTTCACTTTAAATTAAAAAATAAGTTTCGTCCGACTCAACTATTAAAATATTGTTTTCATTCAACTTGGTAGTATTTTCATACACAGCAATAGTGTTTCACATTTTTTGGGGGGGGGGTATAAATGGTAACAAAGTCTAAGAAAATATTGTTTTGTATTAGAGCCCAATTTTCTATTAAGATTTTTTTTTTTTATTCTGGTAAATTTTGCACATTATTGTGATTTTTTAAATTATTTTTAGAGATTCCTACATGTATATTTTTGAATTCCATAAAGTTCTGATATTTTTGGTAATCCCTTATTGTAGCCTTAGTCATTCCATTTTATTAAAAATGCATCATCATGTTAAACAGAAAATTTATAGTGATATTATCCCGTAAAGTCACTGGCACAAAAGCTCCATTTGCTGAAATGTTTGGCTCAGCGCGTACAAACTGTAACCTCTCGGCTTGTTTTCTAATTATTTGCATGGACGTCAGATTCTCATCTTCTATTAACTGCATAAAGAACATCCATTTGTTATTATTTTAACAAATATTGTATATACCTATGTACTTACATAAATGTATGCTGTGGAATGAATGTCTGCGCTTGTGCGTTGATGTATGGATGGATTTTCCAGAGTTGGGCAGAATGAGTACATTTATAAAGGATTTAATTTGTATATGGTTTTGTAAAAGATAAGTGCTGCTGTGATTTTCTTAGATTATAGTGTAGTTTTGGCATGGATTGTTGTTTTAGAAATAAAAAACCTGAGGCGTTTGAAAATAACTTTGAACATTAGATTTAAGTTGGATAACACTATTCACTATCTCCACTCAGAAAAGAATTGCTTTGGTTCAAAACATGAGCTTGGACCAGAGACCCTCAGAAATGTGTTTGTAGGACCTGGTATGCCTTCCATTCCTGAGTAAACCATCAAGCTGAAACTAATATTGCATTACTTACCTCGTGAAGTAACTTTTAACCATTTAATGTGCATGCCCTTTTGTGATTAACTAACCCTGGCCATTTAATCTCTTTCCTTGCTTTGAATTTACACCATTAAAACCAAAGGGAATTTTGAATTTGTTTTGAATCACTGTTAATTCATATAATTTGGGTTTATTATTGGGGAAAGCTAATTGTAATGTGACTATTTAAAAGTAATTAGAGGGGAATGATTAGTAGTTAACACTGAAAATTATTAGCAAGCCTTGTCTCTCCCCTGCTGTGTGTTAACCAAATGTCTGGTCCCCTTTTCCAAGCTGGAGCACCCTTTGGGTCTGGAGGCTGATGTGACGCCCCAGATGAAGAGGCCCGAACTGGTTAGTTCTCAAGCACAGAGCTTAACAAAGAAGTACCAGGAGACCAAAGAGCTCCTGAAGCTGCAAGAGCTGAAAAAGCGCAATATGCAAGCACAGCTTGGCCTCTCAATTTCTCACCTCCCCATCAAGGAACCTTACTTTTCTGATTCCCAAAAACCATCCATTCTGGAAGGTCCTCCTTCTGAACCTGTCCAGAGAACACTTAGCTTCTTGCTCCAGGACAGCACAGAGGCAATTCAAGAACTACAGGACCTGACACCTGACAACCCTCTGACCCTAAAAGAGCTGGCAAAGTTGTTGCGATCCCACAGTTGTAATCAAGAGACAACAGAGAAATATCAACTTCAGAAGCTCATAGAGACCTGGAAGTACCAGCAGGAGATAGAAAATGAAATCTTAAAAAAGAACTTAACCAGGGCAGGAGAGAGCATCCGCGAATACGAATCCCGACTTCTTACCATGGAGGATTTGGTGGGAAAGGTTCAGAAGAAGAGTTTTGAAACCCTAAAAAGCCCCTACGGTCCACTCTCAGATGTTGATAAACATTCAGAAACAAATGAGGTGACGATTGGGATGCTCTCTCAGAGGGTCGAACTTTTAACAAGTGAAAATGGGGCATTGAAACAAAGATGTCAGGAGATAGTTAACCAGCTGACTGAGGCTGACAGAGAAATAGATAGACTGAAAGCCGAGCTAATCAGCCAGCAGGGCGGCAAACAACATCATCTGGTCATGGAGGAACTGAAAAGGCTGAAGACTGAACTGGCCGAAAACCAGGCGAACGCTATAGACAGGGAGTATTATGAGAGAGAGCTGAATGAAAAATCCTTGAGGCTTCATGAGGCTCTGGTTACTTTAGAGGAACTTGGCAACACCCTAAAAGACACTGAGAAAAAGCTGCAGTTGAAAGAGGCCACCCTAAAAGGTTTGGGCTATCAGGCAGATTATGAGGATGTGGAGTTACAACCTGAAAAAGAGCAAGTCAAAGAGCTACTTGAAGCCTCACAAGCGAAACTATTTGTTGCGGAGGTAAACCTTCAGTCTACTGAGAAGCGCTGTTTGGAACTTGAAGCCAAAAACAGTGAATTAATCGCACTCAATGAGGAATCTGAAAGAGTCAGTAGAGAGAAGCTAAGAGAAGCAGAAAATGAAATAAGAATGCTGCGAGAGAAGTTAGAGATGAAGACAGATAAGGTTGAAAAGGCAGCTAGCGAGTGTAGTGAAGAAGGGGAGGAGAAGGTTGATAATAAAGGACTTATAAAGCAAGTTGTAGATGAGATTGAGATGAGGTCTGAGGCTATCAATCAGGTTTTAGAAATGTTAGCAAAGGTAGATGTTAATGTAGTAAAAATGCTTGGTGGTTTGAAAAGCACTTTATTCAGTTCTTCAAAAGAAGAACAGCTTTTTGCAAGTCAGAAAGACATGGAGTTGTTAATAGAGGGGGAGTTCTGGAGCCAGCTGGTGGGAACATCTGAAATAAAAACCGAGGAAGACAGACACAGCTGTGAAAGAGGTTTGGCCGCCCAGATGATGGCACAGAAGCGTTTGATGCTCTTAATCAGGAGTTTTTGTCCACCAGCAAAAGGTGAGAGTGAGGTTGTAACAGACCCAGATTTTGCAGCCATTTACAAATGGTTTGATAATGAAACAAATGCTCTGATTCATAAAGAGTTAACAGAGACCTTGAGGGCCAAGTCTAGCATTTTCAAGCAAATTGCATCCAATGTGAAATTGGCCAAAGATGACGAACTTCTGTCTTTAGCTCTAGCAAGCTTTGATTTGGGTCGAGAACAGAAGCTATCCTATAAATATCTGTTTAATGCCCTTCAAGAAGCCTGCATGTCTTATGTGATGACCAGGCAGAGGGTCCAACACGAGAAAGAACTCAAGCAAAAGCAGACAGAAGTTCAGTTTGGTACCTTGGATTGTCCAAATTGCCCTAAGTTGAGAGAAGCTACCAGAGCTCTTGAATCCAAACTGGCAGATATGCAGAATCAGCTATCAGAGGCTTCTTTGAAAACCACCACAGGGCCAAAAACTTTGATAGAAAGCGAAGGAGAACCCACAGACTCATTGGATGAAAACAATGAGCTTCTTGACATGAAAGCCAGGCATAGAAAGGAACTACAAGAGGTGAAAGACGGCTACGAGCAGGAAGCTGAAAAGTTGAGACAGGAAGTTGCTAAAAACAGTGAAATACTGTGTGTCCGTTCGGAAGAAAATATAAAAGAAATAGACTTGCTGACTAACTGCATGGAGAACATGAAGAAGGAGCATGAGACGGAAAGGACAAACCTCATGGAGAGGTTTGCACGGGAAATGGAAGAGCTGAGAGGGATGATGAGTCCGGCAAATCCAGAGAAGAGCTCAACAGGCGAAGACAGACCACAGCAGCACGCCTTGGCCCAAACATCTACCCTAAAGGAGCGCATCCAAGAACTGGTGACCCAAGTTTCAGTCATGACCCAAGAAATGAGACGCCGCGAAGAGCAGGGAGACATTACGACTCTACGGCTGAAATACGAGAAAGACCTGGAAAACCTGAAGGTGGAAGCGCTCCTTGTCCTTGCCGTCGTCCATCTGTGATGCCTTGTGTCCCTCTGTGGCATTCCCAGATTCCCCTTCCTTCCCCAGCCCTTACTCTCCTACTTAACCTTGCTCCCCCTTGTCTTGCTCTTTGTTCCATAAACCTCTTTTCTTCTGTGTTGCATGAAAACTAATCCCCTTAAGTTATATCTTAACTGAGGCTGTAGTAGTTCTTTTTACTGAGGAACCCATTTAGTTTAAGTTTTATTACCATCAGTGGTAGAACTTTGAGTAACTGAAACGTTAGATTAGGCATGAAGAAAATGTACAGGGATGCCATCAGATGCTTCTTTAACACTACAACATCAAATCAGCCTTAAACCTCTGAAATCAGTTTCTCTGGTCGTAGTTCAATGTGCTTATTAGAATACTCTTAGACTAAAATTAGCTGCATTTTAGATTATAAAGGGCAAAAAGTTGACCCTGTATTTATTTTATACACTTTCGAACTTTTCAAATCGTGTAAACATCGGTACTAAATTAATTTCCAAATGATTATTTAAAATAAGTTAGTCTTAAGCTTAATTTTTACAGTCTAATCGCTTTTACTTTGGCTGATTCTACTAACAGTTCCATTTTAATCCCTGCTGTCTTCAAATAAGAGTAAATGGCTTAACATTTTCATTTTTGACTAAGTAATTTAAACTTAAGACCTCCAGATGAAAAAGAAAGTGCGTAACTGCACATCATGTTTGCCAGCTGTGTACGCAGTGGTTGGTTCAGTAATAAGGACATGACTGAGTAACCTTCAGCCACATGATAAGAGGTCATATATAGAACAACTTAATAACAACTTAGCCAGCAACCAACTGCACTTAATTGTGGTTGAAGCTCCCAGAAAAGCTAGTTTTGGGACTTTGACTCTGATTCTTTTGTAGTAGTCACAAGGTTAAGAGGACACTTTCAAGTGTAGACTTCACATTTCCTGCCAGGATAAAGGGTCAATTGCTCTACTTATTTAAAAACCATTTTCTCACTTATTTGAGGGGTATTTGGCCAAGCAGATAGTTTTGTTTTTTCGTGGAGATTTGGCCCATTCACTAGTGGTGAAAGAATTTTTTGTTCTGCTCTAAGCACAGAATCATAGAAAAACATCATTCAGAACTGCCTCTCTCCATGAAGAGAATGTCAGAGTTCATTCAGCTCAATACACGGGTCTATTTAGACTTCGTACCTTTGGTTAAATTTGTTTCCCATCAACACTGTTAATAGAATTTTTCCGAATAGCTTTTTGTTGTACGGACTTCATTGAATTACAGCTTTGAAAAGTTCCAACAGTTTAAATTTCAGACCAACTGCAAATCAAACTAAAACAGCATCTAAATGGCTAGATCAAGCAAGAGATACATATTGGAAAAATAAGTTGTTTTAATCTGAGTAAACAGAACCCTTCAAATGTGTTCAAATTTGCATTTAAAAGTGTTTATTTTTAGCTTATTTTGTGCATTTTCGAAGGAGAAGGCCAATGATATTCTCTATTTTTCATACTGTCTGCAAATCCAAGGAAAACACAAAAAGGAGCATGTGCGAGTCTCAGTACTTGCTCTCTCCCTCACCCTCTCTATGGCTCTGAGTCCTAAGCCAATTGGCTCCAAGCAGAGATATGAATCTGTGAAAATATGTCATTGATATACTATGGCAGTTGTACAGAGACTGAGTCACTTCCCAAAACAGCTGGTCTCTTTTGTTTTAATGGACGTTAGTGAGCAGAATACCTTTATCGCGGACTGATTCAGCAGTGGATCAATCCTTGTTTTGTAGTTTTGAGTATTTGTAGCATAAGAATATGTATCTGAGATAGAGTCAAAATAAACTACAGAGCGTGCATTCATGGTAATTCAGAAACATGTCACTCAATGCAACAGTGAGGCTGATGGATTTTCTTGAGGTTTTGTATTGTACAAAATTTTAAATGGTACAAAGAAAGACCCATCTGATGAGGAATTTTTGGTTTGGCTTTTGTGTTTTTCGTGGAATTTGTTGACATATAATATAAAAGAATATCAGCAGCCCCGTCCCTGAAATATAAGTCTCTGTTTTTTTGTTTTTTTTGTCGAAGTGTCTTTAAGTTATATTAAATTTGTTTTTTTAAGTATTTATGAGATTCTATTGGAATAGAGGAAATGCAGTATGTAATATGTAGTTACGAAGATTTAAAAAAGAACATAATAACATAATAACATAATTATTAAGCAGATGAAATAGTCAACTTTGTCTAATGAGAGCAAGCGGTCTGTTCCTGACACAGAGATCAGTCCGGTTTTAAATGTTTGACTGTGTTTTTGAAGGTACATTTCTGTGTGGTGGTCTTTACAGCGTGCTGAACGCTCATACAGTCGACTAATCTGACTACTTGAGCTAACTAAATACTGAGTACTGAGTCCGTGTCCCTGCCATGACCTGGGATATATTTACATGTGAGATAAATTGCCTGACATAGTTCTAAATAAAGCTTGTGCGTGGTCTGATGTCAGAGCAGGAAGTTTACATTTCGTTTACACATCTCTGCGGGGGTGACAGTTCAGCCTCTCACAGAAGGTTTCCTGGGTCTGCACTCGCTGGGGGTTGATCCCTGTGAAAACACTCCGAAACTCCATTTCCCCTGGTCGGTCGGGGTTAGGATGAGGCAGAGAGCGAGACATAGGCCAGAGCCCAGCCGACAACTGAGTCCTCGGATTAGCTGCAGTGAATAGAGGACGGAAGTAGGACTTGGTTTTTTAGTTTGTGGAAAGGCCATCGAAATCCCTACTGGTGGAAACTTGTACCATAGCTATAAATGCAGCGTAATGGTTTTTTGTGAAAGTGTGTTAATGAGGATTGTCCCATGCCACCCAAAGGTGTTAGAGTGATAAGCTGAACTCGAAAACGCTGAACTCAAAAAGACAGACTCAAATGTGTTGTCTCAGATGCCCAACTATTTGCGATTGCATTAGGCTGCCAGCTTAACCCCACATTCCATCCAAGATTTGGTCCATAGGCAGATTAGGATTTGCACATTAGCTGCCGACTCCCGCTTCTGTTCAACAACATGAGCTCAGTGTGGAATGAGGCTTTTATAAGCATCATCAGAGGTTGTTTTAATGTGGGTAGGAAATAGTAGTGTAAACCTTCTTACATCCCTTTCTCTCTCTGTCTGTGCAGGCCTCCTGCATACTGTGTATCCTCCTAGTCTCTGTAACCCTCTCTGTACTCACACAAGCTCGACTCGCTCATGGCTAACAGGCTGTAGCTTCCAAGTGACTTGCTCCAAATAAATGTCCGTGTAGATGATCTGCATCGGCTTATATTGTATGGCCCGGGGTTTTTTCCTGCATAAGGAGAACCTTTTGGTCCATGCCCAGATGGCCCGTGGACTCACAGTTGCATCATGTTTCCCTGTTCTGCAGGCCACCTGCGAGAGGGGCTTCGCTGCCATGGAGGAGTCCCATCAGAAGGTGATAGATGAGCTGCAGAGGAAACACCAGAGGGAGCTGGAGAACCTGCACGAGGAGAAAGAGCGACTACTGGCAGAGGAGACAGCAGCCACCATAGCAGGTTTATAACATCCTAGATCAAATGATCTTGAACTAACAGAACAAAATCTCATTCTGCTGAAAAGATTTGATTTGTCAAGAAATCAGACTGCTGCTGTTGAAATGTTGTGCTAATACATTTCAAGAAGAATGTATTTTCTTGCTGCCACACTCGTCCACAGTAAGAGAACGAAGTATAAAAGTTGCACCATATATGTTAAAGCTTTGTTTTTGTGACTTTAGCCATTGAAGCAATGAAGAACGCTCATCGGACAGAGTTGGAGAAGGAGCTGGACAAGGCTCGCAAGGCCAACAGCAACACAGAAAACGCAGACATAGAGGAGATTCGCAGACAGCACGAGTAAGTTCTCCATAGTGAGGCATCAGTACAGTCTTAAGAACCCAGCTGAGGTTGACTGGGGACCTCTGATCATCAAGTCTTTTGACTGAAATACACAGCGGCATGACATACATGAAGAGTAGCGTCAGAGGACTTGATGAGGATGTGAACAGATTGCTGTCCTTAAGTTAAAAGCATGCAAACATGCAGTGTGGGTGATCCTAACATGATGCTTTGTTGGGTGTAAGTGTAACGTGTTGAAGTTTACGCAAACGCAGCCCACAGAGCCAGATGCTGTACTCATGTCATAGAATCAATGGTAGAGATTGGGAGGATTCTCAGTTTTAAACCACAGCTTGGATGTTGACATAAACTCTCCCATATGACATAAACACAACAAAAGCAACACTGCAGATTCCCGTCATATGGTGCCTCAGCTGCCTTATTTAAGTGACGAGCTAGAAGGTTACTCAGTAGATTTGTTGTGCTGAAGTTGTCAAACATCCTTCAATTTATCAGAATGTACCATCCAATGCTTGAAAGCAGAATAACAATTTCCACTGACGAAGCTTCTCAGACGATTTTGGTGTTTGTCTTATCTGTTCAGCATGACTCCTTTTTTATATTATAGAAGGAAGTAACAGTTAACTGATAGGACAGTCAAATAAATTCAGGAGTAAAAAACTAAGAACACTATATGAAAAGTTATGTTTGGTATCTCCGTTCAAAAAAAGCCACTATTTTATAGTTTCTCTAAACTCAGATATTGATGTTGTTGAATTTAATAGTCATGTATTTGTTAACACACTCTAAAATCGCTGTTTTTGTTGTTTTTTATTAGTCCTCTGACTGGGCTTAATTAATGAAGCGCGTGTTTAAAGTACGCTGATAAAATGCTGAACTGTCAGATTTTTGCAGCAGTCCCACATGACCTGCTGGGACATGTGTCATGTTACTCTGTTCAAGCACACCTGTCTGCCTTCAGCACACGCTGCACTCAACTTGGCTACAAGTGTGGAAGTGCAGGTGTTGACAGTAAATCAAACTGCATTTCATTTTGCTTCTCTTTTCATTTACGTTATGGTCAAAAGGAGAAGTTTTCCTGGATTTATTACTGTTTTATGGCTCACCCACTGATCCCAGAGCTGTGTTGCTGTGAGTAAGCGGAGGATGAAGATCCCCTGCCCCATAGCTTGTCAACTTAAATCACGCTGCACACCGACAGAATTTGTTTAGGCTACGCGCCTGTCAGAACTGTGGAGATTGACAGGTTAACCATTTTTTCCCTTAAGCCCAAGCTGTTGGTGTTGGTTTGTACTCAGTGTGGTGCTGTGTTATGCTTCAGGGAGGAGCTGTGCTCGTTCCAGCGGGAGATCGAGGTGTTGTCGGAGCAGTATTCCCAGAAGTGCCTGGAAAACGCCCACCTGGCTCAGGCGCTGGAGGCCGAGAGGCAGGCCCTCAGGCAGTGTCAGAGAGAGAACCAGGAGCTCAATGCACACAACCAGGTGCAGACACACACTGTAACACACAGCCACTGGTGCATGCAGCACACCTGTGTGCAATTACTCGATCAGGGACACTTCTCTTGCAGTGTGCATGAAAACGTTCTGTCCTGCAGCTCTGCTTCACTGTTCTAAGCTCGTTTTCCATATTTGTAGGAGCTGAACAACCGTCTGGCAGCAGAGATTACCAAGATGCGCTCCATGACATCTGAGGACGGAGTTGGTGACACAAACGCCACAATACAGGGGAAAGAGCTCTATGAGCTAGAAGTAAGGTTTAAAAAAAATCTCTACAAAGAAAGCAATAAAGGATAAACATTTTCTAATCAAAAAATCAAGTCTGTGCTAGTGAGGTTTTAAACAGAAGTTTATGCTTCTGACGTGACTTTTTACATTGTCTTCTTGTGTTATTTCAACCTTTTTTTTTCTAGGTGATGCTGAGGGTGAAGGAGTCAGAGGTCCAGTACCTGAAGCAGGAAATCAACTCCCTGAAAGATGAACTCCAGGCTGCCCAAAGAGTATGTGGTTTATTTTTAACTTGCCTCTGATAAGATAGCACTTGAAAGCCAGGAACAGCGAGATGAGAGAAAGATGAATACCCTTTATCTGAACTGCAAAACAATATATTTTTAGGACAAGAAATATGCAACAGATAAGTACAAGGACATCTACACAGAGCTGAGCATCGTGAAGGCCAAAGCAGAGCGGGATCTGGGCCGGCTCAGAGACCAGCTGCAGCTGGCTCATGAGGCACTCGGGGAGCCGTCACTGGAGGAGGTGGAGAGAGGAGGATATGGTATGAAAAAAAACCAACAACAAAACCCTGGACCAGTTATACAAAAAACATGTGTAACAAGATCCTTATGATGAGCAAGCAATTAATTTTAGAATGTAATTTGGAAAGTTATTGTTTGAACCCGCTGCATGCACATTACTGTGCAACTTGTGTTCATTAGGAAGTTTGTGTTTAGGAGATTGGATCATTAGCATGATCACCAAATTTAATTCACAAAAACATTGCCCAAAAGTAAAAAGAATAATTTTACAACATGGAGCTTTGAAATCCAAAGTCAGCAGTGTCAGTTGCTGTATGAGGGGAACCTGAACTGATAGAAACGCTGGGAACAGATCAGAGTCAGAGGCTTCACTTCTTTTCATACTCGGCAGAGGAAGCGATGCCAAGCTTACATAAAAAACAACATGGCAATTGCATGAGTAAGTTAAATAAATGAACATTCAGTGGAGTGGAGGATAAGACCTTGTTACATTTTTTTTCCTTATTTAATTCTGAAATGTTTTTCCTCCTAGATATCATGAAGTCCAAAAGCAACCCTGACATCCTCAAGATGGCAGCTGCTGCAGCCAAACGCTCAGAGCGCACCATGAGGTCAAAGGTGAGTTTCCTACACACTTAGTAAAATCCAAACTTCATCCCACTCTGGAGTTAATTCAGGACTTTTTGTGGAACTGCATCACCCATTGTGTCATTCTGCTCCAGCAGCGACAGACTTCAAACTTTCAGAGCAGTCCTGCTTTGGCACCAAAGGCTAAGAAGCAGTTTCTAGTGACTCACTGCCATCTATTGGCCATCTGCATCATTGCATGCAGCATTACATGCCCACTGTTGCATCATTATAAGCAGTGTTCCTGCTGGGCTGCTTTTTATTTGTCCATTTAATGGCTCCATTAAAACAGCAGTCTTGGGATTGTGATGCAGTTTAAACCCGACTGTAGTCTAACACACATTTGGTGGTGTGTTTTCCCCCTTCTGTCCTCAGTCTGTGAATCGTGACATGCCCTGGGACAGTTAGGGCTGCCGAGGACGTGTAGGCCTCCTCCCCCTTCTCCTTTTAGGTAAACCAAAGCAGACTCACCCATGGCGGGGTTAAGCACATCCTCTGGTCCTCCACCTCAACAGATCTGAGTCACATACAATTATATCCACAAATATCCCACTGCACAGAGGCACGATGGGGAAAAATAATTGATGACACTCTGACAAACAGCATTTCTGCCTTTTTTTTTCCCACATTGGTGGTCGACTAGTCAGTAACAGGTTATCCCATGAGTCAACTATATAATTAAGTATGTCAAGAAATATAACTCATTGTGATGATTAAAATAGAGCATTAGAAGAAACATGAAACTTTATATATTCCCTTTGCCTTCAAACTTAATTTATTTTGCTCCCCTGTCTTTATATATAAATATATGATATAAAATAGCAAACCATTTGCATCCATGGTATATTGGTGATGAAAAGTTTCTGCACTGGTGTAGTTTTATGATGAAAGTTAGCTGCAGCTTGGTCGCAGGCTGAAAAGCTGGTGCTCTGTTTGTTGCCTGTGTTTTCAGATAAGATAGCTAACCATACAGTCGTCTTGATTACACCACTCTGTTTCTACTGATGGTAAACACTCCTACTCCTCCTGCCATTTCTGTACATACATACCGACAGACAGCAATTTCATTCTATATGTAAAAGAAAAACTTAAAATGTGGTGAGGGTTAGGGTCATTGAGAAATGTTTTTTTTGGGTGAAATACAAATGGATAAATTCATTTGCGCAAAGGCACACAAAAATAACAAACAGCTTGTATAAGAAAAGTATAATATTGAAATAAATAGTTTAAATTTATATAATCAACTGATTTGATGTTTTAGAAAACCATAAAATAACCACGACTTAATTTTTTTAAGTAAGGATATTGTTCATTATTATACTGATTTTGTTTTTTATTTGACACACCTGATACCATTTTATTGGCTGTTGTCAATTTGGGCTCCGTCACTCACAGGTTGTAGAGGAACTTGAAACCACTGTAATGTGACGTGTGGGCACTTCCATTTTAGAGGCTTGATCACCGGGTGACCACAGATTTACACAGTTTAGGGAAACACTGTTTACTCAGAAACTGCACATCTGCCCAGAGAAAGTTCTATTTTTCATCATCATCGTTACATCTGTTTTATCTCTTCATCCCTCCAGAGTCTAAAGGAAGGGCTGACAGCTGAGCAGAGACTCCACCTGTTTGAAAATAAAGACACTAAGGAGTTCTGACAGTGACGCGTTGTGTCTTCCTACCTTGCTGCATGTTTAGAAGCCCACTATATATTTTAGCTCTGTAATTACTTATTTAGTAACACTACACACTGGTCACAAAACACAGATCATATATTATTAAAAAAAAAACATGGTATGAAGTTTGAATTTCCTGTCTAGATTTTGCATTCCATGCACTTCAGTTACTGTGACTTTTTTTTGTATTGTTTATTGTTTGCTGCCATGTCTTACTGTAAATACTGTTTTTAATTAAGCATCTGTCATGCATACATTAAAACTATGATTGTGTAAGCTACTGTTTTTAACTTCCTAGACTGTTGCTAGCCAAAGGCATAAATGTGATGTTTCATGGCTAAACACAATGACATATTGATGAGTGTGTAATACTTGCATAACAAAACCATAGGAATGAGTCTTGCATTCAGGTCTGCATGTTGACGCTCCAACACTCCATTATCATTCCAGCACAGATGGATGTGTTGTTCAGTAAACAGGCTATAGAACATAAGTGCTTGTCTGCATCAGAGAACAAAATAACCTACCATGTTGCTTCAATGCCTGACTTCTACATTAACATCATAGATGTTCTCTTCAATCCTTGGATCCACATGAGATACCCATGGAAAAGCGACAGTTGAATGCATATGGATAGGACTCACTGATTCTAATTTAAAAATATATATATTAAAATTTATTTAGAGATTTTTTTTTTCCACACTGCAATCATTGGTCCAGCTGTACAGGAGTTGTTGGAGTTGGTTATGTTGTAGTCTTGTTCAGTGGCAGTTCCTTTGTATTTATTTAAATGGTTGGGATTTTTCTTTCACATTCCCATTCCTCTGTACTCTATTATTGTAAATATAAAGCAAATATACACCAACTGACTACAGGTTTATTAGCAATAAATATTTTTGCACCCTTTTTGTTGTGTGTTGTATAATATTGCTTATGTGTACTATTGTTTTTTTGGGGGGGGGTTTAACATTTAACAAACTAAAACGAAAATGATGTAAGTAAAAAGATAGCAATTGAGTTCATTTACTATATCAGGGCTAAAGCATTGCCTGGATCTCACTGTACAAATACTGGATGTGCTGCTGCAACACAAAGTTAACGGTTAAATGCTGCCCACGCAGTAAATTCACTGCTGCAATGGTGGACTTACAGGGGCTGTGTTACATGCATAGTTAACACTGATTATATTTGATTGACACTTTTGTTTCACCAACAGTAAAGTCGTAAAAACTAACAGCTTTGAATGTATTATATTGTCTGTCTGGCTTCATCTCATTGTTATCCAGGAAGAAAAAAGACAGGATTCTATGAACAAAGCACACTGGAGCTCAGTGGCAACGCAATCCAGCAGACACAAAGCTCTGAAAAGTCTTAACATGTCCTTACCTGTCTTATGGTGCATATCAAGTGACAAAATGAGGAATGATATTATGAAGCTTCATTTTGCTTCCAAGTTTAAGCAAGGTGTTCAATGGATTAAGAGTTCGCAATGACAAAGTTATTTCTTCAGTACCACAGTGTTAATAATATTAAGTATTTGTATAATTAGTAGTAACAGTATTAATATAATTGTAATTTGATCAAATCTCAATTCTAAGGTCTTTACTTGGATATTCCATGGCAGGTAACAACATCCTGTTGTCAGAGTACAGTTACTGAGCTTGCTTATCAAAAGATCAATTCACATTACAGCTGTGCTAACAATCTACTAATGAGGGCCTTGTTGTAGAGGTGGTTTTTAAAAGTATTGTACCTTTCAGATTCCACTTAATTTAAGTTTACTGCTTTTGCATATCAAGATCAGTTGAGTTGTAATGGCAAATGTTGCAAATGTAATTGACTGCTGGATTGGCCCTTTAAATTCATCTAAAATCTTTACAGCCATATTAAAAAGTCCAGAATTCTACTTAATTGTTTCATATTTTTTACTGGTATATAAAGGAAGAAAAAGAGTGCCAGTCTAAAATAAATTAAAGTTTGGCTTTAAAATGCAATGTAAAACATTTGTTAGCAACCACAATTTTTATAATTATTTATTAAGAAAGATTTTAGATTTGTCTCATAAA
>JAQNCA010000017.1:15669442-15695598 GCA_029783725.1 Acanthurus tractus | reverse complement strand
TAATAAAATGACACCAAATTCTTTGGGGATCAAGAGGTTGCGTTGGTAAAGGTCCTACCACTTAGCTCCCATAATGCCTCACTGTTTCTCAGCTCAGTGACAACTGTTTAACTGCTGCTTTTGGTTTTGACTTGTCAAGTCATCTCAGATAGACAGCAAACAGCTGGAAGTAATGCCCAATAATTGCGTCACCTTAATAAAAACTATTTCACCCCTGTCAGATGGCCCTGTGTTAGTTTCCAAAGCTTTGACAGCTTCACATGCAACAGGCTCAGTGACAAATTGGCTAAACTAGACTGTCTTTCTGCTATTAAAAATATGTGTCTAATATTTTTGATGTATGGTTTGATCGTACTTTTCTTCGTATTATTTCAATAAAGAAAAAAACACTGAAGCGCAACGTTAATTGTTTTATTGTGAAAGGGTTATACGGAAGTTTCAAAATATACTCTGAACAACTTGACACTGCCTGCCATGAGAGTGTGTACCTTGAAAGTGTGGGATCTTTATTTAATTTGGGGCTTTTTCTCTCAGTAGTATAGTTAGAATTCGTTAGAGTAGAGTAGGTTGTTGAAAGACATGCAGGGTGGGACGAATTCTTAACTGGACATTTAAAAAACGCTACGATCTCTCCCGGCCGGGTAAGTTTTGATCAGCAGCACAGCGCAGCGTAGCGCATTACCTCCGCTGTCTTTGTTTCAGCCAGCCGGGCCTTGCCCCGATGCGTATCGTTCTCTTAAATGGAGAGAACGTGCTGCCAAACTCCACGAAAAATATTTCGCAATTTAACAACACGATGTTTATCGGTGAAACGTCAAATCTAGTTAAAAGCAAAGTATACTTTTTTGAACCCCTAAAATCCTTTCTTCTATTCGGTTTCCACAGGATAAAGCAAATAACAATCGCTAAACAAAGATTTTACAGTTAAACACTGGTTTGACCGTTCTTCCTACAAAGTTACTAAGAGTCTCATTGGACAATAACGAACAATGTAAACCACTAAGCTAAAAAAGTTAACATTTTATCAGAATAATGAGGTTATCGGGTTACTAGACATCGCCGAATTGAAAAGCGATCACCTATACATATTAAAACCTGCTAATTTATATTTTTTTGAGTGTGGTTCTCCTTTTCTGATCAAAGTAACTTTAAGCTGTCAGATAATTTACGCAGTTCGGCGCACAGGAAGGTTACCGGAGCTTAATAGGCCCTAGCTAGCTAACGTTAGCTGTGGCTAAGCTTAGGCTAACTACCGTTAGCAACCCGGAGCTGTCAATGTTGGTGGTAAAAGTCAGCCGGTTGTCTTGAGAGGCACCACCTGTTAAAGGTAATAACATTATATTATAAAAAATCAGTGACATTAAGGCAAATTAAAATAAGGCAAAACGTTTACTGTCTGCCAACCCAACGTTATGTTCTTCAACGTTAATGAAATTCAAGCACACGTCAGTTTCTTAGCTAATGCCAACCTTATGACTGGGGCTGTTCGGGCTGGTGTTATTACTGTTTGCTGGGCGTCTTACAATAAAACCAAATTCAGAAAACAAGACTAAATAAAACACTGACAAAGTGGTAACTCGTGATGAATCTAAGTGGTCAAACCAAGTTAAACTATGACCACAAGTTCCTGAAAAAGAGTGGCGAGGAAAAAGTGTTTTTTTCTCTGGTTAGAGTTGTTACTGTAAAAAAACTTGTTTTTTAAAGAAGTTATGATTCTGCTAATTAAGTATTTTTTACAACAGAGCACATAACTATTACTTGACCAGCTTTCATTTCTCCTCTCTATCCATTGCAGTTGTTATGGAGCAACCACCTGGGAGCTTAGATGATCTACAGCCTCAAGACCTCTCCACCTCCAGCATCTCCACTGTGATAGACCTTACCAGGACAGGCGAGGAATGTGTCGTCAACGCCACGTCCCTCGATCCCCTGCAGATTGTCAAGAGCCCCAACTGGTACCTGAACTCTGGGGCCAGCAACCCTGGATTAGCCTCCTCAGAGAACAGCTCCTCGGACGTCACACTCCAGTCAGGGGATCAGATTCAACCACACAATGCCTTCTCCCACACTAGGGTCACCATCTCCTACGTGAGCAGGTCTCACGTCTTTTCCACTCAAAACTCCCTCTCCCAGCATGCACCTCTGTGCAGCGTCCCACCCGCCAGCACGTTGTCCCTCCAACCTCCTTGTGACTCAGGAGAAGGGCTCGGGGAGACTGGCTGTGCTTTTAACCAGCATTACTTGGAGCAGGTAGAGGAACCTGTGGACCTTGCCACTCAGACAGAGCTTTTGCATTCATTGTCTCAGGCTCAGGGGGGGTCCGAGAGTGATGGGGGAGTATGTCTAACACAGGAGCCTCATGAATTAAATGGTGGGGTAATTTCCACGGATGGGAATGAAAATGAGCGCGTGGAGGGCCAAAAGGAACACAGCCTCTCTCGGGAAAACAGTAGGGGTTTGGAGAATGGTCAGAGTGATGGCTGGTCGAATTCAGGAGCATGTGCTGAATCCTCACCGGAAACACTCACGAATGCCGCAGGGGAGGATGAGGAGACAGGAGGCTCTGAGGTGCTCTTCATCATGTCTAAGGAACCAACCCCGGTGGCCGAACCAGACAGTGTTGCTGCTAGAGACCTGTGCACACTGAGCAGGGAGTACATCAGTCCTTTAGAGGACCCTGTCTCCCCCTCCGCTACCTCACAGGATGATTTGGATGATGTGTTTGTCTTGCCTCAGGCCTCCAGCTCCCCAAGCGGAGACAACTCCTATCTTGAGACAACTGATGAGGTTGGGTGGGATGGCTTGAGTACAGAGGGTACCGTTCAGCCAGCCTCAGGCATCAACAATAGCACCACGAGGTTAGATCCAATCGATGAGAGTAAGCAGCCCGTCTATAAACAGAAGGCAGCGTTGGAGCCTTTGATTGACTTAACAGACGATGTTTATGTGTCAGATGTTTCGGAAAACAAATCCAAAACTGTCATTCCACACCTAAACGGGAACGCAAAGGCACTACAGAGGACATTAAAAGAGAAGAAATTGCCGGTACGCTCTGGCAGAGGGACACGATTAGAGGCTATAGTTATGAACATAAATTCAAGCAGGTATAAAGTGTCAGGATGCATACGCACCAGTAAGAAAGCAAGTGCTTCCCCATCGACGGCCAGTGATTCTAGGTTAGCTCGTGCTAAGAGGAATGACGCCCTGTCAGTGGGAGGAAGGACGAACAAGGCAAAGGCATCTTTCTCAGTGAAAACAATGAAACAGAAAGCAGCAATTCCAGTGAAAAGGGGGAAAACGAATAACATTAACAATGACAAATGCAAAGACTCTACCTCTGATTCTAAAATCAATAATTCTAAAAAGTCACCCAGCAGCACACCTGCAAAAAGTACTCCGTTTTCTGCGCACAAAAACTCCAAACAGCAGCCAGAGCAGCCTTCTCACCCTGACCCCTCAGTGGAAATTCATGTGACAAGACTTTCCTCACCACCTCCACCATCATCAGGATCTCCAAAGAAAAGCAATGGCAAAGCCAAAGGCAAGGCTACAGGTAGCAAGACATCTCTCACTGCCAGGACGAAGGACCCTCGCACTCCCAAGAGGAGGCGAAAGAAACACAAGCAGAGCAAGTCTTCCTCCATGTTCTCCCCCAAAGAGCCGGAGATCAAGTTGAGATACGTCAACTTCAAAGAAGAGAAAAGGGACCTGAGGTTAGACGGTTTCTCCCCGTTCATCCATGTTGAGCGTCAGCAGTCATCGCCATCACTGTGTACTGTAATTAACTACCCCGAGGAGATAAAGGCACAACAGAAGAAGGGCCAGCAGGCTCACCCCGGCGGCTTCGTGTCCGCAGTTGTCCCAAGCACTTCCTGTCTGCAGCTGGGCCGGGCATCCATGCACAGCCAGCACCAGCGCTCTCTGGTCTGCTGCCTGTGTGGGCGCTCGACCAATGCCATGGACTTGGGGGACCTCCACGGTCCCTATTACCCCGAAGGTTACCAGCCAAGCACCAAAACGCCAGCCAGCACGTCAGGCCTCAAAGAGGACGAGGACGAGGACGACTTCAGTGATTCAGACTCTTCGTCTTACAGTAGCAGGGGCAGGGGAAGGACACGTGCCATCCCGCCAGCTGCACGGCCCCTCAGACCAGGAGCCCAGCTAAAGGAAAAGGGCCTCCTAGAGAGCAAGCGGTGGACCGGTGACAGCACTGGCAGCCCCGCAGCTAAGCGGGCTCGCACGGATACCCTTGTGGAGGACTGGTACAGTCCCCCTGTGCTTCCCCTGGAGCCCTGTGAGTACTGGCTCCACGAAGACTGCGGCATCTGGTCCGCAGGCGTGTTCCTCGTGAAGGGCAAAGTCTACGGGTTGGAGGAAGCTGTCAAGGTGGCCCAGGAGACGGTAAAGCAGCATTTTAAACCTACAGTGTGACTGCGTTGTTACACAGTGCTTCACGGAGATGTGATGGAGCTGGAAAAGATTAAGTCTGCCTCCTGACTTGTTTTCTAGGCCTCTCGGATACTAATAGATTTCAGATGTGTTATCAAATCAAAGCCTGAGGAAGCATGAATAGCTGACAGTTCTGTCAAATAGAAAAAAATTAGAAGTTATTGGTGCAGCCATGCAACACTGAGACATTGTGATCAGTACAATATGACAAATTAAACCGTGCCGGAGGCTTTTGGTTGCTGTGCATTTCAAAGAGAGCTGCTCTTTAAAAGCTGAGGTTTCTGCAACAGCAGACAGAACAATCCCTCTGAGCTCTTTGCTTATTGCTTCCGTTCTGCAGTTTCTGCACACACACTGCTGGAATCCAACTCTTTAATTTTTTATGGCAGATGATCATTATTCACTTCTGAAACTGTAGTTTAACAAAAGTGACTTGATGTTTAGAGAATGTACAGAACCATCTGTTATCACCAGACCAAAGTAATCTTCTTGGCTCACATGATGTCAGCTGAGCAGTCTTCCATTACAACAGTGCAAAAAACCATCCTTTAAGACGACAAGATGTATTAGAAAGTACATTTTTTTTAAATTTGAGAAACTGGAATCAGTCATTTGTCGTGCAAAAAAGTGACTTATGTGTTATGATCCAGCCTGTCAGGCAAGATGCCAGGATATTTGCCATATTCATGATCCCAGCAGGGATAACATGAGTAATAATGAATACTTGAGGCTCTGGAGGCAGGGCTGCAGTAGATTTAGTCATGTTTTCCCTTACTTTGGTCACCACAAAGCATGCAACATGTACCCTTAGTTTACCGCCACATCTGTGAGCAAAGTTCAGTAATGAGGTCCTAAAAGATTTTCCTATTTGACAACATAGACTCTCACCACTGATGATCACAAATCTCATTTGCAGCTTTTGTAGAGAACATCTGTGTTTCTATGAGAAATTGCAGCACACATACACATGATATATCTTTTCTGAGGTTTCTTGATTCACTGTCTTTGGAACATTTGAATAAAGCAGAACCATTGTTATTTTTCCTAGAAAAACATTTGCCTTTTCTATTACGGCAATTCAAAATGTCTTCCTGAAAAGGTTAACTCAGGTAGAGTGCTTAAAGGCAACTGTGTGCTTGAGTTAGTTATATCCTAAAATGTTTGCCTTTTGTATGCAGTGATGATAAATGAAGACCTTGAGGATGTAATAACTTTTTTTATAAGGTGTCTGTGTCTTAAAGCTTTTGAAATTTAATTAGCTAACTTAAAGAACTTTTAAGTGTCTCGTGCAGCTGAATACAGCCTTCCCTGCTGCTTCTCTTATCGAGTGAAACATTGATCAAGTAGGAGTTTCAAGAATTCCAGGAATTTTCTTGTAGTTTGTTAGTATTACCTACAATATTTAGATGGATATTCAACAGGGAAGTAACCTGATAGTGCTTTATTTCTTTATGTTTATAAGGTATTTCATGTTGTGTGCACCTGATCTGGTTTTGAAACACGCTGACATGGCATAAACATGCACGTTTTTTTTTACGTTCTATCTGCTGCTTTCAGATGTGTTCAGCGTGCCGTGACCCAGGTGCTACACTGGGCTGCTTCTTCAAAGGCTGTCCCAACAAGTACCACTACAGGTGTGCTCTGGAGTCAGGTGAGTGCTGCTAACTGTTTTGTGGCTAAACCCATTTTATTTTGGGTGGTATACACTCATGCTGTTATTTTAGATTCTAAATTATTTTCTAAACTGTGTACGTGCTAAAATATAACGTTGAATGCTCCCACGACTGGTGCTCTGTGTGAGTGTGTCTGACTTCATGTGGATTGCTCTGTAAATAGCTCTTTTGTGAAGTACGGTTGGCTGTTATCACTTCCGCCAAGCCTGAACTTGCACATGTGGGCGTTTGAACCCACTGTGTGAGTCAGTGTGGCATCCTCAACTCCTCTGTGTTCTTGTTCTAACAGACTGTGTACTCATTGAAGAAAATTTCTCCATGAAGTGTAAAAAGCACAAGGTGAGCAGAAATAACGGCACTTTAAAATGTCACCGGCTGGTGAAGAAATACAATTTGTACAGAAATAGATGTGTATCTGCTGACGGAGCGGACCTGGCTGCCTGCTGTTTAAAACAATCATGGAATATTGTGTGACTGTGTCGTTATATAAATATGAATATAAACTGTGTTGGTTCCTCCTCCCTCCCCAGAACAAGACATTCAAAGCCCCTCCAGGGAAACAATGGGATGACAGGTGACAGAGTTCACAGAGACCTCATGAGGTGAGTAAGTCCCTTCTATGTATGTGGTCCTACAAGAAGTTTTGTTAAGTTAGAGAAAATCTCCCATCAGCCCAGAGAGCAAAGTCGTCTCAAAATGTGAATTTATTATAGAAAACAGTTTGGGGCTGAGGGAGTCTAAAGTATAAAGCTTATCAGTTGCAGTTTGGAAGTGTAGGAGGTCTTTAAGGTCAACTCTTATGCAAAACTAAATGTTCAGTTTCAGTGGTTTCTTACCAGGTCGCCAGCTTCATGCAATGAATGTGCAATAAATTGCTGTCCAAAACTGCAATCATTTTTCATGCAAAAATGCCAAACATCGGCTGTCAACGTATTAGACTCACAAGAAAACTCATTAAGACATCACTGTGGGCACAGAATTTAAAAATAAGCTCAATTTGTTTGCTTTTGACATATTGTTTTTCTGAGTGTTTAATATAGCAAGCCAGCAGGTCATGTTAAAAGGTGAGTAGTAGACAGTTTACAGAAGTTTAAGATAAACCCGACTGGGTGGCTTTTTACAATTTCTATACTTGGAACAAGTTTCACCACCTTCAGACCAGCTTAATGTAAATATCATTTTGAGCTTAAAGTCCACAGTAACACTTTTGTAAAGGAGTCAGTTTCATACTGAACTACCTACTTTGTTCAGCTACTCCGACTCTACCAACCCTGAAACCTAAGCAAGGTGACCATAAACTGCAAGCCTGATATTGTTTTTAATGCAACGTCAATGCAGTATAAAAGAAAGATTAATACATTTTAACTTAAAATGTAAAAGGAGACTAACAATGAATTGATTTATTTAAAAAAGAGATTAAATAATGTTCTTATATCTTAACTAGTTGTATGATTTAGCTTTTCCTCAATAACTGAACAAGAGTGTAAGTCTATAGCCATGCAAGCAGCTCTGTGACTCTGATATGGGCCTTTGCACTTTAACCACTGATCCTACTTGCAATGAAAATAGCAAAGCTGTCATGCTATCATGCTAAGGCTTTATGAACAAGTGTAATGTTTCCCATGTCCACCATGCATGCCAGCAACACTGATGGTTCAGTTTTGTTGTATTTTGTTTTTTACTGGATCTCTGGAAATCATCAGAGCCCTTCGACAATTGTTTTCTTAACATTTGACCACAAGTTTTTGTCGCAGGCAGTGAAGTGGTAAATAAAATCAGACTCATGCCCTTTAACTGTGCTGCACAATACAGAGCTTGCATGTTAAGTGTCACAAATGTCAGTTACGTAACGACTCTAGCACAATGTTCCAGAGATGCTACTGAAACCTTCAGTGCCTCCTCTCCCAAAACAAGAAATGTGTGAAACAAAGTAAAATAGGTTTCTCTTGTGTTTATTTATTCAGATATTCACCTGCAGCATCCTGCAGGGGCTCTGCTTTCCCTTCTGCTGGTAGCCATGGCAACTGTGGACCAGGGTTCTTCTGACAGCTAGCACCCATAAACCTTAACTTCACCCTTTGCTCTTCAACTGCACTGTTAAACCCCGGACACTGTGCCTGGGAGGGCCCAGTCGCAGAAAGCTCCCTGAGTGCAGTGTGACGGTACTCATCAGACAGACGCCGGTAACACCAGCCGTCTGGCCAAACTCAACTCTTACAAAGTGACATGCTCAAATTGTCATTTATGTTCTCACTTTGTAGTTATTTATATGGATTTTTTTTCCTGGATTTAATATGAATAACAATCAAATATATTTAATTTTCTAAAGATTTTGTAAGTATTTGATTATATTTGGTTTATTTATTCCTGGAGTTTTCTTATTGGCTTCTTTAGCAGTTGTCAGAGAGGTTTGATTGTGTGTGGATTTTTTTTTTTTTTTTTTAAGTTATTTCTAAAGCAGTTCGATGTTGAATTATTAAGCCAGTCAAAAGAGATGCTGGATTTATCAAATGAGGGGACAGAGAAAAGGGCTGAACAGTCAAGATATGATGCTTACAGAACAATGTACCCGATGGATCAGAGCTCATGGCATTAGTTTGTGTTTGACAAAGAGCGGTGCAAAAGGCACGTCTGAAATACACCCGAACGACACTTGCACTGAATGTTGGGGCCCAATTCATGTTACTGCGGAGACTGAACAGTGTATGTTTGAATGTATTCTCCCCACGTGAGGGGTTTCTGCAGGAAGCACTTTGGATCGGCACTGAACACGTGTGGTCCTCTGCTCCGGCTGCAGCATTTACCGTCTTCAGCTTTTCTGCCCCCGCCCCCCGCCCCCCGCCCCCCACCCTCTTTGAGCTCCATGGGTCATCCTGTGAACTTTAAAAGAGACACAACTAACCATCAGGATAAGACCATGTGATTTTATTTGACTTAAAGCACTTTGGCCTCCCACGTCAGGCTGGGAGAATTAAAATGTGCCCGTGTTGTTTTTGTCTGCACAGCCCTTAAATCGATCGGTATCTTAACAGAAAGTCAATCCAATTTTGTTGAGAAACCTGTTTTATCTACCGTTTACTTGGATTTCTCCTCTTTTAGAGCTGCTAAAGTTTCTCTCTGTTCAGTTACATTTTCTGAATTTCGCAGCATAATATTCACACAGAGGGAACCTCAACAAGCAGTCTTTTGGAATGAAAGGACCACTCTGCTTTACCAGTCTCACCAGTTTAAGAAGGATGTATGTTTGCAGATTTCTACGCTGACAGTGATAGTCTTTGGTTTACTTCAGTTCTGATTTCAAAAGGCCATGCTAGTATTAAATTTCTTAATGTCCTCTGCGGTTTCATCCCTGAACTTGGGCCTGAATGGTGAGTTTCTGCTGGAACTTTTCTAAAAATAAAGCCTTATCTGACATACAAGAGGTATATACAGTTTTCCTACTCTCACTAGCTTGTGGTGCAATGACAAATCAGTGGATGTACATCACCTTCCTTTGGACATCCTGATGACTGAAGACAGCTTGCATGCACTTTTCTGCTGCAGTCTTTGTTGTTATTCATACCAGCAGCATGGTTGGCCATTTCCTAATGAACCCTCCGACCACGCAGGTACACACTGACGCTCTGGGACTTGTGTAAATCATGAACTGAGCTCCCAGTCTGATAGTATCTGTTGAATCAGGTGATGAGGTCTGGGCTTTGGCCCGTCGGTCTGCCTGTTTGTTATTTTAGAGAAAGTCTAAATGTGATCAGTGTTGATGTAACGTCTCTATGTACTTCTGCATAGCGCCATTAGGGGCAGCGTTGTGCTGTCTAAAACCAGTGTGTGAGGTTTACCAAGCCATGGCTTCAAGTTAATGGATATTCACACAGAGGCACAAAGGCTTCTTCTGCTTAGTGTCTCACCAGCAAGCAGCAGGACACACACACACTCACACACACCAAAATCTCCTTATCCTGCAACGCCACATCTTTTTTTATTTGTGCCATCTGTGTATTTTGTATTTTGTTGCAGTGCTACCTTTTTTTTTATAAGCAGGTGTGAGCCTGAATTGTTCAGTTTTTCTTTCTTTTGAATTACAGGCAATTGTTTGCATTGTACCAAATACAGCTTTTGGAATATGTTTTATTCTTCCAAAAATTTTGGGATTTTTTTAAAAAATATTTTGTCCGTGTGTTAATCTCAGGGCTGAATCTCAAATATTCTAATGATTTGAATTTTATCTTGTTTTTGTTTTGTTTTTTTTTTTCTTGTTTTTGTGTTTGGGGCTCATTGTGTTAATCCCACATTGACTGGAGCAATGATATATGTAGCAGGATGTGGTTATCTCCTCAGATGCAAGGCCTTCTGTCCTGGTACACACTACCCATCACATTCCAACCTCCTCAGTGAGTCTGTCAGTGCTGTGGTGATTTTTAGGTTTAACATGGGATTAGGACTGCCAACTTGTGTCACTTTTGTTTTTCTCAGCTTTATTTTATGGCTACTTTTTGTACCGTCTTGGAGCATCAGAGGTCATGTAATTGTCGAAAATAAATATTTTGTTCCATGTTGTGGTTTTCTTAAGAGATTTGTGTTTTTGAATAACAAGTTGCAACATTTTTTCATTTGACTTTGGATGTAAAATTTTATATTTTCCTATAATAAAGAGCACCATGATGAGCAATAATAACTAAGACATGGAAAAACTTGCGATTAATCAGGAAGGCCCTGTGGAAAAATGAATAATGAAATTACAGTCTAAATTCATTTTACTGTCATATACAATGAAATGGAATTTTATTGCTCCTATACAACTAATAAAAACAAATGTATGTAAATGTAAAGTAATTAGCAAGCTTGTGAAAACATTAACTACTTTATACATTTTGATGCTAAGGACAGCTTGAGGATAAAAGCTGTCCTTTAAGTCTGCTGGTATAGCAGCAGAAACTTCAGGGTCTTTCTCCAGATTGCAGCAGAGGGAACAAGCTGTGGCCTCACCTTACCAATGTTAGCAGTGATAATGACCCAATGCAGAGCCCAAAATCTTCAAAAAAATATCAAAATCTTGCTTCCTTTAATTTGTTCTGTGGTATTTATACAAATTCTATGAGGTGCTGATACTGAACATACCACAACAGTGTCATTACGATCCATAGCTTACATACTGTACTGCTCATATACCACAGTTTAAATAAAACTCGCTTATATTTGTTCTGCTTTGTCCAAATGCAGAGGACTTTTGGGGGACAAGACAAAAAAGTCCACATACCAGAGATCACTCCAACAAGAATTCTCATTTTATTGACTAAATCTCAGCTTACAGGAAGACAGTTGTATTGCAAAGACAGAACTGGATACGAGTTCTAGTGCTGTGGTCATCTACTCACTAAAACTCCACCAAAATTATGATGCTTTGAAATAAGTCACTGGACAGTAAAGACTCCATTACAACACATTACGTTATGGATGAAGTGAGGAGGCAGCAGCGACGGATTCAGACATTGCGAGGGAGTAAAGGATGGAACATATCGCTTCATCCTTCACTGCAGTTCAGGTGTCCTCAGCCAGCAGATACCGGACCTAAACCTAATAGTGTTTCATCCTGGCATATACTGAAATATCCATTCTAGCATGCTGTTGTCCCATTGTTACATAACAATGCAAAAATCCACTAGGATGACGTTATGGCGAAATTAAAGTGAAAATGAACTTATTTCTTTAGTTTATCTCACTGTGAGTCAAACCTTGTTTTGAGTCTCGTTGTCTTTACATTTGCAATGCAACAAATTGGAAGTTTCTAACAGAGCTTTTAGTGACAGAACCAAACATTGTTCTTGCAGGGGGCTAAAACAGCTATTCACTTTCACAACAGTTTCTGCCTTTTTATTTATTTTTTTGTGTGACATGGTGCCTCTGGTCAGAGTCACAACTTTAAATCATTTTTTCATTCAGTCTGCTGGTTTTATGCTTTTCTTCTGACAGCCAGTAGAAATAACATCTCACATGTAGCAGTGAGCTAACTTAACATCATTTTTGTTTTCTATCGAAATGTTACAGGTCAGCTTTAAAATAACTCCTGAAGGACATATATAAACGAAGCTAGCCATGTGCCGCAAAGGTTCAGTAAATACCTGCTTCCACTGTGGCAATACCAGATTCAGTCTCTATCATGGCCTTTAATGTTGTTACCTCTGGTTCGAAATATGAACTACCATTTAAACACAAAAGAAATATTCATTCTCTGTGTATGAATGCAATGCAGTGTCTTGAACACAAAATTTAATTATCATTCTGAACTATCAATTGCCCTCTTGCCCTTTCAGTAAATTAGCCTACAGTTTTTGTTGTCTGCGCTACCGCAAAATGAAGGGAAACTACCTAGCTAGAGTGCAGAACCGGTTGTTGTGACACCATATCATGTATAAGATAATGTGTGCATTTTAAATTGACACCAGAGCTGGAAAACTTGGAAGTGAAAGAAACGCCTGTGTTTTCAAAACACAAAATGCTTGTGTTAGCATTGCCACAACAAATCCTCAGTCAGATTTAGCTTAACAGGGACTAATTAAAGGCCAGCAAAAAAGGGTCAATTCTACAAAAGATTTTACCATTAGACTTTTTGGTTTTGTTACATACAATTTAAACATAAAACAACAGTTCTCATTTATATATTTCTTTTTTTTTTATTACAGTCCTAGATGTCATCACTTGCAACTTTTGGTTTCATCACAGCCAGATTAGCTACATGTGTCACTTGACTTTCAATAAAAATCAATGGTTTGTTAGTATTAAGCTGTGATACACTGCAGATAGATCTGGGAGGTGCTATGGACAAGCGGAGGGGTGCTTTTCAGGGGAACACTGCAGAGAAGGAATGACACGATGAGGTAATGTGCAGGCCCATGTAATCTCGTCCTCATACGGTCATGTGAAAGGCCTCACCAGCTGAATCTGATGTGCTGGAGCTCAGACAGAAAACACTGCAGAGCCAGTGCTGCTTGCTGCTGGCTGATGGAGGGCAAGCAGCTGTGGAAAACAGCACAGCTACAGTGTCTGTATCAGGACCGTCCTTTGTACTGAGTCAGACGGCTGCCGATGAGGTCAGAGATTGTCACAAGATGTAGTAATTTGCATACTCGCTTGCTGATCCGGGAGCAGCTTTGATGAACATGATCCAAGCGGTTTATGTAAGGGCTGAATCGAGTTTAGCTGGTCCTCAGTCAGGCAATATTCAAGCTGAGGCGAGTGACTCTAACAAGATAAAGAAACATGTTGTTTGCAGCTACACTACATCTACAGAGTACTACAGCTTGTGACAGGAGAAACACAGAGCTGGTCTTCACAACAGAGCTTTAGCACATACAAGTTCATGCAGATTTATGTCTGGAAAGCAATACATAAAACGCCCATTCCTGTGCATGATCCAATGCTTTTTTTTCTTCAAATTATTACTGTAATATTCATGATGAGTAAAGGAGAAAAAAAAAATTGATTACTTTTTTTTTGCAGTTAATTTAATGTTGATAATAAAAAATACATCTACGCCACACTACTTCACTAAAAGTGGCAATTTAGAAGCAAAATCTCTAAATTTACATAATTTAATTCCCGTTCTGTGGTGTAAGTTCAAGCCTCTTGCTTCATGTCCTCATGCTTTGCTTTTTTTCTGTTCCTGAAGGTGGTAAGATGTACACGACATTAACAGCAATACAAATACAACACACTAAATAGAAACTAATTATTGTTCCGATTTTTTTTTTTTTAGCCCTAAGATGTCTCAGAAGAACAAAACAGCATAATTCACTCTGAGACATAATGCAAGAAATTGTGCTACGGCAAAAATTCCACATCACAACAGTTTATGTTTCTGTTTATCCTCTTTTCCCCCCCATTTTTTTTCTTGTAAAGCCGGTTCAAATTCTCATAAAGTTTGAGCTACTTTTCATGCAGTTTATAAAAGGTGACTCTTTAACATCTATTGTTTTTTTTTCTGTAGATCGAATTGAAAATGCCAAGTGATCATTTTTCTCTTCAGACAAGACATTTTGCTCAAGGTTTTTAAAGAAAAAAGAAAGGAATACAAACAGAATCTTTTTTGGAAAAAGTAAAAAGAAACAATAAACAGAAGCCATTCAAACAGAATTTAGAGAGTGAGTAGAAAATAGTCTCTCAGTAGTGAAGTAGATATGTTTGACACAAAGAACAGAGACATCATAAGCCTTCTTTCAGTCCAATCTGATGTCATGTAAAATATTCTGTCTGAAAACTGTTGGTTCAACCTCATAAATAACACACAACTATTCAAACAAGTGTGTAAAGCGGCCAATCCAACTTGCTGCGCAGAGAAGTGGATTTGGCTCAGCTCAGCCAGTCCATTAAATTACACTGTGAAGTTGAACGGAAAACGAACAAACAAAGCTGCTTTACAAAAAAAACAATAGAAAAAATAGAGAGTGTAATCTTTTTCAATTAAATAAATAATAAAGTTCTCAAAGCAAAATAAATCCACTTCTTTTGGATTCACACACACAGAACGCACAGTGATACACACGACAAACACACTCGCACCTCCACATCTTTGTTTACATGAAACATTTAAAACCACCGCTCGCTTGTTTTATCTCTTAAGGTATCTTTCTTGACCTGTTTTCTTCAAAAATACAAATCCTTTGTCCCCTCGGTTTCATTAAAAAATGACAACCGGTCACGTCCCGAAGAGATCACACAACGCCCTTTCTCTTTTGTGTTTTTGTTTCGTTTTTGTTTTTTGCTGGAAGTATTGCTTTAAGAAATACATTTTGGTCTTCTTTCCAGATGGTTTTAGTGACAGGATCTCTAATGGAAGCAGTTTCATTTTTTTTTCTCTGGGTTTCGAAAAATGGCATTCAAGCACATCATTGAAATCAAAAAGTAAAAGGAGCTTCTTTCCAAATTTTTGGACACTACTTTCACCAAACAGCCTGCCCTCTAGAGGAATGTTGGCGTATTACAAACACCGTCCAGGTCTTCCACCAGTGTGCTCTTCCTTTCTCGAGATGTTAAAAACAGGATGCGCGTTAGTATTCGTTGTCTCTTTGTTTCTTTTTTTCCATGCATGCACATCTATGTGGTTGGATGAGAGGTATAAAAGTGTGTGCCGGTGAATCTGTGACAACATTATTGTTCTGAAGCTCTCAGACGCAGATTTCAATGGGCGTGGCCACCAGCATGCGACCGCCCGGCGAACTGTTTTCTCTCGGCATTCGGTCATAACTGTTGGTGGACGACACGGAGCTGTTGGTGGAGACGGACACAAAATGTTGGCCCCCACCTGGTTCGATCATCCCACCTTTAGCTCCGCCCCCACTACCCCTCTCCACCGCCACTGGAGACAGAGGAGAAAGAGGTGACAGCGGGGAGAGGGGAGATAATGTCTGCTGCTTCATTCGCTCCACAAGGAGCTCCTCATCTTCCTCTCCAGACGAAGATGAGGAGATGGTGCCATCCACCTCCCCTCGGACCCCTCCTCCTCCTCCTCCTCCTCCTCCTCCTCCTCCCCCTCCTCCGCCTCCTCCTCCACCACCACCACCACCACTAACCCTCTCTCCACCAGCGGCACTGTTGCTGTTGCCATTGTTGTTGTTGTTCTCTGCGTCCAGCATCCAGGAGTGGCTGAAGTACCCGAAGACCTCTTTGACGGAGCAGCGGCGGTCCTGTTCCACGGAGAGCAGCCGGCGGAACATGCGGAGGGCCTGTTCAGTGAAACGCCTCCACTGGGACGGCACAGTGTTCGTCCTCCTCCTCTGCCAGCGGATGAACTCCTGGTAGAAGGAGTCAGAGGGCAGAGCCTTCTCCCAGGGGAAGTTACCGGTGAGCATACAGAAGAGCAGCACACCGAAGGCCCACACGTCTGTGCTGTAGTCCACGCAGAAACCCTCGTGGCGGGACACGTCACAGAGCTCCGGGGCCGTGTATGGGATGGTACCGCTCACCTGAGGGGGGGAAGCTCAAAATGTCAACACTAAGGTGGAAACAAGAGAGAGCTGGCAGTCAGAGACAGAAACGATACTCACTCTTTTCACTGGTGAGCCAGCTCGGCGTGTCATGCCGAAGTCAGACAGCTTGACCTTGCGGCACTCTCGGTCGAAAATGAGGATGTTTTCAGGTTTGATGTCCCTGTGGACCAGCTTCTTACAGTGCAGGTAGTCCAGAGCGATGGCTACTTGGTGCACACAACGCTTAGCCACTGCCTCGGGAAGACCAACCTGAAGGGACGGACAGAAGAAGATCAGAGTGTGATATGCGATACCTGCGATGCCGTACGAGACGCAATCGAACATTTCCATGATGCATGTCGCACACAAGCAGTAAAACAACACACAAGCAGTAATGTGCATGAAGCAGATGAAGTGATTGCTACATGCACATTACTGTGTCCATTGGTGCACAACAGAACCACTTGATTGCACCTCTTACATTGCACATCACACCGTAAAGGCTTAATTTGTTACCACAGAATAATTCTTTTATGTGAAATGTGTTGAATGTTTTCAATCTAATTCTAAAAGACACATTTTCTTATGGAAAACACGATACACAGCCGACAGCAGCAGACTATGAAACCTGATGATACACCAGCAAATGGAAGGAAAGGAGACAGAAATGTTATTTTCTCTATAAGCTACGTATAACGTGTTCGGTCACAGGACTTTTTAATCTCATGTTTCACTTGTTCAGTCTGAATTTAGTGAAACTGGAGCAACGCGTTGGTTCGGACAGTCAACTTAAGTCGCACTTGAAGTGGCTGATTCATTCACTAGTGGCTCCTTCATCCACTGTTGGGCCGCCTAGTAATTTCCAATCAAACTGTTCAGCCCTACATGAGCTTTAAACACTCCTCAACACAAGGGTCTCTGACTGAATCAGTATTTGATAATATGTTACTTACAAGTGCAGTAATCTACATAAACACACATAAAAAGACATAAAGTAACTCTCTTTACAGTAGAAGTCTTGTATGAAGGTCCCCGAGGGAATACATTTAACATCATTTTAGCATCTTTAAAACAAGCAGGTGCAAGTAGGTGGGTGGGGTGTGGGCTGAATCATTTTTCAGAAATGTGTGTAACGATAGGTCAAGTGTGGGGTTAAAATGTTTTTTTCTGATTTGTGAAAACATCTTAGTGAGAGGAGAGTGCAAGAAGAAGAAGAACTGTATTTTAATGGAGGAAGCCTGTTGTCATTACATCAGAACCAGCCACTTTGTTCTTGATGTAAAAGCAACGACGCAGAGAAGCAATAAACTGAGATGGAGCACCTGTGGAGGAATGATATCGAAGAGGTCCCCTGCCAGAGCGTACTCCTGCGCGAACACATAGTACTCGTCCGTCTCGAAGGCGATGCCGAACATGTTGATGATGAAGGGGCAGGGCGACAGGTAGAGCGAGATGCTGTACTCCCGCAGGAACGACTTCAGCTTGGTTGTCTTCTTCTTCAAGAACTTCAGTGCCATTTTTGTACCTATTAGAGCAAAATGATACGATAGATTGTTTTGCTTTCTTGCTTATTTGGAGCATCAGTTTATTCCTGTTTGTAAGTATCTTTGTGTGTGTGTGTGTGTGTGTGTGTGTGTGTGTGTGTGTCCTCTCACCTCTGATCTTGTGGATCACCAGGTCCACCTTGCCGTAGGTGCCTTTGCCCAGCTCTCTGATCACCTCGTAGTACTTGTTTACCTCCAGCCTCTCCAGGTTCTGCGCTGCGATCAGCTGCAGCTCATCCAGGATGTCCATGTTGGCGCGAGACACCAGCGGAGAGGAACTCATTTTGGGGAAGGCTTTAGAGGACGGACCGGGGGGGGATAAAAAAAACCTGGGACACAGTTGCTCAGGCAGGACAAGAGCAGCTGCAGCTAACACCTGGTGTCACTGTACAGAAACAAGAAAAAACACATTTAACATTATTAAGTGATTATAATTTTTATTCCTGTTCTTGTTCTTTCATCTCATTTTGATGATCGCAGTTCTACAGTCGTGATTTCCTTGAACTATTGCACAATTTATCCTGGGACATTATTCATACATCTTCCAAACAAAGAGATCTTATCCAGTCTATTAGTTTTTAGCATTTATAAGACAAGGTTAGCTTTTTTTTTTAATCAAAGTGTGGTTTTTAAGAATGCTTAACTGGAGACAATATGATAAATAAAAAATAAATAGTGAATGATGATTGAGCAAAACAAAACAAAATATGAGAGTAGAAGAAAACGCCTTTTAGTTACATTAAATGTCAGTGTTCAGAGGATGGAGGGCAGACGGCTCCTTCAGCATCCCTGTTTTCATTTCATTACACAAGTTGTCTGCAGATGTAACGGCAGCAAAGATGAAGGATAGAGAGATAACAGCACGTGCACTCGGACCCTTGTGGGGTGTAAACAGAAGAGTATGTTTGTGATATTTCTGCTGGTTTTCAAGGTCAGAGACGGACAACAAGCCGTCGATGTTGCAACTCACAGTCTGTTCTGATCTGCAGTGTGATAGTCACTGAAAATGCTAATTATCTGCAGTGAAGGCTTAAGTAATTCGAAATGCTACTCGCCAAGGGGGATGCCAGAGCTGAGTCACACACACACACACACACACACACACACACATACACACACACACACAGCCGATAACAGTCCTTTCGAGCAAATCCATTCCCTGCTGCAGTGTGATTATTCTTAGTGATTGCTTTCTTTTTTTTTTTTATTTTCTTAGCACAGACTGCCAAGTTCTCCCCGCTATGGATCCAGGCACATGTGGAGGAAATATAGGAGTTTGCACATGTACACACACACACACACGCACAAACAGACTCACACACTCATTACATAACCTGAAGTGTTGGAAAGCAGCCTCCTCTCCATCCTTTAAGGAGGTACTTGCGAATCTGCCTTCCTGCCTTCGCTCACAGAAAAACCAATAACACTTGGCCTGCTGTCATATTTATCATCAACACTTTTTTCCCGTCAAACTAAACACAAATTACATAAATCTGACTTTCTCCCAAAAGTCCCTTGCAAAAAGTTAAATCTCTTTTCATCCTCTAGTTTCAGGATGCAGAAAATAACTAATGATGTGCATCGAGCAGCTGCGAGCAGACATAACCTGCTTCACTGCATGATAAGTCACCGGCTATGTGACCAACACACACACACACACACAGCGGCATGCTAGCTAAAGTACCCTGTCATCCCCTCTCCAGGCCGCTGTGTTCCTCTGTGGGAACGTAATCTTTTTTTGTGTGAAGCTGACAGGAAGAGCAGTTGACACCAGCAGGTGAGCAGCGATGAGTCAGTTTTGGTGCTAAATGACGGTGCAGAGAGGATGCAGCTCGCTCTTTGCTTTAAATAAAAGCCCTGAGACACATGTGATAAACACACACACACACACACACACAGACACCCACACACACACACATGCACATAGGAGGGAGGAAAGGGGGTTGTAAACAGAGAAGGCCATTTGTTTCTGCCCAGGGTCAGAAGTGCTTACTGTAGCACTGCAGGATACATGCAGCACCACGTGTGTGTGAATGTGAGGGTGAGGGTGAGGGTGAGTGTGTGTGTGTGTGCTCTGCAGAGAAACACCGATAAGATATTTATCCTTGAATATCTTGTTTGACTTCTTTTTTCCAAATCATCACAATCACCTAAAGCTGCGTCGTTTGACATTTTTAAATATTAGCTTGTTGTCAAGGGAACTGTGATGCTTTGGTGTTGCTCATGTTGGTGCTTTTGTGTTTTCGACTGAAAAAAAAAAGAGCCAGCTAACTGCGATTAACACTTCAGTTGGCATTTTCAGGCTCAGGCACGGGGTCATAAAACATCTGTGGTTTGTAGCTTTTAGGAGGGTTACAGCACAGAGACGGAGAGCTTCACACGTAGCCTCTGTAACGACACCAGAGCTGACATGCAACACCTAAAAATGGCTGCTCTATATAGACCATGGAGAGGCTGAGTGATTGATCAGCCTGAGCTGGTGTTTCCATCGCTCTTGGGGATTAATAAGTGAAAACAACACGATGAACAGACATATTCTAGTTCTAGTCAGAAGCTTACATCTACCAAAGCCCTTTCCACTGCAAAATGTTCTGCATGAGTGATGTGATGATTGCTTTGACTATTATTAATTTTAAATAAATAAATCTATAATCTCATATTCAGTAGCCACAAATTAGACAAGGCAAACCTTCCTGTCGTCACTAAACAGCACAAAGAGATGTGAAGATGTTTCATATGGGACTAAATTGCACTTTGTATCAAGTAAAAACCAAGATGCTTAATTAGAAGTCAGTTCCTACAGATTTACAGATTTTTGTTCAGATTTCTATGCAAAGTGAAATCTGGATATTGGCACTGATAGAGCAAATCAACAGATCATGCAGACTATGGCAGTGTTCAGTATGTTATAAACTGTCTCATTGTTTTTAATAAATGTAAACAGAATCCCTGGGAAATAGTGTTCATATAAGGTGGATTATCCAAGTGAATTATACTCAATTCCTCTGTAGTCTGGTGACCTTGTTATCATTACAGTGAGCATTTCTAAATCAACCACTTCATCTAAAGGCGTGTGACGACCTCTGTAAACTTCATTAACAATATTTAAGAGAATCTACTTCATTAACAGCTGAGAATACTGCTTGTGTGTGTGTATGTGTATGTGTGTGTCTGCTTGTCTCCCACAAAGAGAGCTGCATCTGTATTTATATAGAAATAGCCTTAGACTCACTGAATGAGTCATCAGATCAGAACAAACGTCAGCAGGTGGGGTGGAAGTCTGTGCGTGTCTGTATTTAAATAATGTTAATAAATGAAAGAGTCTGTATTTGGGCAAGTAAAAATGGACTTTGATTAAGTAGATTTCTGACCCAATTACCGAACTGGGCAATTTCAAGCAAAGACATTGAAGAAATTGCAATCAAAATGTGCCAAATGAGTTTTATGATGTTGCTAAAATGGTTTAGCAAAATAACTGTGAGGAAGCTGAAGAGGAAGACTGGCCCAACTCTCAGACATGGCAATAAAAGAAATGTTTGTTTGTATGCTACAAAGCTTGTTTCTGCAGTATTTTTTGCAATAATCTAAAATCCGAGGGATATTATCACCTCCAAGTTGGCCTATAAAACTATTCACTCATTCTTGCAGCGCTCCATACACACCCATATTCAATCAAATCTGCATATTATCCAGACAATGATCCTCATCAAGCACCAACCGACAGAAGCAGGAAGAACTTCAGGAAAAACTTTAGGATTTGCACCAAAGATTTAAACTGAAAGGAAGGGCCGACTTCTTTAGATACCTGATCCTCTGTCTGACACATCATTGTTATGCCTGTCACTGAATCCGAAGCCTTAAAGCTACAACTATCAATATTTCCATTTTAACAGTTGGTCAAATGTGCAGCTAAAAAGTGTCAATTGTAGAAACAGTTATCACTTAACCCTTCAGTATGCAGCTCTAGGGAGCCTTTTAAGTATATTTAGAGCTCATTCTCTGGCTTTGGCGACCAAAAAATCCACTCTCATTAACCAAAATGTCCAGACGCAGGCAGCTGTTCGCTAAAAAGCTCTGATAATCCTGCTGTACAGAACATTCCCAGCACCAAACAGCAGATAAATGTAGCCACTAGCTGAAGTAGTACAGCCAGCAGCTAAAGCATCTTATTTTGCCCTCAGGTTTGGTGGAGACCGAGGAGAACCACAAAGAAGGAATTTAAATTTATCTGGTGGCCAGAAACATCAATACAAATGGATGGTAATGATGCTCAACTGAGTATAATGCAGTTTTGCTAACATCTGGTGATGATAAATCAATGATGTGCCCAGCTCGGTCTACAGCTTCTCTTTTGAAGCAACAAAGCAGATTATTAATTTGTGGTAACAGTTTATAGGAAGAGACTTAAAACTGATTAAACAAAATCAATCAATAGATCACTTGATGATAATTATTGCTAGTTGCAAACCCAACACTGTCTTAACGTCTAAATAACAATGATTTTCTGTTTTATGACAGTCTTACTTCTCTTCTCAGAACTGCACCCGTAAGTTCCCACAGGCTCTCAAATGCGACATTGCTGAAAATACAAAAACAACATGTTACTCTCAAATGACCACAAATCCAGCCCTCCCCCCCCCCCTCCTCCTGCCTCCTGTCTTGACTCCCCATGCCACCAGGATCAACACTGTGGGTATGGAGCTGAAACCAGGGGCTGAAACTAACTAAATCCCAGACTGCTTATGCAACCAGTGGACAGAGCCGACCGGCCGAACACATTCAGCGAGCCAAGGCGATGATCACAGCCACGTCCACCCCCGCTGATGCAGCCATACTGCCCTCGAACAATGAGAGCAACACCATCTTTATCCTTTTCTTCCATTTCAATGACCTTTCATTCTTTTCCTATGCACAGGCTGCAAACACGTTCCTGTTGAGCCCATTCGAGGAGCATCAGCAGCACAAACATTTAGCAATTAAATTCTTTGCACAAATAGGATTTGTTTTCTGTTTGCAGAAAGCTGGATGATCAGAAGTGACTGACTGCTGTAAACACAGGTAATCAAAGTGTTGTTGGCTGCTGTGTGGAAGAGAAAATAATGAAGGAGGAAAGAGAGGGAGAGTGGCACACAATGTCAAGGACTGTTGAGTAGCAAAGTACCAGCAAAGCGTGTGTGTTTGTGGAGAAAAATGAGAGGTGTAGTGGCCAACATCCCTGCACCAAGAGACAAAAACACTGCTGCAAATTTCCAGTGTAACCGTTTTTTTGACATCTGCAGCCTCTATAGATCAGAAATAATCATGCAGGCCTCCCCCTTGTGAACTAACCTGTGACCTTGTTGTAAAACAAATCCTGCAACCCAAAATCATGTTGGAAGCCTTCTCATTAAAAAAGAAGACAGTAGACCATCCCAGATTCTGGCTTTAAAGGGGCACTCTGCTGATTTTAATCATTAAAAAGCTGTTATATAATGTTTTCTACGGCGCTGAAGGAGCTTTGTGAAGTCTTAGAAAATAACCCCTGAAGGGTGTCATGGTGATGTCATCAGGGTAATCTCATCTTGGATTTGAAGAAAATAAATAAGTGATTTGAAAACTTTCGTTACAAGCTGGTTGCTTTTAGTCTGAAAGATTACACTGAGTGGCAATATGAGCAATTAACTGGTTTTTTAAGCTAACATCTAGTGTGGGTCACTACATACTGTTCAAGCCAGGAGTAACAGGCAATGAAGTCAGGAAAAATCTTTCACATCAGACTATGAGATATAATTCTGACAATGAACAACAAACAAGTTAAAGACAATAAACACTTCAGGGGAATAATTTAGTATTATGGGAAGTTCACCTCCACGATCAGACTTAGCTGAGAAGGTCAGTGGCATTCTAAGGCTTGTACAGTGAATATGAAGGTAGAGCTAGCAGGAGTTAGCTTAGCAGAGAGAAAGGAGACAGAGGTAACAGGCCAGCTTGGCTGTGGCTGCAGGTTATTCACTGACCAAAACCTCAAATATAATCTACTTCAGCTCCTGCTTTAACCGTTATGTTGCCAGGCAATCAGCAACAAAGAGTATGCACAGCAAAAAAGAGACATATCCCCCTGTGAGGCTGCAAAGAGTTGTTTTTATATTTAGGTCTGTGCACAGATTAAATAAACAAGATTCACTGTTTGACTCGATGATCTTTAGCGGTGTTGGTAGGTGGAGGCTTTTACTCCGGACAGAGCTAAGCTAGCTGTTTTCCCTTATTCTCATCATTTAGGCTAAGCTAGGCTAAATCAACTGTCTCCTGGCTCTCATTGGTACAGCTCCAGTATTTATTTAATTTACATGCTTTGTAAGTGTACATTTTAAAACAGGGATGAAAAAAAACTGTCTTTACATGCTATTTTCGATCACAATCTTTTTTGTTCATAAAAGTTCTTGTGACACCTCAGATATGGAGCTGACTCAGCTCACTTTATGGAAAGTACAGACGTATATATCTTCTATTGTCATTCAGCCTTAAATGACCAAGATATGGTTTTTGGTTCATATTGCTTATGTGATATAAGAGTGGTATTGATCTTCTTGTCAAACTGGTGAGAAAAGAGGAGAGCAGTGTAAAAAGTATTTCCCACAATCTCAAACTCATGACTGTAAGGCTGATCCTTTATTCATAATGTATCATAATAATAACCATATCATTTTAGCATTACACACATTCTTTGTCCAAATTATAGATCTCGAGCAACCTGTAATTTAAAACCACTACAGAAAAAAATAGCTGTTGAAGGTTTACTTTTAAAGCCTATAAGGGTTTAGTTAAATGTATTGCATGTTGCATAGAAGTTTGACTTTTTAATATATACATTTATATATGATTTAGCACATAATTCCATATTGTATACTCTACTATCCCAATCCTGACCCCAACAGCGAGGATGTTAGGCAGTGAAAGTTGCGTTTACAAAAAGCATCATCATTTTGCTGTATATACGCAACATCAGAACAAGCTGTATTTTGATGCAAAGGGGACAAAGTTACCACGGCTGCCAGCGAGACGCCTGCTGGCAAAGGCTGTTAAGCACTGGAGCGTCTATGTGACCTAAATTGAGATCTGTGACTCATCATGCTGGAGTGTATCTTGGGTGTGTTTGTGTGTGATGTGTCTGCCTTTGTGTGCCATCAATGAGTTTTAAACCCACTTTGATCAGCTGTGTCTTGGGCTTAACACACACACACACTACCAGACAACCTCCTACAGTGGCTCAGAAAACATAACGCAACAGAAGATTACTTTAAAACGAGTTATTTACAAGGTGATTAACGCCTACATTACCTCTGCAAAACAATATCAGGAATTTTATTAGCAGCAGGTTGCTGTGTGAAGGCAGTGCATCATCATGTGTGCAAACAGTTTGTTACAACCCTTTTTTCATCTAAGGAAGGCACAAAAACCAGTGGACCAGCATGAAACCAGCATGTGGACTGGCACTGACAGGATGTAAACATTACGGTCTCTTATTATTCACCCGACATCCTCAGCCTCAGCTCTTTGTGGGGCTACGTCATGTTGGATCCCACCTGCAGTGTGTCCTCACACAGCACTGACTCTGAGGAAAATCACCATCACTTTGTGTTACAGAGCTAAGAGCTGACTGACAGGCACACACACACACTCACACACACACACACACACACACACACACACTCAGGAGCTGCTGCAGATACCTGACTGCCCCCATGATACAGGATGCATGGTGGTGGTTGTGATGGTGACTGGTGGGTGAGGGAGGGGTGCAAGAGGTTGTGTTGTGATTAATGACACAGATTTCACATGAGAGAAATTCTGCTGACAATCTTAAGCGCTGAATCGCTGCGTTTTTGGTTGTAAGCTGTAAATAAATGGGACAACAACACACACACCGTTAAGGACCAATCACAGCATTGTTGTCAGTGTACGCTGCCGAACAGAACAGGCCTAATCGATTCATCACTAAATACAAGAAAACAAAGTGTAATACATCCCAGTTATTACACGGACTGCTGGATGATTTAGTGAGTCAGATGCCGATGTGAGTCCGGATCAAGGTGAGAATGTAAGCAGCGTCAGAACGGGTTTATTCCGCCACTCACCCTTCAGTTGGCTCCCATATGGGGGCTGTGGAGTCCGCCCTGTCAGCCCAGGCTGCTGGTAAACACACGGGATGATCTGAATGCATACTAAGGCCAGGTGAGCCGGGAGAAACGCCTGATCTCGTGGTCCTGCGAGAAGCCTCCGAGCAGCGGTGTGTCGGCGGATGTGGCACCGAGCATCCTGCAGCCCCACACGACTCTGCGTCCTATTGTCTCCGCATCGCTCTGTCCTTTAGGATGGGAGGAGAGGAGATGAGAGGAGAGGAGAGGAGAGGGGAGGCAGCAGAGGACAGGAGCGACAGCAGAGCGCGAGGAGGGGCGGGGGGGCGGTGGGGGGGGGGGGCTGGATGAGCCCACCCCCACCTCTCAGCTCTGGCCAATCGCAGCGCTGCTCCGCCGGGAGCCGCCGCTGCTCGC
>JAQNCA010000017.1:15652547-15663240 GCA_029783725.1 Acanthurus tractus | reverse complement strand
TCTGTTTCTAAATAGAGAAATATTAACGTGCGTGGAACAAATAGTCACCGTTAAGCAGGTTCACAGTTCTGTGTAGAAGTAGATCCTTTCTGCAGTACATATACTTTACAGTTCACCATTCATTTTTCAGTTTTTTGATCACCCAGTTCAACATGCTGAACACTGATAAGTTGATGCAGGAAGCCAATAGATGGTGGACATTGCAACAGCTCACACGAAGAACCGAAACTACTGTAACATCCGTTTAAATATCTAGGAATGTATGGAATATTTTTATTTTTTTTATTTTTATTTTTTTTCATATGACTGCATCGGCACAGAATCTGTAAGGTGTCCTGTTACAACATATTAAGGTGTGTAAACATATTCTTATTATTAACCATAATGTCCTCTTTTGTTTATTTGCTAAACGTTTCTTTCAATGGCAGGTGCATTGAGCCGGTTACATGCTTTAATTCAAAAATAACTAGTGATCGGGGGAAATGCCATCATACCTCACAATGATCTCAGATCATTGGACATATAGTGTCTATATGTGCTGTGTCTCTGATGGGTGGAAAGAGGTAAAGAAAATCTTTTTGTGATCTGATTTCTCCAACAGAATATAAGACCAAAATCTATGGATATTGATGTCATCATTGATTTGCAGATTGCTATTGATGGTACAGCTATAGTTTCCAACTATTTTGTCTGTCTGTCAGCAAATAATTTAGTGGCTAGGATTTTTGAGGTGACCTTGGTTCAAGTTTCAGGAAACAGTGGGAACAGTTTTGTCCTTCATTAAAAATGTATTATGCTCATTTACTGTCCTATATATGACTGATTTGAACTAGAAATCAAACATGCACATATAATACCTGGACCAAGATGACCTCTTTATGAGAACGGTACATAAAGAACCTTAAAAAACACAACAGTCACCAAAATATTGTGCCCCAAGTTTGATTTTCTGGTTGCTTCAATCCAAAAATCACTTCTTGACTTCTTCTGGTGTCTATGAATTAAGAGTTCTGAGGCTGTATTTCACAGCCTCTGTCGAGTCCCAGGTCTAATAAAAATGTGTTTTTGTGGGAAAAGAGAAAAAATAATATCACCTGCTAGTCATCTCTGTTCTGTCTCATGACTGTGGCTCAGTGTTTGTGTCTGTGGGTCTCTGATAAGACACTGGTACAATATAAAACACTGTGGCCGACAACACTGCAGTTAACAGTGACCGAATCTGACCTGAGGATGTTTGTTTTTTTATTAGGGTATCATATTTTACTATTTTTATGAAAAGTACTGTTAGATCTTGTACTGCATTTAAAAAAAATAACTTAGAGTTTTTTATGAGCTTTGGCAGTATTATATAAACAGCTTTACATTAAATATGCTTCATTCTGATCATAAACATCCTGCAATTGGCACATTTTATGTATTTAAACTCTCAGTGACAAATTACCCATGACTGATTCTTTGTTAGAAAAACAGCCCTCTGGTTACCAAGTGGTTGCATCACAGGGTGAAAAATAGGGAGGTGCTGTCCCCAGAGGCTGTTCCTGATCCCTCCACCAACACTCATCACATGGGTAATAAGTGTCCTTTTTTTGCAAGAATACTGTCCTACAGCAAGTACACACACTGAGGCTACGGTGATGAGGTTAAGAGACCACAAGAGGTCCTTTGGGGTAGATCCACCAGAGTTCCAGGGAAAGTAAGGGATGTGGAAATTGTCAGTACATTTCATTCTATTTATACAATGTGATGTGAGGTTGCTCTCTGTATTGCTAACCATCTGCCTTTTATCCTGTTATAAAGCAAAACAATACTGAAAATATTTTAGAGTTGACAGCTTTCTGATGCTCATTCAGACTTAAACTAAGCAGAATGTCAGATGGCCTTTCTCAGATGAGCAGTAACAGGATCAAAAAAGGCCTTGTAGATGGTTAAGATAAGCAAAAGAGCTGTGCGTGCATTATAGAGATGTTCTTTTTTTACCAGAGCTGTTGAAGCACAGCCTGCTCACTGTGACAGTGTAATTACCAGGAATGATGGGAGCCTGGTAGGGACCTGCCCAGTCAGCTACGCTTTCACTTGATTTACCTTAATCCTCAGAAATAATCGCTTCATCCGTCAGCAACCTTAAGGTGACAGAATCTCCCACTGCTAATGATATACCAGAACTGTCTGTGTGTTTATGTAAGGCAGACATGGGCAAACTGCGGCCATTTGGGCTTTTCAATCCAGCCAACTGAACTTGTCCAAATTATATTATTTAATTAAGTTTTATTATAATCAAACCTCCTTAATTTTACCTTTTCCCTGCAATGTCCGTGTTTCCCCAACAGATGGCGCACTCCAAAGACATTGACCTTTGTGTGAGTGTGACGTGTCACTCTCTTCTTCACTTTTCGCTTTGCACTCTGAGCTCTTCAGTAAAAACGAGCGGACCGCAGAAAAGTAGACAGTGAGTGACGTTTGTTTAATAAAGAGTGGACAACAAAATATTTTTTCACTGAAGTCCGATCAATGGTCGTATGTCTGATATGCCAAGAAACTGTAGCGGTGTTCAAAGAATACAGCATCAGCCGTCATTGTGCCACAAAACATGCTAACTACGCTAGCTAACAGTCTACACAAGAACGGGCGGCTCAGAGATACACAGCTCATTAACACTCAGCAAATATTTTCACAGACAAACTGCGATTCAAGAATCAAGTACCAGGGCAAGTTTTTTGCTGGTATTCAATTTAGCAAAGGCGGGTAAGCCTTTCTTCGAAGGCGAGTTTTTGAAAGAATGCATGGGGACAGCAGGTCTCTTGTGTCCGGAGAGCAAAAGTAAGTTTGAAAAAATCAGTTTATCTCGCAGAACTATGAGCCGCCGTAAGTAACGACATAAAAGACAATGTCCAGCAGCTAATTTTTATCCGAGGGATTAACGACAGTTTTGAGATTACGGAGGAGTTTTTGACCATGGGGTCCCTGAAGGGAAAAACGCGGGGAGAGGACTTGTTCAACCAGGTGTCTGCTGGCATCGAGAGCCTGCAGCTACCTTGGAGAAAACTTTTCAATGTCACCGCGCCAAAATTTAACTGAAAAAAAGCGTTGGGCTGCTAAAAAGAATCCAGGAAAAAGTAAAAGAGGAGAAACCTGATCAGGATGTTATTTCCCTTCACTGCGTCATCCATCAGGAAGCTCTGTAAGTCTATATTGCAGCTTAATCACGTCCTGAATCCAGTTGTAAAACTTGTAAACTGTATACGAGCAAGGAGACCTCAGCATCGTCAGTTTATCACGTTCCTGGAAGAAACTGATGCAGATGACCAGGACTGACTTTACCACGCTCCTGTCCGCTGGTTGAGTTTGGGAGCTCAAGGAGGAGATTGGCGCATTTTTGCGGACGAATTTCCGGAACAAGCACGGGTTTGTGATTGATATTTTTTGCACATGAATGAGCTGAACATGAAGCTACAGGGGAAAAGATCCGTTTGTGCACGACATGTAAACAAATGTTAGTCTTCAAATCCGAACTGACTCTTTTCTCCACAGTAGCCACGCAGGAAGAGGCTATCCGAAACGCCAAGAAATACAGCAAATCACTGGACGACCTGCACGGACAATTCTGCCTTCGGCTCTCTGATTTAGAAAAAATTGAAAAGTCACTTCAGCTGGTGTCCTTTCCCCTGTCACAAGACCCTGAAACAGCACCACAGGAGCTGCAGTTGGACCTGATCGATCTTCAGTCTAACTCCGTCGTGAAGGAGAAGTTCAGTTCTCTTAAACTGAACGACTTTTATGCCTCAGTCAACGAAGTCACGTTTCCAAACGTCCCGGAGGATGGCACAGAAGATGCTGACGTTGTTCGGCTCAACCTATGTATGTGAGGAGACACTCAGCGTCATGAACATCAGCAAAGCCCGTCACGGATCCAAGTTAACGAACCAACACCTCGGATCTATCCTGAGACTTGCCACCGCAAAACTAACTCCAGACTTTGATGCACTGGCAAAAAAAGGAGATCAACAACACTGTTCCCACTGAAACTGAATGGGAGTTTATTTAAGTTAGTTCACACAGACACATCTATTCTGGCCCAGCCCCTCTGTCAAATTTTAGAAACCATTGTGGCCCACGAGTCAAAAAGTGTGCCCACCACTGATTTAAGGAATAATAACCAGCTGTGTGTGTTCACACACAGAAACTTGAGTCAAACTTACTCAGAGTCATTCAGCTGACAGATCAAGGATTTAATTTCAAGGGAATGCTACAGTATAGGTGAGGTAGGGATTAAAAAAAGATAAAAACACAGTATTTCCACTGACTTCTTCAAAAGTTAACATTTAAAAAGCACAAACTAGAACACACAGCTGTGTGTAGTTTGTTAACAATAAAAATATTTTGTGACTAATGAAAAAGGAATGTGCATATTTCCACATTTAACAGGCAAAAGAATATTAGAAAACACATAAAAGAAGTAAAATCAGTGCAGTTAAGATGAACAGCATGTGAATGTTTTGGCATGTGGTTTTTGAGCTGGTTAATATAGTGCAAATACCTCCACAAATATACAAAGAATCTATACAAACAGATAAAGTGCCAGGTCTTTGGTGTGGAGATGCTGAGCCAGGTTCTGAATGCGACACAGGCGGACGTTCTGGGCGTCTCCGGCACAGTACACTCTGAATATGTGATAGCGCTCCCTCTCTTTTAGTGCAAAGTCCAGCTCGTTGGCAGAGAGGTGGATGAATGACTTCTCTTTCTTGATGGTCGACTTCACCTCCACGTACACCACATTCGGTCCTCCTGCAGGTCCGAATGTAAGCCTGAAGTCATAGGGTTGGCCGCTTTCTCCACTCTGGTTGCACCACAGGACTTGTGCCGGGCGTCCTGGGTCGCTGCTGTCTCTCCAGTGACACAGGAAGCAGTTGACCAGCTGCTCTCCCCACTCTCCAATGGCGGCTACATCCCTGGCATCATCAGACAACACCACCTGCAGCAAGCAGAAAGCTAAATTCAGAAAGGATTGCCTTCAAACCCTGAGAAAGCATCATGTATGGTAAGTTATCTCACAGAGGTGGGTCTCTGGCAGGTGAGCTCCATGTCCTCCAGTGTAGTGTGTGTGTTCCAGTGAGGGAAGTCCATGTTCAGAGGAGGACGGTGGATGTCTGCAGCAGCAGTCCCCTGGAACACACCAGAAGGCACCACGGCCTCAGGGACGACCCTGAAAGATCAGTTTGGTAGTGAGAATGGGATCATGCTCAGAGTAAATGCAACATTCAACATTAGTTTTCTGCAGCCATTTGTATAGATTTAAGATGGTGAGGAGAAGAAGCCTACAGGCTGTTGGGAGCCGGCTGATCGCTGGCTGTCTCAGCAGGTTGTACAAATGAAGGTCTGGGGGCTGTAAGGCTGGAGCTTTCCACTTCAGCCTTCGCTCTGTCAGACTCAGCGGTCTGATTCTGCTGACTGCTTTCTGTATGACAGATGAGACCAACAGGAAGAATTTAGCACAAAAGATCTGTAGAAGTGTTTTTGGTATCTTTTAAATTTTTATCAATGGTGGAAGGGTTTTTTTTGTGCCACTTTCTCTTTTCTTAACACAGACTCAGAAATGTAGCAGCTTGAAATAAGCAACAAGGCAGGAAATGCTCAGAAATCTAAATTAGTGTTAATGAGAGGGACCTTGTTAAGCTAAACTGCACTTGTTATCTTAAACTGCAGCTAGTTTTAAAAGACTTCCACACCAAAGATAAATGAAGCAAATGACAACAAGATATTATAAGTGTCAGTATTATTTCCATAGCTCCTGAAAGTTCAGCTTGGTGTGAGACTGATGGTTAGAGGTCATATATATCCTCACACAGAGCTTCCCATAATCTATTACCAATCACCAATGGTGAACAAGAGGTTTGGTACTGTTACTAGCTAGTTCTGTATCATTTGCTGGTTTAAGAAACATGAAAAAAATGTACATTAATTGAGCTTAAACAATAATTCTGAATGGGTTCATTATATTACACATCATGTGGGTAAAATTTTTTTAATTTGTGTAGTGTTAACATCTATATTTTGTTTTTAGAAATGACAAGATTTATATGACTCTAAAGCAACATGACTGGTTGCAGTATGAGATGGATGTTTCTTGAATCGGTAACCTGGAGTTTGTGGTGCGTTGGAGGTCACAGCAGCAGTGTTAGGTTGGCCTGGATGGGCCCTCTGAGGGCCCGGCAGGTCTGTAGGTTTGCTGGTCCTTGGTGGCTGGTTTGCCTCATAGCTGCTGCTGCTGCTGCTGGGGCCCTGGCTGATTCTGCTGAAGGTGACGTCCCTTTCTGGTTCTCTTTCCTTTGGCGCAGCAGGAGGTGGCCACATCTTCATGACGGCATCGACCACACCACTATCTGCATGAGCTGGTGCCACACAGAAATGATGACCAATCAGAAATGTAGTTTCTTATTGTGAGATAATGAACACGCTGAAAGAACCATCTCTTTCTCAGTGTACCTGTGCGACTGGCCCCTGTATTCTGTATGGATGCACGGGGAGGCCAGCAAACCAGCGACTGCTCCCCATCCACTTGTGCAGGGCGAGGAGGCTCCTCTGGGGTGTAGCTGGACGAGTGACTCCTCGACAGCACTGAAGCACAACATTTTCAGTTCGTTAAAACCAAAGCAGAAGAAGAAAAGATTGGATAAACGCTGTAAAACACCAATCACATCTAAGCCTGTTTTATACCATAGACAGAGACTTGAGATGAAAAAGTCTTTTGATCATATTAATCCTTGCAGATGTGTGAGTGTGTATGCATGCGTGTGTGTGTGTTTGTGTGTGTGTGTGTGTGTGTGAGACTTAGAAAGCGCAAGTGTTTGTGTGCTCTTTGCTGCAGTGAGGGATCTGCTCCTCTCGCTCTTTGAGCCTTGGCAACAGCTGCTCTTTTATGTCGCCACACACAACAGTGAACAAAACCGAATTAGCATATGTGAGAAACGCACCAGTTATCCATCTGCATGTGTGTGTGTGTGTGTGTGTGCGTGTGTGTGTGTGTGTGTGTTTGTGTTTGTGCGTGTGCAAAGAAAGAGAGTGTTGGTGTAGGGCTGAGGCTGAGAAGAAAAAATACTTTGAATATTATGAAATGGTAATGGAAACGAGGGCAAGTGTCACAGAGAGAACTGGAGAAACTGCAGATGTAAGATGTCGATTTCACAAAGACAGAGAAAGAAGCAGAGAGCTGTTGGAATTCATCTCATGCTCCAGTTAGAGCGCTGACTTACATGCTGGTGTTCTGCATCAAACTGTCATTCTCGCACACACTTTAGACCTCATCACTTTCACTGCTAACCTTATATTTTGCTGCATGTGCGAACGGAAAATGTCCAAATCATTTCATCTGGACTTAACTTTGCCCGCTCCCAGGTCTTAAGTCTGCATAATGTGAGGTTGAGTTTGTGTGAAAAGTCAACGTCCTGAGGAGTTAGCTGCAAGCAAGCGAGTGTGTTGATGTTCACATACTGCTGCTGGATAAAGACTGAAATGCTGCAGCTTTCTTTATGTGATCGGATCTAAGAACACTGAGTGCAGCAGCTCCATACTTTTTTTTCTGCTTGCTTGTATATTGCTTTGTTTTTTGTCAAAAACCCCTTTAAAAAACATATATTAGCCACACTGTTACACTGCTTGACATGTTCCTTCATTACAGAGACTCATGCACTATGTAACACAGTCATTGTACTGACATCAGCTAAGCCGATCAGCTGTTATCTATTAGTCATATCAGTACAAATCAGGCTGGAGCAGCAAAACCTCTGACAGCACTGAACCGAGCTGTGTTTTGTTTTGATGCTTAAGAATTCTTCTTGTCATTTATAACAGGAGGAATATTCTATTGCTTCTGTCAGAAGTAGTATTGTCTCGCTTTTAGTGCAGTGGAACTTTCCTGTGAGTCCTCCTTACCTCTCTCCAGGTTAATATCTGGTCTGGGGGGCTCTGGCACCTCCCACACCTCCTCCTCACTGGGCAGCTCTCTGACGTCCTCCTTCAGTAGGAATGTTCTCAGGGATTCTGTGTCCTGCAGACACAAACAGAGTTAATGACTGCGTCGTTTATCTGCACCAAGGCTGAGATCTAATTTTGATGTAGGATATAACTTCTGTTAGATTAAAGATCCTCTTACCGCTTAAGCAGAATTTTATTATCTAGTCTATAAAATTTGCCCTGCTCTTTCAGAGGTGCTTTATACTTAAACTGAGAATTAACATTCAGGATAAACCAAAAGATCTCCTGGATGAGTGAATACCAGAGCTGAGCAGATTTGGGGTTTTTCCTTTCAGTTTCTCTCACCAACAGAGAAAGTTGCAGACGTTCCTGACTTTGTTGCTTCAGAGATGTTTTATCTGCGTAAAATGCTGATGAGCTAATTATCATATACAGTCAGTGAGTGTTTGATCAGTTCCCTAAAATAATATAAAAGTTAAAGTAATGAGCAGATATAATAATTCAAGAGGCAGATTTGGATTTATTTTATGCCTAAGCTTCTCATTTCTTCATCAGTCACACTTGAGTGTGTTAAATGGGTGCTGCGCCTCAGAATCCCATCATTAAAATCTTAAATAAGACTGTCAAAAATTTCGTTTTATTTACTTTGGCAGATACAGACACAAAACCTTAATCAAACAGCCGTGTCTTCTCCAGATTTCAATTTCAATTATATGGCGCATCCCAGTTCTGCTTCATGTCCTAAAAAAAGCTGCCGCACAAAGAAAACCACACAAGACAGAATATTCAGCAGAGGGATCATGGAGGCCTGATGTGAGCCCCTGTTAACCTTTTGACTCTCTGACTGATATAGATAGAGGCTATAGAGTCTCTGCTGCTGTGCTGCTCCACAGATATGAGAGACAAGTTGCCATGTAATGCAAACGTGACTCCCCCCCAGGGGGGGAAAACGGCCTATTAGTTCTAGCTATGCTCAGCTCTGCGGTGGTGGTCGTTAAGCGTGTAAACGTGATAGAAATAGAGAATGACAGTGTGACCGTGAGTGAGGATGTGGATTGGTGATCGATGTTTAAAGGGATCATATATCACTTACACTGAGTGAGGTTATCAGGCCGGTCAGGAAAGGCATCAGCTCTTTTCTGTGGCTGCTCTCTGTGCAGAACAGTTTCACCAGCTCCCTGAAACACACACACACGCACACCAACAGAATTACCAGTCATTGCTTGCATGTATATTTAAACACATACAAACATAACACACATAAGAGTGAGTATCAAATTAATTTTATCACAGTTCTACTATTCTTTATAACACTTGCTTTCGTATTTACTGAACCATACCTATTACAGAACTGAGCACCTTTTATAGTTTGGAGGACACATACTTTCAAACTTTATCTCTGATGTGAACTAATCTGATACCTTTGCTCAGACTGCACAAACATCTTAATCATCAGTTATACGTAAAGTAACATGCGGCCTTGGAAAAACTACTTCAGTGGCCCACTATGACTGACATAACATGGGACACAAGACTGCAAGGGACACAATTGGCAGATTCTCCATCAGTTCAATAAGGTCACTGTTATATGTCCTCAATTAAAAAGACATTAGCATCCCTATTAAAATAATTTCATACTACTTTATACTACAATACTTAATCAGTTTTCAAGTGGTCAAATATCAACCGGTGTCTAAGCAGGCATGTACGAATTTTCCTTAATAATAAAAGCAAAAATATGATTTAAAAAATAACAACATTCTGAACAGCAGAGGTACACAGAGGTACTCCATTACCAAACCCTTATGTTTTGGCTGTTTTTCCTGCTCAGCATGGTTCTCATTCTCAGCCCCAAAGATGGGAGAACTGGATACTTGGTGAATAATAATAAACCTTAAGGTGCTTTCACAACCTGCTGTTGGTTTTTTTGTTGTTCAGCTCAAAATTTCCTCCGCTGAGGAAATCTTCATGTCAGATGTGCGAATGTTTAGAATATTAAGGTGGTAGTTTGTGGCAAAGACGCTGAGAAAATGTTATTGATTTCACCTCTACTTTATAAGTAGAAAAAAATCAATAGATCCTTTTTCATTTGACTTCATAAATCTTAGTTTTACATGAACTTGCAACGAGAGGAGAAAAGATATTGAAGCTGTAGACTCTATGGATATAGTTTTGGCTGGGAAATTAAAAATACTTTGGAATAATACTCTTCACATAAAACTGCTCCAGTGGAGTTTTTGCCTGTCAAAGTATTAAAGTCCCGTGCGGAAAAAGATGTGTTCTCAGTTTATTCTGCTTGATTGAACAGAGTTTAAAACAAGATGATTTGATTAGAAAGAATTAGTCTGACAACAGAAGTCAAGAGTTGGGACTCTGAATCACACACACACACACACCTGCAGATGTCCAGCTTGGCTGAGAGGTGATCTTTCTGGATGTAAAGCTCCTTCTTGTCCTTCAGCAGACAGTTGACATCCTGCAACTCCACCACCTCGCTGTCAGCAACTTCCAGCTGGTAGCGAATGTAAAGCTTACCAACCTGTAAACCATCAGACAGCAGCTTCAATAAGACATACAATATATGTACCGAGGGTCTAAGAGTGTACTTAGGGATAGTAGTTATTGTTGTAATTTGCGTACACTATTGGTTTATACACGCGATACTGTGAGCAGAACACAACTACAAATACTATACTATACTATACTATACTATACTATACTATAC
>JAQNCA010000017.1:15625909-15652447 GCA_029783725.1 Acanthurus tractus | reverse complement strand
ATACTATACTATACTATACTATACTATACTATACTATACCCTGTGTACGCAGTGAAGAAGAATTGACATTTCTAAGACCAGAGTGTGTATGTGTTAGTGTTCATTTTCTTTCACTGGTTTGGTGATCTTAGATAAATCCACTGCTGAGCTCTTATTCACTATTACAAAGCAATCCCTGTGATGACTGCATAATGAGCTCCTACCTCATTAATTTAGGTTGCAAAGAGCCAACTGAATGTCAGGCTAAGTGTATTTTTGCTCTGCACTTTCATGTTAGTAAATCCAGCTTGACAGGGTAACAATGACAGAGAATAAAGAGGTGCAAAAAGAAGAGAAAGTTCCCCTCTGTTGATAAGGTCTTAATGATAAATACTTTATTCAGTGGGGAGAGACGTCAGAGGTTTGGCCTCAAAAAGGCCTCAGTCAGACAGCAAATCAGCCAAATAAGGGGCCACCTCCAGCTTTTAAACTCTACAACAATGTGATCTTCTTACCTGTCCGAAGTTAAGTCGCTTGATTTTCTCTCCAATGTTGTCGTCAATCAGCTCTTGATAAACTTCATACAAGTCATCGTGGTGGTAGAGGAACCTCTGGATGTAGGGTATGATGGAGCGCACCAGGGTCTGCATGGACGGACAGGGCCTCAGGCTCTCAGTTTGAGGCTCAGTCTTGACACACTTGGACAACAGACGGATCCCACAGATCTCCAGGAACAAAGATCTGTACTCCTCTTTGAAGACAGGCTCAGTGTTTGTTCGTTCTTTCAGCGCTGGCAGACAATCACACAACAAACATCAGCGTCTCTATTTTAATTTGTGAAGGTTATATTTGTGCATTTTTGTACTTGATTTCCATTAGCTATTTAAAAAGTATTCAAATACTAATCAAACATTCACTATAAGTAAAGAAAACTAATAGCAGCGCACCAGAGTTCCCAGCCTTGTTTCTCAGAATCTTCTTCTCTGCTGGTGGCAGGTTGAGCAGACAAATCTGCTTGTAAGGTTTGAAGATCTTCTCCAGCTCTTTGTTGTCAGCAACCATGGGTTTGCGAGCCAGACTCACCCAGCTGCTATCCTTGGTGGGGAAGACCCTTTTGTCAGACACCATACCTGCACATGAGGCAAGAAGGACAGCAAGGATCAATCAAAGGCCTTAGTATGACTTTCTATCACTGAAGGTGCACACTCTAGCTTTTTTATGAACAAAGTTATATTTATATTTATTGACCATGTTTACACTCACACTGATGTATTTTACAATATTTTGAATTTGACACAGGTCATGTCAACAGAACTTTCCATTCCCATACTCCAAATGTAGCTTTTTCAACGGGGTCTTGTGGTAATAGCCACTATTATTTGGGTTTTAAGAGAATTTTTTAGGGATTGCATTCTTTCATTAAGTAAATTAACAGAACATGTTGAATGCAGTTTGAGACACACAGCATTTTGCCTGTTTACGGTAAGCTGTGTAAGACGAAAACAAACCAGCTATCTAACAGTTTGCAGGGCAGGTAGCAATTTAAACATGAAAAAAAGACCACATTTCTGGTCAGAAAGAGAGAGAGACATACTTTAAAACATCAGGGACAGCTTATTTTATGAACAAGTGTTTAGAATAGCATTATTGATATGTGTAAAGTAATTTCATATTGCAGTAACAAAATCCTTCCAGCTTTCAAAACTTGAGCCACATTGACAGGCAGGGAAAGATGCTCGTTTGCGGCAAATACTTTGCAATAACTTGTAACACTGATGGTAAACTGAAGCCAAACAGGTGCACAGATTAAAGAGGTAATAAAGGTTGGGCTGTCTTTGCAACATGAGAGTGTGAGCATCACTCACCCTTTAAGGTGGAGCAGTAGCCATGATTAAGTTTGGGCTGACCGCTGTTTTCCTGGTCACCAGACTCAACACACTTACGAGCTGTAAAAGATTAAAAAAACATATTTTGTTATATTTAAAGTTGGGAAACAGAGTGATAATGCAACAAGTCCAAAGACGAAAACATAAAAGACAGAAACATAACAGTTGTTTAGCGGGAGACAATGATCTGCAGACAGACAGGACATAAGGAGTAAGGAAATGTGCAACAGGCGGATGAGGGCTGTCTGGAACAAATGACTGGCAATCTAAATGTCCTTACCAAGAGTAGCATAGAGCACTGACACATCCTGTAGCACCTCAGCATTTGGTGTGGGAGACGATGAGCAGACCAGTTCCAACAAACCGACATACTGTCTCATACTGGGACTTTTCTCTACATTCAGCAGCTATATGGAAGAGACACAACCACAGACTCATGAATATTGTGCATTAAGAACAGTGAAGTTTGATCTTAAAAACTGGCTATTAACAGTAGTGAACAAAAGACACAGCAAAGTACTTCCAGAGTACAAACATTTCCCACCTAAACTCCCAACATTTATCTTGGTATGTGAATTAGAGACAATGTACTATGTCCTTAACAATATTTTTTAGCTGTAAGCAACAGACAGCTCATTTATAGGAAAACAGTAAAAGAGCAGCATACGTTGAAGAAGTCTCTCATGCCTTCCAGTGGGCTGTAGAAAGGAGCCAGGAACTTGGGCTCCTGGACGGGGCTGTCGGGCTCATGAGTGAGCCGTTTGTAGCGCTGGAACATGTTAGTCGGGTCCCTCCAGCACACCTCCTTCAGGTGGTGGAAACGTCCTGCGCGCCAGTCACCATCTCGCCTGAAAGCCAAAACTTGAATTGTGGTGACAAAATTTCGACTTGAATCGAGAAAGCTATGCTGATACTGCTGCTGACATACCTGCTGTACTCGACAAAAACAGCTGGGTTATGCTTGAACAGCTCCTTCAGGCTGGCCGGAGGACAGTTTTCATGCAGGTAGGTATAGATGCTGTGGATGTGCTGAACTGTGGAGGTGAAATACGCTCCCTCGAACTCCTCCTCAGGTAGCGTCTGCCCCTGGTCATCTGCTTCTGGTTTGACACACCACTGCTTCAAGTAGGTAATCAGGACTTCCACTGAGATACTTTGTCTCATTCCTAATAGAGGGGGCAAAGACAGTGACAGACAGATTGTCTCTTATGCAACAAACTGGCTCAAAATAATCTGCAGTAATCACTGGTTAATCAAAAATTACAGCTTTTGACAACAGAGATCTACTCTATGGCGGACGCATTTTTACCCAGAACTTTGCTGAACTCGCTGGGGTTTATGTCCACATAACAAACATGAGTCCCCAGCAGGCGGGTGACCTCAGGTAAGGGCAGGTACACTGAGTTTGGACGGAGGTACAATCTCTCTCTCTGTTCTCCTTCCAGTGGGCGATATGCTGGTACCCACTCAAGAGAAAGCAGGGACAGGTAGAAGGATGACTTGGCGCTTTTGATTTCTCGTCCATCACTGTCAACCACGTGAGCTGTGAGGTATTGAGAGTATTGGTGTCTGGAACAGATCAATACAAATATTTTAACAGCGAGTAGAGGTAACAGAAAAGCTACCAGCAAAAATGACGATGTCTCTTGATAGAATACATTTAATATATGATCATAAAACTTCAGATGAATTACTTTGCAAGGATGAAAGCCTCTGTAGTTGTAACTCTGTAATCTTGATGCCAATTGTGACAGCTCAACCAAACTACAGAGCTGTGTGGCCTACATTCCTCTGCAGAATATACAGTGCTCAGCATCACCGCATCACGTGTTTAATGCTCAGAGTTTAATGGCCTGAGAAATTATTATTTACGCTCTAAAGAAAAATCAGCTTGTGTCAAATGGAGCAGTGTAATAGATGACAGTTCGGCTTCACAGAGCTTTGGACTTAAAGTAGCTTTAGTGTCTGTTTGCTCAGTGACAGCTGGACAATCCTCCTCAGTGTTTTCCACACCTTTAGTCTAGTGTTTTACCTTCTTAATGAGAGTAGGTATAAAAAATCCTAGATATATAGATTTTGTTTGTTACACAGCTAGGTCGTTTTGATTCAAGAGTAGTTACTAACAACATTTTTTGCAGATTATTTAAATGGAAGGCAGATTTAAGGAGGTGGGCAAGGACAAGAGATGAGAATGAGACAGAAAGACACTTAGGTGGAAAAGTAAAGAATACTGCAGTAACCTAAAAGATGCTTTCTAAAGTCATTACACTGGGCTCTCTGAAGCAGGACAACATTGAAAGTCAACAGAGCAGCAGCTTAGTTGACCTTTCTGTTTCCCTCGGTGCCTTCCTGCATGAATCTGTTTTAATGGCTTAATGGCTCACAGCAAGTTCATTCCAGTACATTATGATGGAGGCAGCTCTTAATACTGATCAGGCGGGCCTAACATTAAGTTTACATTAAATTAACTCTTCAATTTTTCATAATTAATGTAATCACTGATCATTATGTTTTGCTGATGACATTATACTTTATTTAAAGATCTTCAATGGACACATTTAGATACTCTGCTATGATTGATATTTGTTCAACACAGTTCTTCCACAAAAAAAGTTTTGGAACAAAGCTTTTTCCCTTGTGGAGAAATTCTGGATCTATCCATCACAGGGCCTCTAACCCTGTGAGAGCAGTGAGGGGCAGTGAGGGTCAAGATGGCTAATGTTGAGTCAGCCATACAAGTTTGAGCTCAGTCAGAGCAAGACTCACATGAGGGGCCTGTTAAAACTGGTGACCAGCAGATATTTGCAGTGTAGTTAGCAACTCTAATTTATTTATGTTGTTTGTTACATTCTTTTTTTTAATGTTTCTTATATTTGTCAGTGGTTCACCAGCTGAACTAATGCAAACTCACTTTGTGTACTGCCTCTCTGAGCTGGAGGTTGTAGTTCTCTATGTCTGCTAATGGCTTTCAAATTTGTGACGCACCAGATTTGGCTTGCCAGTCTACATTTAAAATAAAGATTTTGCATAGACATCTCCCTCCCAGGAGGGGAATTTGTAAGCAAAACTCTAGTGGCAAATGTGGCACAGAAACATGTCACAGTAAAGTCGAGGTCAGACATTAAAGGGTATGAAAACATAAGACAACACATTTTTGAAGGGGGAAACTTTTACTAATATTTATCATGAATGCATGCTTGCGGTTCCAAAACTGTCCTCACTTCAAAAATATTTCAAGTTTAAAAGCACATTTCTTGTGCTCCTTTGCTCTCTATATTTGCACGAAACATGTCAAGTCTTATTAAATATCCTAGTATATCAGTATAACACCTTAATGGAATCCATCGGGATTGTTGCTTGTTTGTCATTGATGCAAAATTAAATTCTGATCGTACTACAATAACAGAGTAAAAGTCTGCTTGGAATATGCAATTCATTAAATATTAATTATGGATGTATTTTTATCTGTTTCCAACTAAAATATTTTGTGGACTGTTTCAGCTGTTTCTATCTCTATGTGGTGAGACATCTGAAAAAGTCCACTGATTTTAATGATACACAGATAAATTAGACATGACAGTGTGTGTGCTGCTGTATAATGTTTACCAGTAAAAGTTTGAGCTTGGCTGACCTCCTTACCTGAACTGCTGTCCTTCGCTCACACTCATTTCTAACAGATGGGGCAGAACTAAAAGCAACTAAATCCCGATGAATAAATCCCCAGACAGATCTCCCTGGTAACCTCAAACAAAAGCCAAACAAAAGGCTGATGTGTCACTTTTCTCTCGGGGACAAAATAACATTAAACCGTCTAATGTCCCCACTTTACTCCTGTAAACACTTAATGGTCACAGAACGAATGATGGGAGTCAAAATCTAACCCTAACCCCTACAGCATTAACCTCAGCCATCCCTGGTCATTATGTTTCCTCAACACAACAGACTGCAACTGCTTATGACACAGACATGTAAGTGGATACGTGTGTGAGGTTTACCCAGTATCCCAGTTGGTCTCTAGCAGCTCCAGCAGGGCTGTTCTCTGCTGCAGGAGGACGGAGCCCGGCAGCTGGGCTGTGGCCAGGGCATGAAGCTCCTCACAGGGAAAGTCAGCCAGCACACAGCCCTCCCCCGGCTTCAGGTTCCATGATGCACTTTCTGCTGACCATGGACTAGAAGCCTGGAGAAGGAGAGACGAAAAAATAGAAAACAGAAAAACAAACTGTTACTAAACTCGATAGGACTTTTCATTAAGCCATTAAGCTGCAGTAACATTATATGGTGATTAGTGTGTTATTTTACTGCGTTTTTTCAGCTGCATTGAAAGCTACGCAGGAGCGAAAGCGTGGCAGACTGTAAACTTCACACACCACAAAATTGGGATGAACATAGCTGCTCTGCTGATACATATCAGAACAGCAGGCTGAACTGCTGAAGCAGGCACTGGTAGAACCTCCTCCTATTATCCAATGCTGGGACTCTTTAGCTGACAGCACTGTCAGCATCCAGGTTGCAAAGATGTTCCAAAGAGCACCGTGATATCCTAACTGAACTGTGTGCTAAATGCCCCCATAAAAAACTGATAATTTTACACCAAACAGAATGAAAAAATGCTTTAAATGTCAGTTTACATGAGACTCATGAAAGTTGTTACAGGATTAATAAACTGAAGACACCCTCTTTAACTGTTTTCATTGTCTTCTGTAAAGTGTTTTTGGCACCATAAATAAACTTGGAGTTTTCTCCCTGATCAGCCTCTTCACACATTGATGTTTTAACACCAAACAAAACACTGCAATGTTCAAAGCAAACAAGAAACTCTGCCTCTATATTTATGGAATTGATAGCGACATCATTTAAAAAAAGTCAGTTGTTCGTACTGCATCTAATGCGCTCGGTATTTTTAAGAAGAAATGACATAAGTACTAGATTTTTCCCACATCACATGAAGGCAGCACGTCACACTATGACTGATGGTATCATGATGAATCCGCATACGATCCGTGTTTGCTGCAGCCCTGGCTAAAACAGGCATCTGGAATGTCTGACATGCGAAAGCTCAGCTCTGATCGTGACACATCCCATCACTCACCTGCTCTTTCTGCTCCCCCCTCAAAGCACTTATTGATCCCTCTAGCCCCGGGGTGACTCATAATGGTTAATATCCTCATCCTTTAATCACAACCTTATTCATCATGATGAGTCACTGTAAGTTTGCAATGCCGCATGTTTCTGCTCTGCCTCTGGTGTCCATGCAACCAGTAAATATTGTGTCCTCACACGTCACATCCAGCACATTTACGATCCCACAGGGCTCATATGTGGGGCTGTCATGACTTTGTTGTGGTCTCATACACGACTGCATTTTTGTGCTATCCGAAACAGCTGAGGTAAATGTTAAGGGAAGTCCTCCTCACCAGTTCTTCAGCAGTGAGTGTTTGTCTCTCCTTGCGGATGATGAGGCCATCTCTGACCCCCAGTCTGCTGAATAGCTCTCTCCATCCAGCTACATCTCCGTCTGTCTGCACATAGCATGGACTGAGTAAGACCCAGTCGCAGCCTGGAGGAGAGAGAAAGCAGACAGGCAGCAGGTTAAGCGTCTACATTAGGAGAAACAATAATGAAAGACCTCACTGGACATGTGGACCTGGGTAACAGCCAAACAGTTAAGAGGTGAAGATGAAGAGGAAATCAGCGAGAAACAAACTGAAGGATTGAAGAGCAAGGTTTACCTTTTAATTTCAGTTTATTGTTAAATCATGAATGTAATGTTAGTTTATTTAGTCGAAATCACAGAGTGTCTTCTGCACAGTTTTACAGCCTGCAGGCATATTACTACACTGTTTATCCATTACAAAGAGAAGCTTTCAGAGTTGGTGCCAGTGGTGGATGGTGGAAAGCACCAAAACCTGAGAGGGAGAATTCACTATCAAAACAATCTCCATGTTAAAGCCTGACATTCAACAGAATCGAACAGTTATGCATTACATATAATCAAAATATCAAAGATGAAACGATGTGTAGCAAACCAAAAAAAAACCTTTTTATCCATTGTGGTTCTCTTAAGTGTAAGGATGGCAGAAACTTAAGTCAGGTAAGACTGGTTTAAACACAAGCAACTACCAAACATATAATCAAACAGTTTCAATAAAAAACAATTCCTCCTCTACTCCTTTAATTAAACAGTTGGTAAATAATCATTATTTCATGTTTAAGTATTTATTTACCTTTATGCTATTGTGATTGCGTTTGCTACTGGGTGGCAACTGTTGATACAACCAGTCACAGTATAATGTCCCCATCTGTCTGCCCCATCTACTCTGACACCAGCCTTTGGAATAATATTACCACTGACAATAACAGTGATATGAGACAGGTTAGCACATGTTTTTCCCATGGAGTTATTAATCAAAGTTGGTCAAGGCATAGTTTGCAATAAATGACCTTGACTGGTTTAGCAATTTATTAATCAATGAACAGAAAATTATTTTGAGATTTAAAGAGCCATTTTAAAAGTTTAAGCGAAACCTGAAAAAATTAAACACAATAATTTGTAGATTTATTGACAGTGGAAATAATCATTAGGGTTAAGGTTAGTGTAGTCTTAATTTATAGGGACTCATTATAATGTTAGTAGTTTTCTTTTTTTAATTTTGTTTATTTAGTTTTCCTTTTTGATTTCTAAGTTAATAAAGGGCAACAAAGAAACACTTTTTTTTGGGTTGAAGATGTTGGTGCTCTACTCTTATGTTTAATGGCAATAAATGTCCAACAACATGAGGAAATCCTCACATAATCACTGACTACCTTACTTGCAGAGAAAAACACACACACAAGCACACATACACACACAAAGGAAAGAAAAGTTCACAAACCCATACACTTATACCAGCATATACAAAGCTGATATCTGATACGTAACCATAAGAAAAACAAAGATGGCAGCTGCGGGTAGTAGCACAAAAGTTTTGGTAATAGCTTTGATTATTTTATCTGGCTTTTAAAAGCCAACATTTAATTCATTCCTTTTTCAGACACTGTGTGTGTGTGTGTGTGTGTGTAAGTATTAAGAAGTGCTCTCTCATACCAGGCAGCCTCTTTGGCAGGTTGATGTTGCCATACTCTTCAGAGAAGTGCACCCTCTCATTAGCCGGGCACAGCAGACCCCTGCTGGTAAGGACGGGTACTGCAGTGTCTGAGTACTCCTGGCTAGAGGAGGAATGTTGCTTGATGAAAACCAGGTAGCTCACCACCACTGCCTCGGGTTTCGTCTGATGATGGAATCGACAGGGGAACAAAGGAGGGTTAGGAAAAAGAGGGTCATCAGAGAAAGAAAGACAGAAAAAAGAAGGAACATTAAGCCAAATATAAAAGACAATACATTTTCAAGTATCAAATCTGCTTCATAATGTGACCAGAAAATAATTTTTATGACCCAGGATAGTAGGGATGTCTCCATGTACAGCTCAGACAAACACCGTGATATTTAAAAAATGAAATTTTGAGTTGGTGGCAGTTGTGCATCTTAACACCAGTTGCCAAAAGAAAATAAAAAGAGAAAGGCGGTGAAGACACAATCACTAGCTGGCTAATTACTGTCACAATGAGCTGCAAGACTTCCCAGCAAAATCAGAAGTTAGTTGATAGCGTAAGCATTTTTGGGGTAACTTACTGGGTAAGTTACAGTTTGTTTCTTTGTTAGACCTGAAATGTTACATTAAGGTCTGAGTGGTCTGTGGTGACTTATTTAAGCAAATCTAAAATGATGTAGGCATTGACAGTATTTTTCCTCCTTCTGGTTATTTAATAAGCATGACAAAGAGAGAAGAGAGAGATTCAGGTCAACTCAACAGCTGTTTGAGTAAGTGAGGAAACAAGAAAAGCAGTGCTACAAGTGTGGCTACTGCAAGAAAGGATGAAGTCATTACTAAAATTAGCTTACCAAGGCAAACAAAACACACAATAACTGTAAAGTTGATTTCAATTATATATTTTTTTCAAATTGTCTATAGACATCACAATAATATTCTTATTGAGAGTTCATTTGAGGCCATGAAAGTCTGATATCCTGACAGCTCTACAGTATGACACATATAGTACCTTCCATTTGTCGTTTTGTATTGAGGGGTAGATGTGCTGCTCCAGCAGCTGTTGAGGCTCCAATTCATGAACACCGAGTCTTCTCAGCAGCTCCCGAACCTGCTGACTCTCCAGAGGCTCCACACAGCTCAGCAGAGAGGGGTGAACTACATTCACATCCTTGTACAATGCAGAAAGAGCTCCTGTGAAAAGACAAAAAAAATAAGAGAAACGGTTGGATCAACAACAACAACCCAAACTAGAGCCTTAAATATTCTCACTGAAACAAATGAACACTTTCTCCAACAGAGTGACAACATAAAAAAACTATTTGAACTTGTCTAAGGCCATATTTGTTATAGTGATGCAACACAGTATTGGATTGCAAGTTTTAATTGGAGTACACAAGCCTATTATTATTACTTAAGTGGTTCATAACTTGCATCCACTTAAGAGATTAGCAGAAGATTGTTGTGGTAAGGAAATGTTTCATGGAAGGATTTTTTTTTTTTGGCACTGGCATTTTGTCTTATTTTGACGCAGATTTGGGAAATACAGAACTTACTTTAAACCTGAAATTCTTTTATTTGTGTCCTCGTGGCTGTTTCTTAGTATTTTAACCCATATATACCTTAATACGTATGACCCAAAACCTCAGACGACCCACTTTTCCGTGTTCTGACTCAGGAATCCGAAGAAACTTTCCCCGCTGATCTCTGTACTGCTCAATATTTCAGGAGAACACTGTGTTTATCTCAGCTGTCTCTCTGAAGCTATCACACAAATGTCTGTCCACTCGACTTCACCTTTGAGCAGAGCCTGAAGTTTGAGCTGCACACGACTTGCTCCAACTAGACTCACTGACCTGGAAACCCAGCTAACGTCAAGATTTCCATCTGCCTAACATTACTTCCTGTCAACTTTCATATCATTCTCCTTTCTTCGTTGTCATGTACACTTATGAGAGGAAGTTGAGTGGGATTATTTCTGATTAGGGTGTACATGCAGTCTTCAGAGCAAGGAGCAGACTAAGAAAGGTTAAAAATCAAAGCAGCAGGGGCCAAATGTTCTGAATTTGGTCCCTAGTGTGGATCAATTCTTAAAAAAATGCTGACCTCTACATTCCCCATAATGAAGCCAATAATTATCTTTTTGTTATATTCTCTCTGCATGGTAAATGCCAATGTTTTTTTCAAACTGCACACCACAATTTCCAAGTTGCAGACGGCACTCAACTAAATACCCTTCTGCTCTCTCTCCCCCTCCAAGAGTTATGCAGAGCCTACATGGCCATAAACTTGCAGAAACCATGTGATGCCCTGTTTAGAGCCAGAATTTGGTTTGTCTGTCCGGGTCTACTGCAGAGACATGGCAGTGTACCATGATGGACCCACTCCCTCTGTAAATACAAAGGGGTCATTCTACGGCAACAAAAACACATCAGTGGATATTTTTTTTTAGCTGATTTATTCACTGATAAACACAAAATGAAGAATGTTATATTCCATTTTTGCCATGTTCCACAAATAGATCCTGGCTAATCCTACACACTAGACCTCTAATAGGGATGAAAATACATATGCCCATGAGAAACTCTGACCTTATCTTGAAAGTACATATTACTCAGTGTTTAAACTGCTGATGTTTTGGGAGACACTCATGGGTTGGTTAATTAAAGTAACGAAATGATTCATTTTCAGATCTCACAGTTTCTTCACCTGCTTTCTTGATATGAAACCCATTTGTGCTGTGAGATGATAAAAAAAAGTGGGGAGAAGAACTTAAGGAGGTTAAGGCAGAATTAATTTGAAATCCATAAGCACCTCTTAGTTGCTCATAAAAAACACCAGGGCACTTAGACTACATGATTATTAAAGGCGGCACACTGGAGCAGCAAGATGCTCACAACATCAGAGTGTGAAAATCAATTATTCATGCTTGCCATTCTAAACCTCTGCTTTGGGTCCTGTTTTTGAATGCGATGACGCACATCACGCTTGGCATGCCTCCGCATTTGTGTGTGCATGCTCTGATGTGAGTGTCTGTATGTCTGCTTATTCTTAGAGAGGTGAAGTTTGTCAAACACCTACTTGGCTGCTCTGAGTCTCTGTGAATATGCTGACTTCCAAGAGAGCAGACAAAGCTGTCGACGCAGGTCCCTTCACATGGTTCAGACAAACAGCACACACTCTGTTTATGTAACTTCCCAGACCGGGAAAGAAAGTTTTTTTATCTGTTTTGCGGCCTGAATTAGCATGTTAATTTATCTCAGTATGTTTGTCCAAATGTACCGAATAATTCAGCGTGCTATTTTTATTATTCACCCCATGTTTCGCACCATCACACCATGATTTTCAGTTTCTGCAAGTGTTTCACTAAATAAGCTTTGGAAGCACAGATGGAACAGATTAGATGCACCTCTCACCATCATCGGGGTGTTACATATTTATCTATTTTTGTTTTTCCAAATCAGATTATCACATTTCCAAAAACTGGCAACCTGTGAAACTGTTCTGCCCTACATTCTGACTGCTTTTCTTCTGTGTTTTGCTTTTGTTGTTGTAGTTGATTTAGCACTGTGCAATCACATGGCATGCATAACCATAAGTTCTTTGCAGGTGCTGGGTAAGGATGGTTTGCACAAAAGTACAAAAACACACACACACACACTCATTCCAGAGTTTTCTATGATCGTACATATCCTTGCATTCTGTGTATTTGCTTGTTTTTGAGATGTTACACTATTCTAAGGTCTCTGCAGTTTGTCTAGAGAGAGAACTGATGTCCCCAGTTATGAAAACAAGACCTATGATGTACTAAGTAGTAGAATTCTTTGAAGTGTACTCACTTAGACACAAATGCTTAATATCTACTCTACTTAAATGTAGTTTGTAAGGTGTTCATCATGATTTTGATAAAGACCTTAAGTCCAAATATAGTGGTCTAACATTAAGTTCAGAGATGGCTTATGATTGGTTAACATAAGAGATGGTGGAAGATTTGAACTTCAACATCTTTTTGCAGAAACCCTTGCTCTGTTTACACACTTAGACACACACACACACACACAAACACACTGGGCTCACATTCATCCGAAGGTAGACTATGGTGTAATGTACAAAATGAAAAAAAGGACAGGGAACGAGAACAACTGTGTGCAGCTATTTTTTTTTCTTTTTGATTTAGAAGTACGTCTGCTGAAACTTTGCAGCGTCTTCACACAATCCAACAGAAAATATCTGGAAATATTTTTCTTAACACTAAAACAAGAAGTTGGTTTATAATGAAATCACCAAGCCCACATCACATGGCACTAGATTGGGGATATCCAAGCTTTTACAGCTACTACTTACTACAAATTAAAATAATATAATCTGGGACAAATTATTATAGTTTTGGTGCAGTAGATTGCACGTTGGACTGAAAATACCTGTCTCATCTTGAGCCTTCTTCTTTCTGGTCTTGGTTTCTTCCATTGGAAAGAACACTTCCTCCTCACTTAGCGCCACAACACGTCCGTCTGCCAGGGGGATTATGGGTAGATCCCTGAAGGTCTGCAAGGTGGATTCTGCCTCTCCATAGCCGTACTCCAGAGCTCGGAAGTTGCAAACCAAAAGCCTGGCCAACTGACGCAGGCCGCCATCTGGAAGATGAAGAGCTGGTGTTAGATGTTGTTGATACCATTGTTTTTGAGACCCACCAAAGCCTTTTTAAATAGTTTGCTTTCACTGTCGTGTCATTTCATTTGGTCAACATGCAGAACACAAATGTAGATGAAATAAAGCCTTTGAGTGCCCCTTTGTTCGAATCAAACTTAGTATTTTTTAAAGCACAGACTCTTTTTAAACTGTCAGTTAAAATTTTTTGACACTGTGCAAGCGGTTTCCTCTCACCTCTAAGATTATAAGCTGTTGCAGGAGTAATAAATTTGAATCATAATAAAAGCTGAACTTAATCAGTTATATAAATACCATTGAACCATTACTTTCATATACATTCATATATTATAAATATCGTAGTATGGTCTTATTCTTTTAATACAATATTGTAAGCTACTACTAAAGCTAATGTGTTTGCAGTGAACACCTCTCTACTAATGCCTACTAATGCATCTGAGCTGCTATATAATCATTCTAACTTCCAGTCTCTGATGTCCCCAGGATATATGCAATGATGGTATATTAAATTCTACACGTTTCTTCCTGTCAGTAGTTATAGTTCATTAAGCTGTATCATTATTTGAAGTGATATGAACTGATTTTCCATCAGATTTTGCCCCTTTTTTCCTTTCCACACACTCTGCACACACCTGAATGGATGCCTTCCACTCTCATCAGCTCCTTAGCCATGGCTGTGGTTACCGTGGTAACATCAGCTCCCCTCAGGTAACGGACTCCTAGGTGAGTGAGCAGGGAAGTGGGTGGAGCATTGCTCAAACCAGGATGGAGGTAAGACAGAGACAGATGCCTTTCGAGCTCGTCTTCACCAATCACATCACGGATCACAGCGTCATGACAGACAGCCACTTGGGACGGCAGCTTGTAAACAACCTTACCATCTGGGAAAAGAGCAGGTCAAAGAACATTTGCAGAGTCAGATGCAATGTTTTCAATTCCTGGTATGATCGAGCCCAGATTTTGTTTTGTTTATGCTGATATTTTGGGGATTATAAGGTTTTAAGGGTTATAAGGGTAAAATTGCACAGCCCACATTTGTGAGTAATACCTGAGCTGAGAGTAGGCAGGAAGGCCTTGCCCTTGAGCAGCTGAATAATCTGCCCAGCAACAGGCTTGAAAAAGTCCAGCACCTCATCAGGCAAGGGGATAAACTGTAGGAACTGGCAGAGGCCTTTCATCCCTCTAAACTCCGGGTGATCCTGGGAAAAAGAGAAAAAAGGGACACTGGTTTATGGAAGATGGTGGCAAAGGATTAATAAGAGACACAAGTTGTTCTCATCATATTATGTCTTAAAAATAGTGCAGTTGTATCACAAATATTGATTTTGCTATTTTCTTCGCCCCCACACACTTTTAAATCTTTTATTTCCCTGAGCTGCAGAGAACACCATGGAGAACTGAAATGAAAAATAATTATTTTTTATTATCAAATAATTGCTTTGGCCTTTTCTACTAAAGGACATACTCCCACTATTTTAGGTACAAAATTTAACAAATGCCAAGAGTTGTCACGTCTTTCTCTCTCTCATATACATATATATATATACATATGTATATAAAACAACAACATGAATGGCAAATGAAAGGCAAATACTGTATAGGAATCAGACCTGTATTTCTAATTTTACCCTTTTTATCATTTATAAGGATGAAACATCCCTATTTTCTATTTTGGCCTCACTTTTTAAAACAGTTTTCAGGCTTTTCTGCGTTTATTGGATAGCTACTGCTGGAGAGAGACTGGAGAGGATGATGAGGGAGGGAATGACATTCAGCAAAGGCTCGGGCTGGAAACAAATTCAGGCTGAGAGTTTATTACATGCACACAGTACATGATGTTTGTGTTCTACCCCGTGAGTCATCAGGGTACCCTATGTGCTCCCATTTTAATTTGCTGCTCATGGAAACTTATCACATTCCCAATGTTAAGGTGCTGCCTGGACAATTTTTGATTACATTTTTTTGTTATTAATTTGTAATAAATAGATGTTTCTAATTTACTCCTTGCAAAAACACTGTTTTTTTCACTAATTATTTCCAGTATTTCATTTTGCGGCTTTTGCATTTGAGATAATGTTATTTATTAAAAACCCAGCAATCTCTGCACAGATGCTTTATATTACAGGCCCTAAAACATATTATCTCAATTAGCTTCTCACTGAGAATTGGATCCTACACAGAGAACGAATCTACCACAGTTACTTTTAGTTATTTTAAAAAAAAGTAGTTGAATTTTATATTTTGGTTTGTTTGTTAGTTTGTTAGCTCTTCTCGCTAATTTAAACAAGTCCAGCCAACAGTTGTGTGGCTGTTTGCTTGTGATGTCAACGCCACTGCCAAGCAAATCTGACTAAACTGCACCAGGTTTTTTTTTTTTTGCGTTCAACTCTTTTGTAATGCCAACTTTATATTTACAATGAGGTCCTATGGGCCATTATAAACATTTCAGTTAATTAATGATAACTTTAGTTTACTTTACTTTACAGCAGAGCGGGAGCCACCAGAACCAAATTTACCATATGAGTAATTTCTGCACAGGTAACTTAACCCCTCTGCCTTTTTATTCCCTTTCTTTTTTAAAACTTTTTAATTCAATGTATTATACTTTGATGGATAAATTCCATTTCAGGTCCTCTGGCCTGGTCCTGAACAGGCCTCAAGTTTGCTGTCTCCTTCTTGAACTTGTCACTGTCAGGTTTCCTCGTTTCCTTGCAGGGATCATTAAAATAACATCACATTTCATTTGTTCTAATCGTTTTTTTTTTTTCCCCACCGCCCAGCAGAGACGGTATCATCTTACAGAGAAGACATCCATGGCCTTGAGGAAGAGCTGAGGTATCTCAGATCGAAGCCACTGGTTCCATGAGCTGTCTCTGTCAACATCTTCCCGGGAGGACGGGATGTCAAAGTCACCTGAGGAAAAAGTATCGAGTTAGAGGAGCGAACTGTTGATGCATGAACGGACAGCTCTATGTTTTTAAACTCCATTCTCACCTTGAATGATGAAACGGAAGCCGAAGCTGCGGAGGGGCAGGTAGGCAAACACAGGCTGTTTCTCTGGCTGGCATATAATGTCACTTTCTGTGTTGCTGCTGTTGAGCTGAAAAGCCAAGGCAAGCTCTGTGGACTCAACTTCCTCTTTGATCTGAAGGAGAAACAGATCAATGTCAAAACAGATGCTACAGCTCCCAAACAAGTTGACTTCTTACAGGATCTTAGAGCCTGTTAAATGACTGCTGTGAAACTGGAGCACAAACTGTCTCAACATATTGTTTCCAACTCAGCTTTATATCTTTTCTTACATAACCTAACTCCAGGTAACGGGTAGCTGCCTCTGGGAAATGGAAGAGGAAAGTAACTGAAGAAGAGAGCGTGGCAGGGATTCTAACGTTTCTGACTGACAGATCATTAAAATGTGTGGTATTTATGTTCCTGCTCTATGTGGGAACAAACAGACTGCCTAATGAGTGACTTTTCAAACAATGTGGCAAGACAGCAAGAGGAAAAGACTTTAGGAAAGCAGAACAAGGAATGCACACACAGGAGCACGTCAACAAAATGCAAAGCTGAAAGACAATTTATTTATTCCCCAAGACGCGTGGAGGCAAGTATCAACTTCTTGTTCTAAAACCGAACTATAATACATGTGCCCGAAGAAAAGCAGCAAAATACGATTTGAATATCAGTGTTACCATTACCTTCTTGGGATAAACTGTAGTTTTGACCACCAGCCAGCGCTCAGTGCCCTTAGTGTGCTCCACCTCCAACACATTGTGACTCAGGTCTTTACGAGTCATCGTCACCAGACGCTTCTCACTCTGCAGAGCATTACAAGTGAAATAACAGAGAACAGAGGGCTCTTTATTATTATTTTTTTATTATTTTGAAAAACTATGTGCATTTGCACACATAAATGTGAGCGAATATGTGCGTGCGAGGGTCACCTGATTGAAGATGGTGATGGAGCGCAGGCGGTGCAGAAAGAGCAGCAGAGAGGGGTGCACGTCATGGAACAGGTTTCTGGTCTGATGGCTCCCGGAGCGCAGAGGGAGGCAGATCTTTGTGGTCCAGCTGATAAGAGGACAAATGTTGTTGGACCTTCTCAGACAAGGTGGTAAGAGTTTTAGCTTTAAAAAAATGAATACCGGTGTTTCTTTTTTCCCTCGGCACCACCAAAGGTGCTTAAAAATACTTAAATCCTTTGAGTTAGTATTCCATATATTTGCAGCAAGCAGCTAAGGTAGTAATGCACCACAGTGGTTTCTTTAACAGCTGCTCACAGGGCTCTCTGTCACTTTGTTTTAAGTTACTAGGACACTTGAACAGAACAGGACCATTGTCAATATTTAAGTAACTCCTGTGTTTAACCCACTGTGACTATGTGTGCTGTTAAAAAGTCTTCTGTTTCTCAGTCATCCAACCTTTGCTGATTAACATCCCTCAGCTGTGGGTCCAGAGGCCTCTCATCTTCCACCCAGTGGGGGAGGATGTATCCCATGGGGCCGCAGGTCTTGTCGAAGCGCATGTGAAAGCCATTGGAGTGAATCTCAGGACAGTCTGTGACTTTAAACACTGACTTGAAGCCAATGCCTTTTTGCCCTGTGACGAGTTGGACAAAACAGGGACATAAACACACAAGTTAAGAGGAGGCCACAGCAAACATTTCATTTTGGTTACTTTAGGGTCTTGACTTTCAAATTCCAACTCCCGGCAGGACATAATGTGCATACTAACCTATGTATCCATATTTGTGTTTGCCCTTGGTGCTGCGACCCACATCACAGATGGCCCTGATGTTCTTCTCCTGAAAGCCAGTTTCATTGTTGAGAACAGTGATGCAGTCTCTCTCCACCACAAAGGCCAGAGCTGGAACAACACCTGCCTCTGACGGGTAACTGTTGTCATCAGCATTCTGAAAAAGGAAAACAAAAAGGTTGGAATAAGTCATGGTCAGTTTTCAAATTAAATTATTGAACATTTATCTCCCAAGAGTTGTCTTTACAATTAATTAAAATCTCATGTAGCGTTTACTTTTACTGGATCATTATAAAGACTCAAAATATTTTAAAAAAACATTATTATTTTAAGCAATTTTTTTAAATGTATTTCTTTTGTCATTTTAGCTCAGTGATATAAGCGTTTGACATTTTTTAGCTCAAAGTGAATCAATAGTTGTGTCCTTAGAATGAAAATAAATGAGAAAAAATAAAAGGAAGTGAGTTAAGCTTTTCTAACTCAACCTGTCACAAGGAAACTTTTAGCCCAACTCTTAACATGCAATATAACAATATGATTCTATTTAGCAGTTTCCTTATTGCTTGTTATTTGAATTGAATTTGTACAGTTTAATTTAGACACACAAATAATCCAGACTTTGCTTGATTTTTTGAAGGGATTAAATAATGGAGGTCACCTGAATGAGTTCCAGGACAAAGTGTGTGTCTTTGCTGTAGAGTTCAGTTGACAGACGGTCCAAACTGCGGCCCAGCCTGTCCTGGTTGACCTGCATCAGCTTCTGGCATTCTGCGGTAAATTCTACACCAATGCCAAACTCATTCTTCCTGTTAGGAAAATAAGAGTGAAGGAAAAAAAAAGGTATAGATGAGCTATGGACATGAAACAGGTCAAATTTAAGGAGGGGCTAAATGACCGCACACCTGATGTCCTCGATTACGGCTCTCTGGAGATCTAATGCGTCCTCTGATTGGCAGCTAGCAGCATCTTTTTCATTTGAATCAGACATCTCTGACTGTTCTTCGCCCTGGCCGCCTTCAGCTTCACTGCTGACCTCTGATATCTCTCCGTTGGGCAGTGAGGCCAACTCATACAGCTCCTCTTCATCCTCTACCTCCTCCCCCTCGACCTCTACATCTTCATCCACACCGTTAACTAGAAAGAAAACATCAAGCAAATAAAAACTGAGAAAAGGAAGCAAAAAAACATTCTTTTAATCAGAATATAAAACAAAATGACACATTCCTATGGCTGTGTAGAACTTTTACTCACTTTGTTGTAGGCTTTGGTTGAGATGGGAGGAGGCAAAGCTGCTGTCCATGATGTTGTCCTCAAGATATTCATCTTCGCTCATATTAAGACCTGACAAACTGCTGCTCTCAGAATCTATCAAATTAGACTGAAGTCAAGAAAAAAAGAAAGAGAGAAAAAAAATCAAAAGCCAAGTTTGAAAGGACTTAAGTACAACAAAAGAAGCATTGTAGTGAAAATATCTTAGGACTTAGGACACATAGCAAGAAGACAGAAGACAGAAGGGCTGAAGACATTTTAGTACCAAAGATGTTCAGTGCACATACATTTAAGCAGGAGGCATTTCAATATTATATATTAATAAATGACATTTTTGATATGACTCATTCTGTCCAATCCAAGTGCTTTTTTTCTGACTAGTGTTCTGACCTTGGCCTGTTCCACAGGAGCTGTGTGTGTGTTGCCGTTGTGGCTCTGCGGTGGATTCAGTTTTTTCTGGTAGTCTTGGACCCAGTCTATGATGCCCAGGAGGATGCCCAGCCGATGCAGAGAGTTTGTGTGCCTCGGGTCAGACTGGGCCACGGTGATCAGTACCTGTTTAGACTTGGCATGGCCCAACACACGGGAGAAAGGCTCCAAAAACACCTGAAAATCACATCCGTACAAGAACATACACCATGTTTCTTCATCTGGAGTTCTGAGAAAGGCACTTTCGGAATTAATGGTTTTGTCATTTCCTGATGCAAACTTTGTTGTAATTATTGCTGCAAAAACAGAGTGACTGGACTTAGAAAAAGAGTATGTTCAAAAAGACCAGGAAGTGGCTGTATCCGTCTGACAAGACAAGCTCGCTGGGATAGTCTGTGGTTGGCATGACAACTAGAAGACTGATAGCAACCACTTCTTCAAATGTGGTGACAGATTATATTTACAGGCTAAAGCTGCCAGCTCTTTTGGTCAACAGAATTGTTGTTTAAGTTTTTATTTGCTAAAGGCTGTTCTCTATCGTATTGCTGGAGGGAAATGTTTTCTACTTATACACTTCACGTTTCAGAATAAATGGAAGGCCAGAATCAGCAGCAGTTCTACTCTCCATATATAAAAATCTGATTTCAAAAAAGGTTGAATATAAAAGTGTAAAATATAAACAAGAACAAAATGCAATCATTTGAGAAACTGTGTTCAAGGACAAAAGCTTTAAAAAGTGTTTCAGAGCACATACAGTAATATCCTTTTACACAATCATGTGTCCTAAGAAGCAACCTCGCCTCATCCTTGTTTATGAATAACTTAACCCTTCTCAGCACCCAATCAAGATCTGTTACCAATGAACCTCTTTACCTGTTAAATGTTCCAAACAGATTTTTTCAACAACTTTCTGTTATTGTGCATTTCCCAACTTCTTTGAAATGTGTTGCTGGCTTTAAATTCAGAATAAGTATATACATATCTAAAAAAAAACAGTGGAGTTGGTGAAGTAAAACAGAAAAGATAAAACTAATTGTCCATTAAACATATCTTAAAAAGGAAAATATAGCAATGTGTTTGATTTATGTTTTACACAGCCATTATGGAATTGGGTGTTGTGTAAGGTATTTAAACTGTTGAGCATGACTGCTAATGATGCTATACACCCACTGATCGTGTGTTGTCTGTTTGCACAGATTATGAAATATGCTGATCGGATTTCAAGGACACAAGGGTGGCTCTGGGATATTAGAGTTTCAATTTCTATTCATGCTAAGTCTTCTTAAAGAGCTACTGAATGAGTTTCACAACATCTATACACGCCGTTTGCTTTTACCATTTTTACCTGTAAGTTGAAACAAAGCTTCAGCGTACAGTAACTTCTTTTCAGGAACAGCAGATGAGGATCAAATGATTTGACACTGTTATCTAACACAGGCAAAACCAGTGTGACTGACCTGCTGCAAAAGAGCTTGGCATGTTCTGTGGGGGATCCGTGTGAAACACGCCAAGAGGAATTTGGCCACTCTGCTGTAACATGACACATCCTCCTCAGCCTGGGACAAATCTTTGGAACACAAACCATATTTCACTGATGATGACACAACCATGAGACATTTAAAATACAACACATTATCCCAGTTGTACAGAACGCCTCCCTATGAAGGGAATCTAAAAAAGCATTATGTGCGTTACACTTCAACCCCTCAGCCCTGGTGCATCAATACCTTCTTTAGCCACTGCTGCTGCTAAGGAGCTCTGCATGTGGTTGGCCAGGAGGGCTGTTGGAGCGTTGTTGATCCCGTCGGCCACCACCATGGACACAAGGTGGCCAGCTGTGCCCACAGGGTCCAGGTTCATGGCAGCCGTTGAGAAATGTTTGTCTCCTGTGTGTGTGGTGATCCTGAGCAGCAAACCTGGCATCACCTCCAGGGCTGCCAAGCCTGTATTAGCTGTGTTAAATAAAAATGATTAAAATTCCCATTGAAGCCTTACATTTTATTATTTGGCAATATTAAATTGCATTTATTAAGCTCTAGCTGACCACTTGCTGCTGAAACAACCAGAGTTTCTCACACTGATACATTTTAATTACTTTTGATTTATCAAAGGGGCATGTTCGAGAAACAGTAAGCATGATCAAAGTTTAGCTGTAGTTTATAAATCCATAAACAAACTGTCTAATGATGCACAAGCTTGCTGCGGTTGATTCCTACCTGCATTTCGCTCGATGAACTCTTTTAGCGAACCAAGATGGGGTTTGAAGACCAGCTCCCATTGGCTCCACTCGCCTAAATCTTCCAGCAGAGGGCAGGAGAGCAAGCTGGCCAGGGCCTGGGCCTTGGACTTCTCACCTAGGCGTCCCACTGCCTCACAACCAGATTCAGCGCTGTTTATTTGGAAGACAGGAGGACAAAGATGAAAAAAAATTCATAAACTCCTCAAAAACAACTGATAACTTTTGCCCATAATGACACTGCATTCAGGTTACGACTTTCTGATTTAACAGGGTGCTTAAGTTTCTAGTTGGGATACACAGGAGAAAGACGTGCCACAAAGGACTGCCTGTTCCCTTTCAGCAGCCATGTTAACCCACTGGGCTAGTGAAACAAAATAGTGTGCGACACTGCAACAAAAGCAAATCTGGCATGAAAACAATTAATAATGTATTCTAAGTGAAGTAAATGCGATATTATGTATGATATCTGAAACTGATTATTGATAAAATGTGCTTCAAAGAGCCAAAGAGACTTGCACAGGCAGGAGAAAAGCCCCTCCCGCAGATCATTATACAGGAGATATACTTTTTGTTTGAAATTTATAAGGTTGTTAAATACAGACAGACTCTAAATGTGGTTAGAGAAGTGTGGTTTAAAAAGGCTGGGGCAGAGGTGTGGAGCAGAGTAGAACAGCTTGTTGATCTGTGTGTATCCTCCTGTTCCGGAAGAAGTTGACACAATATGTTTATACAAGAGCATGTGACAGTATAACAGTTGCATAATGCATTCTGCTGCTCTGGAAAGACTGTTCCAAAGTTAAGAAAAAACAGCCCTGATAATAACGTCAGAGTTAGCTTAAGTTTTCTGACAGACATCCTGTCTGCCTGTCTGTCCCCCTGTCTGTTAAAAATGCTAACCTTGATTTGCAGTGTTTGGCGAGAAGAGCTGATTCGTAGTAAACAGGGCTCAGTCCTCCTCCAGACAGTCCTCTCTGGCGCTTGACCAGGCCTGCCAGCATGTGCAGAGTGCCCAAACCCAGCTCCCGACTGTCCCGCACTCTGTAGTGAGACCTGAGTGCTGACTCAATGTGGGAGAGCTGGGGAAAAGACAGGAGATTTTTAATGTTCTGAACAAACTGAAGAACATTTATTTCATAGGGATGCACATAAGGAATCTTGACACTGAGGGACAGAAAGCTTTTATTAGCCATTAAAAGGCACACACGCTTTTGCCAAAACTTTTTGTGCGCTGTTGTAATTGCTTACTTCATCTGGATCGGTTGAGGTTATGTCACCACACTGGTTGATGAACTCAAACACATCTTGTCTGCTGGGTCTGAAACCACTGCCTCCAAGTTCCATGCGGCCATTGCCCAGAGTAACAGTAGACCCCAGTGAATCCTGCAGCAGCTGCGCAAGCAGAGACAAACAGGGTGAAAATGGGACACATTTTTATCTGATCGACGTTGCAGGATCAAAAGATCTTTTCAAGGGCTGCAAAGCACCTCTGTAGGTCTAGAATACACATACAAACAGAAACATTTAACGATTAAAAACTACTTCTACCTGACTGTGTTTAACCAGGAACTCCAGAAAGTTGCCTTGTTGTAAAGAGAGGAAATCCTTGACCTGGAAGTGTTTGATCAACTTCTTCTCCAAAGTAGCCATGTGGGCCAAAGTGAAGGCTGAGTTCTGAGATGAGAGGCTGTCTTTAAGGAACTGCTTCACCTTGACTGAGAGAGCCAGAGCAGATTGTCATTAGCAGACACGATCAGACCAGCCAGCCTGGTTGGCAGAAACATTATATCCTGCATGAATACCTTCACTAGGGAGGGATGTGGTGGGCTTGTCATCTGTTTTTGTTTGTTCAGTGATCTTGGATGCCTTGTCTTTGGGCACCAGGTCCTGTGGGACAGCCAAGGAGCCTCCACAGATGGCCAACTGGAACAGAGCCGTCGTCAGCCGGTTACCTGACACCTGCAGCAGGAAGCTCTGAACGTGCTGGATTGAAAGTAAAACAGGTATGCATCAGGGGCATGGCAATTTAGTGACATGATATCACATACAACTGCTGAGTCCTATTTCTCTGGAAAGCCATGTTTAGTTGTCATCAATCGTTGATATGTAAACATCAAAAAAAAAAAAAAACAAGGACTTTAATAAAAGCGCAGTTAATCTGATGAATCTGGCAAGTATGAAACTTGAAACAGAAAAAAATGGCAGAAAATAGTCAAAGACTGGCTAAACAGTTCTGTTTTTGTTGTGTGAATTTTTGTTGCTGATTCTTGTCACTGTGGTAGTGGTATTTTCTTCTGTTTTAGCAGCCCAGGTGGCCTCTTCATTTCTTTAAAATATTAAATAAAAAAAAATTACAGAAATACTTGCACATCTTTCCAATTTCCCAATATAATATCCAATATAATATTTGTTCTTACTTTTGGTCTGTGTGTATGAGATAACGGTTGAAAACAGAGGAGGGGATGAATGAATGGAGGTGGTCATAATTTCATGTTGGCCTGGATATTTTATAACAAATATTGTATCACTGGTGATGGAAAAAAAAAGCCTACTCTGTCACAGATAAGAAGGATAAATTTGCCAGGATAAAGATAATCCCGGAACATGAACAAGCAGGCGGCTGTGAAGATGAGTTCATGTCTAGTCACTGTTCATTAAAAAGTAACTTTTTCTTATGCCTTCATTAAGGATTAGCTGATTCTGAAGGGCGACATTTTGTTAATGAGTTCAGAGCTGGAGAGCAGCTCTGCAGCTCCTTGTTATCCCTTCCAGTGGAATTTGTGTGGAGGCTTGGCAGAGCTATCACCCAGCAGGCTAAAGCAGCAAAGGCACATGAAGGAGTGCCTCTAAAATAGCTGACACAAAATGCACAAATGCTAATGAGCATGTCTTTTGATGAATCCAAGGAAGCATTGGACTAGTTATTTAAAAAAAACACACACGCACGCACACACACACACACACACACATCTGTCAGTGTCTAGGGCTCACCTTGCCCATCCTGGGACTGAACAACCCATCAGCATTGGAGAACACTTCCAGCACGACCTCGGCTGCCGCCATGGACGCATACTTTTTCCTGAGGTCCAAGCTGCCGGCGGAGGAGAATGAGCCCACTCCTTGCACCGGCTCCAACACATTTTTCTTAATCTTCCTCAGCCGCTCGAGGGTCTCCTCCTGCAGCTCATTCTGGATCATCTCCCTGGCTTGCTCCAAGATCGTGTGCTCACAACGGCTCACCTTCCCTAATGTCTGAAAAGGAGTGTTAAACAAGATGAGAATTATGTACAAGAACATATTTTTTTCTCTTTATCTCAACTGTATCACCGTATGTTCACTGATGGGTTACTGTGATTTGCTGAGGTGTCAAAAGCTCTTTCATTGCTCGACTGTAAATAAAAATAAAATAGTGTGACATTGGGGAAGCTAAGTTCATTTAACCTTATTTTCTGTTAAAGTAAATCCAACTGAGGTGTGCAAGGATACAGGATGGATTAATGGATGTGATGACTGCCTCTGACTGTTTGAAACAACAAACGCAACCTAACTAACTCTCTTTTTATGAGTATGTGTATTTTGTTTATTCCATTGAACTCTAATTGCCAGACAAGGTCAGTAAATATATAGTTAACTTATGTATTAACAGAAGCGAGACAGAGCTGTGCATGAGCAGTGTAATAATCCTTTTACTAATTTCTCGGTAAAGAATCACATTTTGGACCACAGAACAGGTCAAATTTACAGATTTACATAGGAATTAAATTTCCTTCTTTGAAACTCTGGTAATTTATGCAAGGATGCAGATTCAGAGACCGTCCATTTCTTTAACATAGTAGCTCTTGCTGGCAACCACAACCAAAATATCCCCCCTTCTGTATCTCTTACTCCGTCATATTTACCTAATAAGAGCACTATTGTTGCAAGGAATCACAGGGTCAAAAAAGGTTCAAGTTCAACTGAGCGCAAAATAAAGAAGCAATGTGTGACCCGAATTTTAAAAATCTTGGAATGATGCAGCAGGTTATGACTCTTACCGCTATGGGAAGTCCAACACTGTGTATCCTGATACCCAGCTCGTAAGGAGAGTCACAGTTGTAGTGGTCAGCCATGAATTTCATGAACTCTGGGAGGTCTACCTTCTGCTTGCTCTGCTGCTTCCGAAAATTGCGTAGTTGCTACACAGTGAAAAGAAACATTCATTTCAGCATTCATAGCAAACAAAGCCGTTATA
>JAQNCA010000017.1:15610487-15625809 GCA_029783725.1 Acanthurus tractus | reverse complement strand
CTTCCGAAAATTGCGTAGTTGCTACACAGTGAAAAGAAACATTCATTTCAGCATTCATAGCAAACAAAGCCGTTATATAGCAATAAAAACCTAAGAACTTAAATCATGATCTAGCAGAAAATTAGGCAAAAATTGTATGAATGGTCTCATTATCAGGTAATAGAAACATAATCAAAAACTTCTTAAATGCTCTTTTGTTTTTTAACTTACATAAGACCTCTGCTTTGAACTGTTATGAACCTTCCCATAACAGAGAGGTTTAATAGAAATAGAAGGCTCACTTTCTGCTTCACTGTTTTGTTATTCTCTAGGTTGTTGATTTTAACTGATTTTATGGAAATGATACATATAGACACATTCCCTGGTGCATTAATAACACTCAGCACCCACCACAAACTGGGTTGTTCTTAATCATATTGAGTTCAAGTTAATAAATCTGAGGCTAAAGGATTCTTCTGTAACTGTTAACTGCATGCCATGTTTTGCATATCGCCACAGTGACACAAGGATTTATTGTTGTGTGGTGCTTTGAGAGCATTTGCATTAGTTTGCACGGCCTGCCCGCTTTTGCATGGCCTGCCTGGTTTTGCATGTAATAGAGCCATCCCTAATATCCAGATATCTTGACTTTCTTCAGTTAGTTGATGTCTTGTGTAACTTCAGATGCTTGGCACCATATTAATGGTATACCATATAGTACTCTGTATGGTAGAAAATGTATCTGTTCTATAGCCAGTTAGAGTGGCTCTAATGAGATGTTAAAACATTTTTGATAGACTGAATTGGCCCCTTAATATTCCATCATCTGCAAAGAGGCCCCTGAGCCGTGGCTCGTTGCCTTGTACACATATCAAATGTTCACAGAAAGTAAACTCAAAATATAAACTTCTGGTTTTGCAGTTAATTACCCCATTAACAAATTATCAAATTATTAAGCTTAAATACAAATCTCAATCCGTAACAATTGACTAAACATGCATGAAATATTTGTCGTATATGTAAAAGACCAGTTTCATTACATAAATCTCTATATCATTTGCCATGTGGGTCAAACCTTTAAGATGTCTACTGTCTCGATCTGGGGGATATCATCGTCCTTTGTATTACTGTCAATCTTGAACATGCGATGGACAAGGGGAAGTTTGCAGAGGGGCCCCAGGTTCAGCTCCTCATAGTGCTTCTTGTCCTTCAGGCCGGCCAGTGACCGGCCCAGCTCGTACAGGGTACAGATGGATGTCACTGCTTCAGTAGACTGACAGAGAGAGGGAAAGAGACCTCAGTAGCAAACAAACATCCAGATTAGTATTAACAAATGCATGTGTATTTACCTCTATGTACATGTTGACCTCTCTGATGAGGTACTGAAGGTCTTTGAGAGCTGGAGTATGCCAGGGTTTTATCCATCCTGCGTCCAAATTAGGAATCTGCATCAGCGTGCAAACCCTGGATATCACCTGGACAGAGTTGCACAAGCCATTAAAGGGACAATACAATATAGCTAATAAATGTGTTGTGCATATCCACAAATTGAGGATAAAATCTGCCAGCTCTCAGGCTAACAAAAAACATAAATTTGGTGTAAGAAGTTGTTTTCATTATAGAACTGCACCTCTAATCCTTCAATATTTTATACTTGAACAAAAATCCTACTTTATCAGCTACATGCCACCAACCCTGAAAATTATGTTATAATACAGATGTGTTTGAGTGTACAAGGTCAACTGCCATTTTAGACTGTGGTTGTTTTTGCAGTATTGGCCCTGCTTCTGACAAAATAAAATAAATTACATTGCATCCTATTGGTGCGTAGAACTGTGTACTGCCTGATACCCAATCTAGCAATTTAGGCAGCTTCAGAGGCACGTAAACCAATTTATTTAAGATAACGATTAAGATTAAGATTATTTTTAAGATTCAAGATGTGTCCACTTCCTTCTTACCTTGTCCTTAGTAACCAGCTCTCCCTCTGCAGAAATCTCTCGAATCACTTCTTCCATCAAACTGTTGACCGCATTCGGATCCAGGGATTTTTTACTCCTCCTCCGTCCTGTGAGCTCTTCCTCATCCTCCATGACCTCTACTGCCCGCATGTTGGCTCCAAGGACCTCTCTCAGCTGGGCATGATAAGTCTCTCTAAACACAGGGGCACCGCTCTCTCTCTGGGGTGCACCTCTAATTTTGCTCTTCTGATCTTTAGCCAAGCTCACATCTGACCCCAGCACTGGAAAGTCCGAGTCAGAGAGGAGGGCATGTTGACTACCTGCGGTGGTCCCCGCTGCAGCAGCCCTGGGATATGCTGTTGGTTGAGGTTGAGTGGGCAGATTCTCATGGCTTGATGACTGCCAGTTGTCATATAGAGACATGTACTGTGCAAAGGGAAGCTGTTCACCATACTGCTTAGCATAGAGGGTTTGGAGCTGGTCCATTGATGGAGTATTCAATTTGTACTTCTTTATCACCTGGAATACATCAATTTAATTTTATCAAATAGGCACAAATTAGTTCATACAGTTCAGTTTTTAAATTGGATTACTAAATTAAGTGACACACATTCAAATGAAAACTACAACAAAGAAGTAATGAGCTTAATGTTTGTATATATCTTTGAGGATTTGTTCTCCACTTTTTCAATTTGAGACCAGTGGAGTAACACAAAATACACACAATAGGTTTACTTTTTTTCTGTAACTTGAACTCTGTTATCATGTTTGTCATGAACTTCGAAATGACATTGGTATAAGTCAGATGGCAGTTTTCAAAAGCTGAACTTTTTGACTTGAGATTTCCTCTCAGAGGATTTCACAATATTTCAACTGGTTTTGTAATATTTCAAAGCAAAGGGCAGGGCACTGTCATTACTTTTCTCTGCACTAGTAAATGAAAACTGTAAATGATTGGTCTTCAATCTAATGGTCCAAACAAGCAGTTCTCAAGGGGGCTCTCCTACTAACATTATTTTAAAACCAAAATAACCTACAAGGGAGGGCTCTTTCTGGCAACTGATAATCGCCACTCTTCCCTCGCCCTCAGGGCAGTATTGCAAGATTGGAATCTGACCAATTAATGATATTACAAGTGGTACAGCATTTGCAAAAGGATAAGGCTGATGCGATTCTTTTTCTTTATTTTGATTCAGTCCCGCATCCCCTTCTGGTCTTAGCCTGGTGCAGCTAGACTAATTCTGAATTCTCAACTGAGAATTAGTCTGGTATTTCCTCATTCATGTTTGATTTCAAGGGGGCAGTACCAACAGACACAGACAAAACTGCCTCTGCACGCAACTTAATACACATGCAACCAATCGGAGAAAGAAGGGCAGTAGTTAACAACAACCGGACTTGTGTCAACAAATAAGTGTACAGTGGAGCAGGTACATTGGTGAATGACTAATATTGGTTTTGCCACAAAAACCTATAAAATTCAAAGTCTTTTTAGGCATTCTACAAAGATTTTTAAGCAGCACACGCAGCAAAAAACAGTTTTCAAAAGTTTACAGCAGTGGCTCTTCAACATTCCTTGATGAGTCAGTGCACAAAGCCTGCCCCATATCAGACCAAAGGTTCTTGTCAGTCTTGTCAGACATGCCAGTCTTCAACAGAAAACTACAACTTGTCCAATGACAAATAAAAAGCATTCGACATTTTCAAATTTAGCTACTGTCTGATTTTGAGCTTGTATTAGAAACGCTGAATTTGAGAGCAACAGGGAGCTTTTTTTTAATTTTGTATGTAGGATGTCTTCTCGCCATCATTGTGAACTCATCAGCTGCAAATGAGAAATGCCTACTTGTTAAGTCTACTTTCCTTCTGTCATGGTTAATGAACTTCAAGCTTTGTATTAAGTTTTTAAGGGTCATGCTTGAATGAAAAATGCCTTGCCTGGGAGTCTGCTAGCAATACGTAAAATCAGAATTGTTGCTTCAGTGTCAAATGTACATGGAACATACTGAAATATACTCAGTGGTTTACACATCAGTTAGTCTACTTGACTCACCTCTAGGACCCTCTCGTATAGCTGCTCCTGGGTCAGTGTCTCTGCTGGCTTGGATGCAGGGACCAACGTGTTAACAGGAATATGATGGGTAGGGAATATAGAGGCAGTGGAAATTAAAGAAGGACCTAAAAAGTGAATTGCTGCCTGGGGAGCAACGGGAGGCAAATGGTGGGAACTAACATCCCCTTGTGGGATGGTGACACTAGGGGTGACTGTAACTGATTCTGTCCTCTGTGGTGTTGCAGGCCGGCTGTCCTTCTTCGCTTTTGATGACATCCCAGCTGCAGGCTGACTTGAAGGCTGGTGGATCTTATGGAACACCATTTCCCCACTTACAACAAGATCACCTTTCAGAGATGCTACCAGGCAGGAAATTGTTTTACAGCCCAAAGAAGATAAAATCAGGTTCTGGTGGTATGTCTGACTGTAGAGTATAGCCAGCTTATTTAGCGGAATCCCTTCTGGATGTTGTTTCATCATGGCCACAATATTTTCCCGAACCTTCTCAGTGTTGTTCTTGTCTTTACCAGCCTTACCACCAACTACAGCTTCAGCTACAGCTATGGCTACAGCCCGGTTTTCGTGGCAGTGGTCCTTGTGAAACACCTGCTGTCCCTCCAAAACCAGATACTTGTCCAGAGAAGCTACCAGATCAGTTATTGAGTCAAAGCCCATGGAGGATAAAGTCAGGTTGTGGTGGTATGTCTGGTTGTAGAATACAGCCAGCTTTTTAAGGGGGATCCCATTTGGGTGCTTCTTCACCATGTCTACTATATTTTTCCGAACCTTCTCCATCTTGAGTAATGCTGCAAGAGAAAACGAAGATCACCATTATTACACAGTCAATGACAAGTAATTTACCACCACTCTGTGCTCTAATCAGTTAGCTAAAGACAGTGCTTGAAGTTTAAACTATAAAACAGAGATGTTTGGAAATAGTAACATCAATGTCTCAGTCTGAAAAACTGTATGTCTTTCTTATAGTTCTGTAATACACAATTGCATAAGATCTTTGCCAGAGATGTTTTTTTATGTTGTGTTTACCTTTTTAAGATTCTTTTTCTATATAAACATATGTGTATGTGTGTGCACGCGTGTGTATGTGCGCGTTATTTTGTGTTTACAGCAAATTGCAATCCCCATGAGTGTTCGAATTATTTACTGCCATGATTCTCAAACTGTGGTACACCAGTGGTACATGGAGTAAGGTCATAAATTTTTTTTTTTAAATAAAATTAATTAGAAAATATATAATACTGTTAAAATAGTACAAAATGTAGAATTAAAATACAAAAAAAATATTAAATTCATATTCAAAAAAAAGCATTGTCTTTCCTTTATTTTTGTCTCAATGTTAGCCTGCTACGGCGGCCGGTTTATGCCCTGAGCCTGTGCTTCCTTGAGGCACAACTAGTTATGAGTTGCGTGTGATGAGATGAGGTCAAATGCAGAGAGGGAAGATGAGTGGTTCAAGAACACTGCAATCATGGCTTCAAACTGGAACTACTACGAAGAGGACTGCAGTTCAGGAGGAGAATATTTCAGGCAGCCGACTTGAAGAAGCGAGAACAAGTGCTAGCGGCTACTCGACAGGCGCCCGTGAAGTGTCCACAGCACCCACTAGCACCAAGAGGCGCAAGCGGTCAGGAAAGAGGACCCCAGTTACCTCAAATATGGATTTAGTTGGCGCGGGACCGACGAAGAGCCGCGACCCTAGTATGTGGTGATGTCCTCAGCAATGAGTCCATGAAACCAGAGCGAGGTGCCGCGCCTTGTTAGGATGAGTTTAAGTGCCTGTTATAATGCCACTGTTTTGTACAGTGTGTTTGTGGCTGGCAATATTTATCAATGAATAATCCTCATATTCAGAGTATGCATGCCTCCTTTGTGAACTGTCCATAGCTAATAGGGTAAGCCTTCGCTATTGTATGTTCAGGTTGGACATAATGGTACTTTGAGAGCTCGATATTTTCTCTGGTGGTACACACTTTTAAAAGTTTGAGAACCACTGATTTACTGCATACATATTGCATATTAACATGTTTTTAATGACAACAACAACATCAGAAGAAAAAAAAGGGAGAAGGAGAAGAGAAATAATTCATTATAGTACATTTTTATACCAATATTTTTTGTGTATACAAGGCCAATTAAAGTGTGTCCGCGTACATCTGTTATTATTGCTCACGTGTTGATTATATATGCTGACAAAAACATATATATACATAAAAATACACCTAACATCTAAATGCATCATTTTTTTAAAAGGAGACAGGAATATAAGATGACTGCAGATTAAAAAGCTGAACAACTCTGTCTTAATAATAAATACTGTCTACAACCAAAGAAAACAGGGAAATCCTGCCAAAGATGTGGACAAAAAAAGACTTGCCCAAGTAATTCAATTGACAAAGCTGATACTTGTAAATTGATATACAACTGTGGTCACAACTCAAAAGATACTGTTATTTAAAAATCCAACCCTAGTCAATACTTTTGTCAGTAGGCCACTAAAGATAGGAGAACTGCAGTACTGCATCAGATTCTTTAATTACCCTCTACAGGGGGTACAACTCATAAATGATAAGTGTTAATTTACTAAGACTATAGAAATACAGCTAGCAACAAGTTAGGTGATGGTGTCAAAGCTGATATGGGTTTACTTTCAACTCATCTGTGCTACTAGCATAGCTTGTCATACACATATTATAATTCTTTAAAACAGTTTAAGTTTAAATTTAGTGACATAACATCAAAGAAATTATCACAACTGTGGTAAATCATCATAACAGTTAAGCTATCTGTAACATTCCAAAATAGATAATGACACAGGGATAAAATACAATGCTGCAATATTGCATTCAGAATTAGTAGAAATTAAGTCGATCTTACCTATTCTCTCAAATGACAAGATTTGTGGTTCATCTCCCTCAGAACTACTAAGTATAAACCAGCTACTTCCTATTTTGGCTTATAAACTGCCCTCCCACCCTCCCTTCCTCCTCCCAATCTAATGTGTTTTTTTTCTGAGCACAGACAGACAGAAATGAAACTGAAAGTAACCAGTAAACTCATTCAAGTCTATGGCTGACTGTGCCTATCAGCCACACTCTCATATTCCTGGAAATGGTCATGCCTCACTACCCTAACATAGTACTTAAATAAATAAGAATAAAATAAAAAATTTTAAAGCATCAAAAGAAAACTGAGGTAGCAGTAGTGCAACAGACAAGAGGTGATTAGTAAGTTCATACCCTGAAACAGATGGCTTAATTTAAGACAATCTAGCACATTTTCATCACACTTTAATTGTAACTTTACACTGTACTGTGAAAACCTGGATCAACTTAAGAAAAGAAAAATAGTCCATCATATGAATATCTTATTCTGTTTAATTTAAAACAAAGGTTCAACCAAAACGTAATCTAGAACTCTTTGTTTAAAAGAAATAATAAATCATTTCCAGCTATTGGAGTGAAAAGAACACATTGATCAAACAACAGCTTTGTTTAACTATTGTCAGTGTTGGTTAAGAAGTGGCAGTCCCACAATGCCAAGTCAGATGAATAGGGCGGGTGTTCAAATCCGCATTCCTGACTGCACAGAGGCTGAGGTCCACTTCCTCAGAAGGCTGCATGTTTTAATTTACTAGAAACATAAATATCTCAAAAGCAATTTACTTAAAACCTTGACTGGCTTGTACATGTGACGATAGCTGTATTACTCATCTCCTTCTACCCTTAGACAAAAACTTCAAAATCATCCTACTTATTGCCTGTCTTTTTTGATTTACAGCAAACCTATTTGTCTGAGGCAGAAATTCATTGTAAGCCTACTTATATGTTCAAAGGATAAATGAAATACAATGATAATTATACAGCATTTACCAGATGATGGTAATGGCGTGGTAATAAAGGTAAACAAAATGGATCTGTAATGAGGAAACAGTAATGATAAACAGAATGGAAGGCAAAACAAGAGGGGAGATGTGACTGCGGGACAAAGACTCAGTTGCTTTAAGTTTCACATTCCTGACTAGCCCCAGCTGATTCACTTCTACTGCTGTCTAATAAACCATACGACATCATAACACTGCCCAGTCAGCCATGTGTGACTTGTGAACACAAATGCAAACCTAAGGAAATGAAACTGATGTTAAAAGTGCAGCTTTGGCACTCTAACCTCTAAGAAAACTATGTGGGTAGTTTTAACCACAAAGTCACGTGTTAGCACAGCTGCCACACTGCCTTCTCTGGGAACTATATTGTGTCTGCTTCCTACCTAACCAGAATGACTGGTGGCCACTTAGGAACACAGTGCAATAGCACAAAATAGGCAGCTTACCGAAAAAGCTAGAGCTATTACCTTGCAGTTGTTTATCTCCTCAAACCAGTTACAGTTACAAACAGAAGATATCATTGTACTGACTTGCATGAATTCAGTGGATAGTTGCTAGTGACAAACATGCTACCTTCACACTGTGACTACTTTTATAGAGAATAACATTAAACTAAGAAAGCTTCATCACATGGTGCAATAAGCAATAGCTCAATATGTGCTATGAGCTTGTGTTGGACGACAGTGAATGTTGTTGCAAAGCAGCTACAAAGCACAGATGATTCACACACATCTTCTGCCCTGCAGCACAGAAGATGTGAACAATGAGGACAGTTTCAAGGTGGGAACCCATTATAAATGTCACCAATTCAGTATCTAAAAAATATGGTGACAATCCCCCCTCCTTTCTCTAAGTTTCAGCATTAAATACTGGTCAGACAGATCACCAGAAAACACAATGCCTTCAACTAGTTGTGTTTCCAGCACAGAGGTATACATAAAAAGGGATGGAAATTAAAAGAGAGAAAAACAAACCCCGGGCAATTTTATTGATGCAGACACTGAATCTCTGTAGAAAGTTAATTTTTCAAAAATGACATTGTTAACAGAGTATGTCAATTACCTAAATCAGACAAATTTATATGGAAAAAAGACATAAGTAGTTAACCAAGTAAATGAAAGTGCAACAAAGGTAACAAAGGGTAATTTGGCTCCATCTAGTGGCCCCAGATGGGCAACCCTCATTTCATTGCCTTACATTTGAAGGAGGAAACTCTGAGCATAGTCAAAGACACCATAAGCCATAGCTTCCACTTGAATTCGAAGCATTGTATTAGGAAAAGAAAAATTCTCTTTTTTCCTAACAGATCTTTCAGGTCAGAAGACTATTGTACTTAACAGTTATCCCAGTGGAGAAGAAAAAGGCCCAAGCAAGATCCATACACCATACACAACGACAGGCTGGCTAAAAAAAACCCAGAGAGAGGCAAATAACATCTCAGAGAACATGCAGGAAGGCAGAATAAATTACTAAAACACTTGTATAATACATCAATAAGGATATAAAAATATTTTCAAGGTCCTACACAAAAAAGTTTACTGAGGGTTTAATTCAACTAAATCATTATCATCTGATAAAGATGAGATGCACCTCAAATAGTCACTGATCAGGGTTCAAGAATGTGTTTTATAAAAGAATCAATTTATTTGGTTTATACATGGTTAGAGATGGGCATGCAAAGTGAGAGTTAAGGGTTAGAAAAAGAACAACAAGGAAGAGTGAACTGTGTTCAGAACCAACAGACACAGGATCAGTGTTTTACAAGAGCGACCATTGGTGCTTAAATGCAGTCCAAATTGATGGTCGGTGCTCCCAATTAATAAAATATAAAAAATAAATAAATAAAAGGTGATGATGTGTCTACTGTTTGCATTCAAAAGGACAAATTGTAAAAATGCACATCAGAATTAACTCCTGGGTGTATGTGTATATAGGAATGCATTACTATGCATATTGCTCTTTTAATTTCAAATACTTGCATTTTTAAATGCAAATTTGACCCAAATTGAAGGCACAGTGCTTTTCTGTACCATATATAAATCCAGCCATAGTCTTCTTAAAAAGCTTATACAACGGTGATAACTATTATGCTTCAAAAACGACAGTTTTTGCAGGAAGTCAAAGTACAGTGAAAACATCTGTGTGCATTTCAGGAAAAATCCAATTTGTTAAGGGTTTACTTTCACATGCTTCTAGTGTAAAAGGCGTAGCCTACAATATACCTGGTATTGGTCCCTTTATTACTACTCTTACACGCTCAGTGCATCCTATTGTCTCCTGTCTCAGTAAAAGTTGTAGCTTACAGCATGTGGACAGCAAATGATAATGAGGACAAGAGAAATCAGTGGTGATGATGACAGAGTTGACAGAGCAGAAAGATAGGACACGTTTTCTAAGTAGTATTATTGTAAAGCATCAAAACGTGTAAGTGAGGTCACATTAGGTCATGTCATACTTCTGTAATTTACTGAACTTAAGTGAGTTGGATTTTACACATGGCAAGTGTGACTGACCCACTGACCCAGCACTGACACACAGATTTCCCATGTCATGATGACTTATAGTATATGCTGGACATATACTGTGCCTGCCGTCTCGCTCGTGAACTCTTTAAATGCCAGACACTTTATGTTATAGAATATACATGACATGTTTTTTAAAAACTGAACTAAGCGTACAGAATTTGGCATATCATTAAGACGACCATGCAAATGACTGGAATTCCCCTAATACTGTACAATTGTAAGATTGGGAACGTTATCACAATGTGCTTTGGAACAATGCTGACAGTAGAATGGCACAGGCAATGCTGGCGGTCAAATAAACAAACGTTACGCAAAAAAAAACGGTCACATAATTCATAATTGCCAGGCGGAAGTTGAACGTTAACTTGTTTGACAGCAAAGCGCGTGCAACTGGTAAAACAATAGTACTTACAAAAGTTAACGTGCCAGTATCGTTTTTAAAACCTATCGCCAAACACTTACTAACAAAGCAGGTTAGATATGTTTGATTTATCACCCAGATACCTGTATTGTGCCAGACTAGTCCCCTTGAATGCAGTTGTCTCGTTCGTGTCTTTTCCTCCATTTGTCATTCTCAGTTTGTGCGCTGAAGGAAATAACCATGGCAATAGAGAATCAGTGAGACCGTTTCTTTTAGCAAGCCTAACTGCGCTAGCTAGCTAGCAGACGCTGCCGTGTTAACCCTACCCCTAACTGTAAATTAACCAGAGTAGTTAATCGAATGAGCAATAAAAGACCATGGTTGCAGGTAATCTTTCTCGAAATCTTAACATTATTGCAATAAGGTACCACATGGTGTGAAAGTTAAAAGCGAAACTCATTAGATTTTCATACTGTTTGCTACTGCTAGCGGATGCCAAGCTGACATGGTGGTGCATTCACGTCACAGGACAAAGACAGTAAATACAATTTTTAACTCAACAAAGTAAGTTCAAGGACAAAAATATTTTTTAAAAAGAATATCATTTGTGCACATGTGCTTGTTAATTTCAATTCTATGTTAGTATATGCTTGATGAGAATTGAGATTTAATCGTGTCCTGTAATTTGTGAGTGAATGATTGTCATAAAAGTATAATAAGAACTAGAATATGGAATTCTTCATGTATGGCTCCCTGATACGGGATGTATTTCAGCCAGTTCGCCTAATTAAATAGCTATCTGATCATTTTTAGTGTAAAATGGTAGATTGGTTGCAAACACACTGTCGTGTTCAAAAGACTTGGCGAGATCTCATGAGTTTCATTCGTTTTTTTCTTAGTGGAAGATGAATGCAGCACTGGGTTCAAAAAGGGTCATAATATTTGCCTGAATTGTAAATTCATCATAAAAAAATGTGCAGTTCTCAAAAAAAAGTTTCAATTTTTTTAAGAGGTGAGATATCAGACACAATTTTAGTTATTATGTGTTTTATTTAAGTCAATGAATGAGAAGAAAAGATCAAGATAATGAAGTCTAAAAAAGACAAAAGGGGTTCTCAAAAAGCAAATAAAGCAGTAAGAGAGTGATTAAAGATAAATCTTGCATCAATGAACATGCCATAATAGCTTAATACATATAAAATATTTATATCCCAGCTTTCTTAATTATTTTACTCATATCGTCATACTGTCAGTTTCACAATGAGCGGTCAATAAAATTTAAATTTCAAACTGTTGAACTAAATTTTTAAGTAAAAGAAACAATTCATCGCTGTGGAGCATCAACTGATTAAAGTGTGATGGTACACTCAAAGGTAGGTAAATTGCAGCATGGGAATCAGAAACTTGAAGGTTTAGGATAAAAATGTATAGAAAAATATGTTGAATAGTTACCAAAAATAAATTCGCTAAGTATTTAAATCCTGTTAATTTTTGACATATTCATTTTTTCTTCATTATTATGACACAATAATCCATCACCTCAGCAGTCCACTTTATCACTCTAAGACCCTAAACATAACATGAATAGCCACTAAGTCAACATTTAGCAGAAGATGAGAGGATAACAGAAGTCAATCCAACTCTAGACTCACAAGTTAGTCTGTAGACGCTTCACTTGACTAGATCAGTAGGCAGAGATTTCTGATCGTCTGGTATCGCGAGACTAGTACAACCCTAGAACGAACAGCACTAAGCAGAAGGTTGAGGAGCATCCCAAGTGTTGTAGAGCCAATTAAGCTGTCCGACTCTGCTTCCTCTGTGTGTGAGACCAGTCACAAACACAACACACAGTGATCATCTGCTCACTGTTCTACAATTTCAGTTCAGTAAAAATACATAGACATCTAAAATGGTTCTTTGTTCTGTGAAACACATTTTCATTTTAATGCAATCCATGAACACAGATCCTGAATATTGAAATAGTTGCAGGTTTCATAATATTTGTGGTGATTACCTTAATGATTTATTCCAGTATGGCACTTAAAAGACAAGTCACTAAAGTAAATTCATTTGTTGAAGGCTAAAAGCTAAATAAGTACACTAACATATGTTTTCATTTCATTATAAAACAGAAAATACATCAACAAAAAGAAAATGACAGGTCAGTGTGTATTGAATTTTACTTTGTATTATTTTTACAGGTAACAGGTGCAGTATGGTATAGTGGACTGATTTCCACTAGGTTTTTTTAATCCCATGCAAATTTATAGGTGACATCTTTCATTTTCTCTTTGTAAACTGCATCAAAATACTCCGACTCTGCCACCGTTAGTTGGTTTTTCCAGTCTCCGCAAATCCCTGAAACACAACATACAGGGAAAAATCATAATGGAATTGCAGACATTGTGCGTGAAAGTCTGTCTTATTATTATGTTTTTTAATATAATTACCTACATTGAGTTATGTTTTGCAAATTAAATCATTAGCAGTTAATTTGATTCATTAAGCTATTATGCAAGTGTATCTGCCTTTAAAGATAGCACCCAGAGATAGCAGTAGGATTGAAATAGCACTGTATATCTTTTATTGATTGAAACCTACCTTTTCTGAGAAATTCTGACCTTTTCTGGTCCATGATTTCACGAGGAATTAGAGAGTAGTTTGACATTTTGTTCAGCTTCATGTTCTTAAACAGACAGCGGTCTGCAATCCTCTCTATCACATCAGTGTCCAGAGATTTCTCCAAGAACCTAGCTATTCTGGTCACAGAATCCTTCAGGTCCTGCAACACAGAGAAACACATGTCACCTGATATTTCTGGAATGATTCTCACAGTATGACAGTGTGACATCAGAACAGTTAGGCAGTGTTTAGGATTAATGCTGAATCTCACCATTTGCATCTCTTCATAGGAGATGTACATTATGTGTTCTTTGTCCTCAGCATTCAGCCAGCCCTTTGCATGATCAAACCATGAACCAAAAATAACTACAAGGGAAAGACAGTCACAAGTGTTCCAGTAAGACAATTAAATTATAACTTTTTTTTCATTATTTATTCTTGCTCTTTTTCAGTGAACTTTATGTTCTCTCAACATTGCCCATGTTAAATCCTGTTATCAGGGTGAAAAAATCATGGCTCTTTCATAAAATACAGCTTTGTTCTGGGTTTCTCTCCTTCATTGTCTTGTGTAGTAATGTGTATCATGTATATTGATATATAGTAAATACTGGACATTGAGCAAGGAGAACAACCTTTTCCATCAAGGAACTTGTTGAGGAACTCGCTCTGTGACTTTGGGTTAACCAGGTAGGATGTCATTCCATAATAATGAAAGGAAGACGTAAACACATCTTTGGGATTTCTCAAGACATAGATGACCTGTAGTAATGATAAGACACTCATTGATAATTTACTGAGCTTTGAAAATTCAAGAAAAGAAAATTAAATAAATAAACAATAACTGCATCAGGTTTACCTTTGGCTTGCCTTTGAAAAAGGATGGTGGCATCATGTTGTAGCGACAGTGTGAAGAAAGCATGCGTGGGGGTGGCCTCTTAGCAACATCAATCCTGCAGGCATCCTTTTCCTCCAACCAGGGAACACGATCCCAGTTAGGAAGAGTCTCAACAGAAGCTGGATCTCCACCACTCATAACAAGAGGCACAATCTCCTGCATCCAAGTTGTACCTGAACAAAGGAAACAACAGGTTTTCTAAAATCTTTCTAAAAATACCCGATCCCGCTTCCTTTTCTTTTAATCTTTTGATTTAGCTCTTCTTTTGGTCTTTAAAATGAGAAATAAAGTATCAGTTCTTTCCAGTTACAGTTCAGCAGATATTTGTCAGTTAGATAGGATGATGCTCTACCTGAGGAAAAAAAGGAACAAATGTGGATGTACAGTAACAAGTAAGTTATCACAAGTTCACATGGAACACAGAGGAACATTCAGATACTAACTTATTAACATATACTAACATCATTCATTCTTTAGTAATACTATGGAATTATGCAAAGAAAAGTAGTTATATTTATATATTTATATTCATTCTCTCATATTAAGAAGTTATTGTTAAACTATTTGTATTGCTGATATACTTTAAGCTGCTCATGTTGGTTCCTTAGTGATTGCATGTACCTAGTTTAGATTAGACTAACAGTAAAACATTAACTAGATACTACAAGTAATAATGTCTTTGTTTTATGACTCTTAAGCTACCGATGGAAATGAGAGACAGTAAAGGAAGTGGATATAATCATTGTCAACAACTGGTTTTTGCCTTACGCTTGGCATTTTGGCCATAGCAATCTTGTCTTTATGTAGCCAGAAGTGACTGTAGATGAGAGGTTGGAGTTGGGGCTGAACAAGAGGTCAATCTGACATGAGCCCAACAGTCAACAATCCGGGTCACTGAGGTAGCCAAATCCTAAAACATACCGTTTTGACCTCTACTTCATACTAAATGGGACTGAAGAGTCAAAAAAGCAAGTCAACTGGACTGTGTTAGGTTTGTTGGGAAGACGTTTCACTTCTCATCCAAGAAG
>JAQNCA010000017.1:15592753-15603477 GCA_029783725.1 Acanthurus tractus | reverse complement strand
CACACACACACACACACACACACACGCGCACACACACACACACACACACACACACACACACACACACACACACACACAGGCAATTCAATACATCCGGATACATCTTTACTCCCATATGCATTCATGTTGCTCTCCCTAAATGGTGTTTACTTCAATGACAATCTACTTAGTTGATGAATTTTGCAGCTTCTTTACACTTAAATAGCAGCAGTTGAAGCACTTTAAATGTTCGTACAGAGTGTGTTTGTACAGAATGTAGAAGCAGGGGCACACATACAGTACAGACACTTAACATACCTCTTCCAGATCATCCAGTTCCTCCAGGCGAGTACGAACTTTCTCTGAAACAGCTGATCCTGGACCTGGAGCTTTTCCTACACAGACAATGGGAGTACGATTTTGGCTTTTGATAAAACACACACACAGACTCTGTGTTTTTTGTAGGTTTACCAAATAGTTTGAAGCTTTAAAGTCAAGTTTATAATATTAACATTTAAGTTCTAAATCAACATTCAACTGCATTAGCGATCACGCATTTGCTGGGGCTTTGGGTGTTGTGGGGGTTAAGCATTAAGATGAAACAAACAAGTCTTACCTTTATCAGAACCCATGCAAAGATTCTATAAAGACAAAGAAATGTAAATTACTTTCTGCAGACTGCATATAAAAAGGTTGATTGACAAACTTCATTAGTTAATGAACAGAACAGCTTGGCCCTGGCTGTTCTGATGGAGGACGACTTACAATGGAGAGTTTTTCAGTGGTGGTGAACCTGGCCAGAATCTCTCCTCGTTTCGATGACCAGTGCTCAAAGTCTGGTCCCACCGCCTCTTCCTCCTTCTCCTTCTTCTTTCTCCCCAAGTCCTGGAAGACAAAATGTCTTTTTAAGAAAACAAATTATGGTATGACTTCTCTCCACTCCTTGTGAGGGTTTAAAATCAAGGTGGATATGTTTCTGCAGATGTTTTGTACCAACATGTCTGTGTACAGTTTGAAGTTTGAACTGACCCCTGTGGAGGCGCTGTGTGACATGGCAGGAGTCTCACTAGCAGATGATGCAGCGAACATTGAGAGAGGGTCGGTCCCATCCAGCATGGAGCTGAGGGGATCTGCGGGTGCTGAAGAGGAGGAGGAGGAGGAAGAGGAGGTGCTCCCTTTACGAGCACCACGGCGGGTCTTTGTATCTGTTACCTGGGTGTGGAGGAGAGGTGGGGGTCAGAGCTGTTTATGGGGCTTCAAAGCCAAATGCAAGAAAACAGCTGAATAACATCAACATCACAATCAGTGGTTGATTTTAATTTCTGTCTAATAACATAAAAGATTGTGTTTAACTGTGCTGGTGGAAGAACTAATGCTGTATTATAATATTGTGACTGATGCAAATAACTATAAAGACAGGGAAGACATTAGATGGTTTACCATGATAGGTTTGAGAGGATGATAGTCTCCAAACTCGACCAGAGTAGTCTCAGGATGACATCTCTGCAGCTCTGCCTCATAGTTGCGCCCGCAGGAACGCCTAGTTACACAACAGACAGACAGGGTCAGGTTAGTGTTAGTATTCACACACACTTTCTACAATTAATACTGGCAGTGTTTGTCAGTGTTTTTACAACTGAGTTTGGTAGGGATCTGAGATTTTGCCTAAAAATATATAGATGAGAATATGTGGTGACTGAAGACATTCAGCTGTCATCATGGGAAGCTAATGTCAGCTCAATACAGATGTCATTGTTACTCAAAAAAATATATTAAAAGTTATCAGTATACTTTAATTTCAATCATGCACAAAAGAAACTCAAACATCTCTAAAGACAAAATGATTATTTTGTGTCATAAACATGTATGTATGTATTACAGTCTTGTTATACAAAAACAGATCTCGTCTTTTTAAGGCTGTATATTAACAATTAGCCTGAATCTACCTCAATATGAATGTGCAACAAAACCTGTGTTTTGCCTCACAGGCTTTGCTAGACTACAACCAAACCTTAGCTAAAGTAGGTATTTCATTTTAAGCCATAATCAAAACAAGATCTAGTGCTAATATGTTAAAAATCTGCAGAAAAAGTTTACACTTCATTTGGCTAGCTAAAATGTAACTAAGCCTGTCATACACTCTTGCCTGATATTTAAGTTTTGAAAAAGGCACAAGAAGAAAAAATAAATCATTAAACCGATGTTACGCTGATGATAAGGAATGTTTTTAAATGAGAAAGGAGAATCTTACCACTGCACCGCAGCCATTTTTTAGCATCATATGACACCTTAGTACTTCCTGGTTATGCCAAGTTTTGAGAAAGCACTGTGTTTGGTGTCAGTAGGACGGTCTGTTCAATACAATTTGTCATCGTCGTAAGGTGTGCCACTGTTAATACGAAATATAGAGTTATTTTGACATTTTTAAAAACGACAGCGGAAACTGAAGGAAATGTTAGTGCACTGCTAAGGTCTAATACAACTTCATTTTCCAAGATACATTGCGCGCTCTCAAGCACGCTGCCACCAAAGAGAAGAGAGAGAGGACGAGGTCCCACTTTGGATTTGACTTTTGAGCACTGAATACTTTTCGATGACTTTCGGTTGTCTAACGTGTTACTCGGAGAAAATAGGCCAAACGAATCTGACCTCCGTGCTTCAACAATTTACCTCTACGGCTTCGTATTGCTTTAAAAACAAACTATCATTCAGCAGTTACAGCTAGATTATCCAACCAACGGACGAAAGGATCGGAACAGTGAGTGATGCCTCTGTTGAATAGACAATCTTTGTCAGCACCGACTTTCTCTGCCGTCGGTCTGCAGCAGTTAGCGGGGACTCGAGCTAACGATTTCGCCTTACCATGACCTGACCGTAGTACTCTAGGCTTTTCCGCCAAGTTCACCTGACCAGGTACGGTATGTCAATGTCAAATGTGGTCAGGGCACAGTACTCTCATCGTATGAATACTACGAAAGTACTCTTAAACGAGCAAGTTGAATGTGGCTGAAGACAGCTAGCAATTAGCTAACAGTAAAGCATGATATGTTGGAGCGGGTTGATGGTAGGCTTTCATCTCCTGGTTGATAAGATAAGCTGTTTCTTTATAAGGCATGATTTATTTGAACTCAGTCTGTCGGTCTTAACCATGTATGTTAAATTGTGTTCTCCAGCCTATATTTTTTGTAAAAGATGATATTCTCTGTTTACTAACCGAAGCAAAATACCACATTATTACAGCAATACAAGAACATTGTCTCAGTACCTGATATAAAAATAAATATCGTCTGTTGGTGCTTCACATGGCATTTGATCCAAACTAGAAGAAGATGATTTATTTGAGGGGAAAATGTGACCAAATTGAGGAATTGCGATATAGACTTAATATAATATCTTGGTATTTTTGAGCTCAGTTGTGATACGTGATTTAAATCTCAGTATTTTCCACAAAGTGGGCTTAATGTTCAGAGGAGTTACAGCATTAATACTTGGTCATGTTTTAGAAATTAATTATCTGAGCAAGAAAACGCAATAAAATAGCAGATTTGGTCAGTTTCAAAGTGGTTGTTTAAATTGTTGATGTATGTAGGTGATAATTGAAAATTATATAGCTTCTACAGTATGAACAATTACTATTTCACTAATTGAAGAGAAATAATCCTATTGAACCGGCCTCTTGTTGTTGTCTTAAGCTTCTCTCAAAATTAAAATCAGCACACATATCTTCCACCTCTTTCACACAAAGATTTGAGTGTCACAGGCTTGAATATTTTATACATCCTAATACAACAATTAGGATTTATTGTTGCATACTAATCATTAATGGCACATTTTTTTTATCTTTTTCTGTTCAATTAATGTCACTGAATATTAAAAAATGATCTCATAGGAGATGCAACACCAGAATGTGTCCAATCGCAGTGAAGTCTAGACAGCAAAGCTTTTCTTTTCATGTTTTTCTCCTGGTGTGTGTTGGAACCTTGTATTCAGGTAAACAGTTCACTTGCGTCATCCAGCTGATGAAAACAAACCTAACTCTCTTTGTTTGTCGCTGATTTTCATAAGCATAAACCAGGTTTCTGTAGAAATGTAGTACAAATTTTAACCGGATTTTAAGAACATTTTGAAAAGAAAATTAAAGCAACATGTGTTTCTATCCAATAAGATTATGTGAATGTTAGAGGCTAAGTGCTTTGAGATTAACAGTTGGTTGTGCTCCTATCAGCTAAAATGATGTCATTATAAGCGAGCCAGGCAAATCACCAGTGTACTGTAATTGTGGGGTGAATAAATAATATAAATTTAAAATTACTGTTAATATCATCCAGCTGTTTTATTGTACAAGAAACTGGAAACAGCTCTACTATGCAAAATGATCACAGTCACCTTAATTCAGCAGGTATTTGTGACTTGCCTCTTCAGAGAGAGTGAGACAGAAGGGCAAAGTAAATCTCTTTATAGTGAGACAGGCAGTGATCCTTCTTTCCCGAAGACCAGATTTAGGGCAGCAGGTTACCATAGAGACTGTGATGCCCTGCTGTGTGCCACTCTCATGTGTCTATCTCTGCCATGTTCAGCATGGAAATGAACATTATGCCTATAAAAGGTCCTGTTTATTTAGTCAGCAGCCTGTCTGTGCAGCATGCAGAGGCGTTGTTGTCTGTGTCACATCTCATTTATTTTCTCTCCCTCGAACGTCCTCATTTTATTGCTTTGATTGATGTTTAATCCCAAATTACAATTGTGAGTGAAGTTGAAAAAGGTCTTATTGAACAGAAGCCCTTTTTGCCAGCAAAGGAAAACATGATGAAATATGTGGAAATGACAGAAATAATTTTTGAAATTATGTGATTCTAAGTTAAAATGATGCACTGTGTGTTTTCAAGCAACGTTGCGTGGCTGATTTGTATTCCTCCTGGGTACAGTTGGTCTGGGCAGATCTGGACACATTTCTTTTACTCTGATGGGGATCAAAACACTCTCACTGAAACCTTTTTGAGAAAGAGATCTTATTTCCACAGATAAACTCTGGCGAAGGTCATTTGTCGTGGAAACGTGATATGACATTGAACAAAAATACAAGGGGCATTCCTCAGGTTTGAGGCGAACGGCGCCTGTGGTCAAGTTTGATTTTAGAAATGAAAAGAATGAAAGAAACAGTTACTAGTGGCTGGAAAAAGAAGATCTGACCTGGATGATGAAGTGAAGCATGTTTTGATCTTGACCTTTGCACAGACAGGACCTCAATGATCAAAATGATTAATTATTTATGAAACCCTTTTTGCAGATTAATGGTTTATGAAAATATTTGGTACTTGCACATTATACCGAGGCTTACTTCTGTCATATCCAAAATATTCCACGTTTGTGTTGAGTAATGAAGTCTAATGTTACCACATTAAGGTGATCATGATTTATTAATGTTGCCTGATGCACCTTTTAATAAAGACAGAATGGAAAACCTTGCGGTGTCATAAAGCGCTGATGGGATATGCCACATTTACAGTCTAGATCACTTCATGTATTTGCAGGCTTTTTTGAGTGTATGTTTGCTAGACAATAATACGTTGTAGAAAAAAGTTTGCAGTGGTCCCCCTCGCACAAGTAGTAGCTAAAAAGCAAAGAAAGAGGGCAGACTGACTTAACTGTTACTGTCCACCAAAGGTCCTGGATTACCATCTCTCATTAATAATGCCATGCTGTTTTGGAGAACCTGAACAAGCCTTATCTGTGAACCCAATACTTTCATGAAATGATGCCCTGGATCAGGTAGCCACTTTATTTCCCTCTTGAGACATTCATCCTCTCTCCCCTCTTACAGGGTTACCAGTCTTCATCTCCCCTCCAAGTTTGTAGGAGGTTTCTGGCCTGGAGATGTGGATTTGCAGTGAATTATTTACAGGAGAAGTTTATTTGTAGGAGCTGATGGGCGTAGCTCATCACCCGATAGCCCCTGTGCTTGTTGGATTTGATCGACATGTGTCAGACGGTACATGCTGTCATCCAGTTTGATTGTGCTTTCTAGGAGTAGATGAACCCTCTAGTTTTGCAGGTTTCTCATGCTGCCTTCTGCCTCTGCCACGGTATCTTGGCTCTCTGGTCTTCCTGTTGGTTAACTTATCAAACACTCCAGAGGCTCTCACACCTCTGATTAGCTCCTAAAGGAGGCAGAGATGACAAAGGAAACCTCAGCCGTCATCAAGCTACGCTATGAAGAGCTGCTGTTCTACGCCGCCTGCGTTTGTAACTGCTGGTGTGTGTGTCTGTGTGTTTGTGTGTGTCTGGAAGGCAGAGTGTGTAGGAGAGGGGGTGGTGGTGGTGGTGGCATGCGTATGGGCAGCAGCTGGAGGTGGCAGCTCTCCCGGGCCATGCGACTAACGCTGCGTTGGTGCCGGCCGTGCCGCCCGCAGAGAGGAGGCCGAGGCGGAGGAAGCAAGCCGTGGATCAGCGGCAGACTTTTGGAGCTGTGGAGCTACAGCAGGCTGCTGCTCAGGTCACTGTACTACAACAGCCTCAGCAACTCGGACACTCTGCTGGACTGTGCGTTTGAACCCGTCTACTGGATTGTGGACAACGTGACCCGCTGGTTTGGAGTTGTGAGTTTGGAGTTTTTTTTTTTTTTGTGGATGTTTCTCTCACCTCTCCACCTCCAGACTAAGCTCCTCACCGACTCTTGTCTTTGTCTCTCAGGTGTTTGTCTGTTTGGTCATCCTGCTTACAACCTCAGTTTTGGTCATCGTCTACTTGTTTGTACTTCCCACGATCATCAGCACTTACCCTGTGCACTGGATTGTCTGGCACCTCCTATGTGGCCACTGGCTTCTTGTCATGGTGGTCTTCCATTACTACAAGGCCACCACCACCTCCCCAGGACACCCCCCCAAGGTAGGCTGACAGGAAAATATCGACAGAGGGTAGCTGCAGCACAGCTAAATGAAGCTAAACCTTTGGTGGTTTCCTCTGTGTGCCACTTCAACTCTCCTTTACAACATATAGTTGTTCTTATGCTTGTGTTTTAGGACAAGATGAATATTCCCTCCGTATCTGTCTGTAAGAAATGCATCATTCCAAAACCGCCCAGGACTCACCATTGTAGCATCTGCAACGTGTAAGCTAATCCTTAAACTCTTATTTGCGTAGTTTGTCATTTATTTTATCTTTTTAAATCCTTCATTGTGAGCTCTTTCTGTTTATTTGCAGGTGTGTTTTGAAGATGGACCACCACTGTCGTATCCTTCCAACAAGGAATAGTTTTAAAAAACAAAACAAATAAGAATACCTGAAAAAAGTTGATTTCAATATTTCAAGTGTCCTTTGTTTTGAATTTTCCACTCAGCACAAATTGAACTTAACATCCTTCCAGCCTGGTTGAACAACTGCGTGGGCCATTTCAACCACCGCTACTTCTTCTCCTTCTGTGTATACATGACCTTGGGCTGCATCTACTGCAGCGTCAGCAGCAGGGACTTGTTTCTGGAGGCCTACGGTGCTATAGAGGTGAGGGTGGATGAGCTGTCATGCTGCACCATTACACCTAGAAACAGAGAGTGATTGCCGGTTATGATGGTGGAGATTTTCTTTAAGCGACCACCACTCCGTAAACCACAGACCATTAAAGGTCATTTATTGCATTAAATCTTTTCATGAGTCCATCAAGGTGTTGCTAAATGTACAAGTAGAGATGGTCCAGTTTAGACGAGGAGCATAATGTAATGTTTGTAACAGAGGCACCTTGCAGATGGTGGTAAGAAGGCAAGTGAAACAGGAGACATGAACAGGATCTTTGTTTTCTGCTCATACTTAACTGATCCACAAAGGTCTTATCTCAAAGGTGATTGTGCACCAGCTGATAATCAAACAACTCCAGGCTTCAAATACCAATTAGTTTGAAAGTTTGGAGATCACTTAACTAAAAACAGGATCCAGCATGTTAGTGTTGTAATTTAATCTGTATTGTAAGTGGCTTCTTGATCCTGAGCCAAAAGGACCTTAGAGAGCAGTGAGCGTAAACATCCTTACATCAGGCCTTGAAGTAAATAACTCCACATCTGACTTCAGTATGAATACTGTCCTCCGTAGAGATACTACCAGACCCCTCCTCCAACAGAAAGCTTTAGAGAGACCACAGCACACAAGAGCGTCATTTTTCTCTGGGTTCTGACCAGGTAAGGAACATTTAACCGCATATATTACCCATTGAATAACAGATTAAAGTTGAAAACATAGTCTCGCCAGTGGTGGGCTTACACCCGCAGTCTACATCCAATGAGTCAAACCGGTCAGGTTGTAATTTGTCCCCCTGCAGCTCAGTGGCAGTAGCTCTGGGAGGACTCACCCTGTGGCACGTCATACTCATCAGCAGAGGGGAGACCAGCGTGGAACGGCACATCAACCGCAAAGAGTCCAAAAGACTACGAGAGAAGGGCAAAGTGAGAACCGTAGGATCGGGTCACCCTTAATCAGAAAAGCTTAAAGACATCAACTCTGCAAGTGTTTGAAATGTCTGTTAAAAGTTTCTTCTGCCCTCATGCAGGTGTTCAGAAATCCATATCATCATGGTAAAATAAACAACTGGAAGTTATTGCTGGGTGTGGAAAAAAGAAGGTAAGTCTAAAACAAACCATTGTGCAAAAGTTCTGGTGTTTACTTCTCTGTTTATCAAAATAGATATATAAAACTCAGTTGAAGCAAACATACGTCAAAATGTGGTGTTGAATGGTGATTTGCACACAGTTGGATCATTCTTAGTGCTGCACAAACAACAAGCATCATTTACACTAAAACCTCTGTTAGGTTTTTTACACCAACTTGAAACCATTGTGATCCGGTTTGTGCACCTGGTTTTGAACTTAAGTCTACAAGTAGTTGTGCATAATGCAGCCCCTTCTGTTGTAGTCAGATCCTTGAATAAATGTGTAAAAAAACCCCAAAACATCCTTTTTTGTTTACAGCTTTAATTCAGGCTATCCGTTCTTCTGTTTCCTCAGACACTGGTTCACACGGGTCCTCTTGCCGTCCAGCCATCTTCCGAGCGGAGACGGCATCATGTGGGAATGCATCTTTATCAGGAGAGACCCGATGGCCATCTGATCTTCACACTTGACAACTTGGCAGTTTAATGTGGAAGTGAGGTTAAAAAAGGCACCACAGGAAGAAAAAACAGTGTATGGTTGAGAACAAAAGAAGGATTCAAGAAATTACTACTTTGTCAGACCTCCAGGGGGCGGATGAAGTGGTCTTTCCTGTCTTCAGACAGGTGAATTTGGTGCTCATGGAGTCTGAGCAACACATCAATTTGAGACCAAACTACAACCTTTGACAAATATAAGAGTTTTCCTGTGTGTTCTTTTCATGTGTTGCCTCACTAAATTGGCACTCAGTCATAAAAACACTGAACACCTCTGCTCTTAAGCAAAACAAGACTCCACCTGCATTTACACTACAGCATCATGACTTGTGTCAAACTATTGTGAGCAGCAGCGGGACAAGAAGAGGAGCCCCCACTTCATCTGTTTTGACTGCTGCTACGATCATTTGACAAGGAAAAAGAAGCTCGATGATCACACACATCAAAGATTTTTTGTTTCTTTTTTTTTTGTGCTGCATTGGTATTTGCACTGCTTTAATAAGTGGGAACCACATGGATATAACCACTAATGATTCATCTCCTTAGGGTGAGTTCTGTTATCCCACCTGTTGACCATGTACAGAAGGTCTGACTGTCGACCTCGCCACCAGCTGAAATCACCCAGAGATGGTTGACTAATTAGATTTTTAAATGGTGCTGCGGGTCAGCGTCTTTATCAAAACCAAACTTTTCTAATTTCTTCTTTCCATTTGTAAACATTTGACAAAGACTGCACCACCAGTAAAGGCTCCCAGTGTGTAAGATGGAGGATGGATGGGGTGTGTGGACAGTGTGAAAGGAGAACACACAGCTTTCAATTACAGTTTCTTGCTATGTGTTGCATTTTCAAACCTCAGACCAGCACATTGTAAACTGAAGATGCATCTCATTCCAGTTGTGTTATCATTATTGTATCTTTTTATTATTATTACGCAAAAGAAACCAAAAAAAGTTATGTTTTTTCTCTGAAGTGCACAGTGCTTCAGGTGCTCACATGGTCTCCAGCAATCGCCACCTAATTAACACTTTATTTCCCAGATACTCTTCTTGCTTCTGTATGCAAGTGATTTTCTCTTTTCACCCAAGGAGGTAAATATGTGTTTTGTTTTCAATATGTAATTTCCATAAACTTTACGGCCTTATTCTTTTCAGCTGCATTTCTGCTCCTGCATCAACTTCCTGATTTGTGTTGTAAAGCAGTTCAGCAGTTTCCCTCCGTGGGCTGATAACAGAACACAGATTGACTCAGAGGTCTTGTTTGTTTACAATGTTTTAAAGTGCCAGCATCAATCATGTGTTCATGATTCATTGATGAGAAAATGCAAAACATAGCACCATTAACAAGTGATGCTGTATTGATCCCTGAATTTTTTATCAGAGACCTGAGCCAAGACCCAGTCTGCTTCTTTAAGAGCGTCATAAGTTTTCATTGTGTAGAGTGTCCATAATTACTGTGTTTACGTGTTGTGAACCGAGGACAAGTCCAAGTGTTTCTTAATATGAAGTGGGCAAGTCATGAGATGAAAACATATTTTCAATAGTCCTTCCTTTTGGTTTCAAAAAGTGTCCTGTGATTTCTCAAAAAATATGTCAAGGTTTCTTACTCTACGTGTTTGGG
>JAQNCA010000017.1:15544860-15591408 GCA_029783725.1 Acanthurus tractus | reverse complement strand
CTGAGCCAAGACCCAGTCTGCTTCTTTAAGAGCGTCATAAGTTTTCATTGTGTAGCTTGTCCATAATTACTGTGTTTACGTGTTGTGAACTGAGGACAAGTCCAAGTGTTTCTTAATATGAAGTGGGCAAGTCATGAGATGAAAACATATTTTCAATAGTCCTTTTTTTTGGTTTCAAAAAGTGTCCTGTGATTTCTCAAAAAATATGTCAAGGTTTCTTACTCTACGTGTTTGGGGAGTGTGTGAGAGCCACTGCTCTGAATGATGTGATGCTGAAGAGAAGTGAAAAACCAAGAGTTTGATAAATTTATCCTAAATTTTTGACTCGAGACTTTTCCTTACTTGCAAGTTTAGGTGAAGAAAAACCTACAAAGCACTTTTTTTATGGTCCTAAACATTTCAGTTTGACGCCGATAAAGATTTGTGTGCCTTGTCTGGTTGTTCAGCCTTCAGAATGAGGCACTTAAAATAAGTGAGTCAGGCACTGTGAATTATAAATCCAGGTTTTAAATTCCCACCTTGTTCATCCCAGTAACTGAGGATAAGTTGGATCTGTAGTTGCCATAGTAACCCGACATACAGCTGTGATATCATTTGTAACCAATGGGAGCTGTGCTCCACTTTGATTTACTCTGGTTTTCGAATAAAATGGTGTTTGATACGTGAAGTGTTTTTATTTGCATGTGGTGAGACAAAAAGTTAAAAAAACAACATTAGAGGCTTTCAGTAGAATTACAAAGTAAAGTTTTAATGACATGTTAAATAAGACACTTTAAATAATGTCCTTGGCATAAGTTGGTGTGAGGTCTGACAAACTTAATGAAATGTTTTAACTCTGATAAATCCTCAGTGTTTGTTTAAATAATGAAAGCATACAATGAAGGTGTTTGGCTTGTTCTTCTTGTTCTTATAACTTACAATCTTAATCCAATGTACATTATCTTTGACATACACACTGAAGGATGTAAAACAAATGTAAAAAAATTTTACCAATGTCAGTTGAGGTGTAAAATATGTAGAAGTGCTTGATTCACGTCACCCTGTGAGCAACTAGAGGACAGTTGGCACATCTACGTTTTCTCAAGTCCCAACAAGCCCACCCACCTGGCACACCAGAGTGACACGAAACCAAGCGCACCAGCTGTTGTCGGGACATTACTGCTCAGTTACACATTCATCCAGAACAGAGGATAAAAGGCTGTCTGTGCCTGCTGGGTTCAGTGCTGCTCTCAAAAAACCGCTTGTTAATATGCAGCGACATGGAGCTTTGATGTTTCCTGCAGCTTTAACTGTCAGAATGCTCATGAAGTTAAAACAAAACACATATATATGCAGCCACCACAGTTCAGGAGCTCCCTCCTCCTCCACAGACCATGAGCACTGCAGTGACCTCCTATTGAATACGTGACATAGGTTTGCTCTCTCTCTCTCGTATAGGGGTTCATACATTCAAAGTGCATTTAACAGGATGCATTTTGAATTTTACATCTCAATTATCTTTGACTTCAATATTAGATTCATACGAGTTTGATTAGACTTTCAAAAATCAATCTTTTTTTCTATTATTTGGCTTATTTACAGGAAACAAGCTGATATTAGTTATTCATCGAGTTAATACACTTGGCCATTATTGTCCTTCATTTCTAATGATGACATAATGATTTGGGGGGTGGGAGAGGTAGGGGTGGGGTGGGTTGTGGGGGGGCATATCATCAATGCTCATCTCATGTTTCTTATTACAGGCATTAGACTTACAACAACTAAAAGGCCTCCATGCAATCTGATGTTGCATTAACTCCAACACTTAGCAAGAAACACACAAATAAACACGATGCATGTTACATATCAAACAAACGGATCATTTCACTCTCTGACGAAGCTTCACAGTCAGTCCGAATACTCTTATTGTGCGTTTACGAAGATACAGACAGTTGCAAAAAAAACAAAAAACAAATGACGTTTTAGTAAAAAGGGAGACAAAGTGACAGATGGAAGGATTGTAGTTGAAAAGATAAAAATAGGAAGGATAGATGATACAAAGAAGAGAGGGGGCCATGACAAGTGTGACCGAGGAGTGTGAGCTGTTGGACTGCACAGCTCTGGTCCTTGGTACCTGCTCCTGGAGCTCAACTTTCCCACATCTGTATTCTTTCAAGTTTCGGTGTGATGGGAGACCTGGATTGTGCTACAGGAGTAAAATCACCTTCCACCAGGACTTCCCAAGAGAAACCTAACAACAAGGAAGAGTCACCTTTATGTGAGGAACCAACTGCAAACAAAAAGCTTGTTCACACCAAGAACTACAAGGTGCAATCCATCGTGAAAAACATGATACTTTATGATTTTAAACATCATCCAATGTATCTCCGAAACAGCTGTGTTTGGTTCTTACCACTCTCCTCTTGCCTGAACCGCCTCGCTCCTCACCATCCTCTTCTTGTCGTCAAGAGGCCGAGCCAGAGCCCGCAGCACTCGGGCCCGAAACGGCAACACCTGAAACAATGAAAGTGTTGAAAGAATTTCTTTTTCTGGTCGTTCAGCTACAGACTAGCTCGGTGCCATAACAATTATTGTCAATATATGACAAGTTACGGGTTATTGCACACAGGAAATGGTATGTGGATCATCTGTAGATTAATAATTTAAGCATCACTAAGTCTTGTGAAGATTTTTCAGTGTCCATAAAAACAATTTAAAAAATAATAAAAATATGTAATAGTTCCAATGGGTGAGCCAGCACACTGAAACTTTTGTTGGGGAAATCACATATTCTAGATCAGACAATAAAAAAAACTTCCCCTTCAATACAAAAAACCCTGAATAGATTCACTAAAGAATCTTCTTTATCATATTATAGCATATGTGTTTACCTTTAATGAGAAAAGCCCTCACAATGAAATAAGACCATGTTAAAAAGTATGTAACAGTGTTGAGTTTTACCTCATGTACAGGGAAGCGGGAAATGGCACTGATGCACCTCAGTGAGGTGATCCTTACGGTCTGCGAGAAAAAAAATACTGATTAGAGCTGTTGATAACTCAAATGGTCGTGCGAAAGAATGAGCCAATGCCAAACAATTTATTTATTAGAAATGGAGTTGAACAGCACCATCCTGTACATCTGCAAGCAGCTTGACACATTTTTCACTGCACAAGTGACCGATTAGTGCTCTCTATCAGCTGATACACAGGGTAAAGGTATAAGAACTTATATCAGGATATGAAAAAACAGTACCTCTTGATTTTTGTCGTTGAAAAGTAAAAGGTTCCACATCTGTTTTGTAGATATAAGCTCATACACTTCAAAATATTTTTTCCATTACTGGTGATATCTCAGTGTTATCTCACTGACCATGACTGGACTAGAGATGAGAGCCAGCAGTCTGTTGACCAAAGCCTCAAGCTGCTGTATGAGCGCTGGTGGGGGGTCAGCGAGGACGGGCTCCAGACAGGACAGCGTGGACAGCTGGACACCCTGGTCAGGACATGACAAAGCCTCCAACAGCAGAGACAGGAGCTGGAAAGGGACAAAAAAACCTTACATCAACGCTGACCATTGTTCTGGTTTTCAGAGTTTTTAAAGAAATGAAAGGCAGTGACGGGTTACAGTCTTTTTAATAGGATGTGAACATGAACATGCAGTGAACGCAGCAGTCTGCTCTTCACTCACCGCTGGTAGTTCAGTGACTTGAACCTGCTTGGGAAGTTTGTTGACTATGTTAGACAAAGCCTTAAGGTAGTTGGGCTTCTTCTCTGTCGGGGGGTCAGACAATCAATTGCAGTTAATCAGTTATGTTAAATCAAATCAATACACACACGGGCTTGAATTGAATTAAGCATATTTTATATAGCTAAACTACACAGCAGTGATGTGTACCTTGCGGTGCAGCGTTGAAACCCTGGACCAACTTTGCTGAATTCTCGCTGAAGAAGCGCTGGCGGTACATGATGCGCACATCGGCATGGTAACTGTGGTTCAGGACGTCGACAGTGTCGCTCATCAGCAGTGAGAAGCCGTCGGCTGCCATCGGACCGAGGTCAGAGTCATCGAGCAGAGAGAAGAGCTTCAACAAAGGAAAGTTTAGGAAGATTTAGAAGTTTTGCAAAAGACCACGTTGATTACGGCACATGAAAGTGGTGAACAGTAAACAGAGAGAACGAAAAATGTTATAAAACAAAGTCAGTTTGCTTGTTGTGAAGCACAGCCTGCAGTCGCATGTATTCAAAAATAAAAACCTGCAAAAATGCATGAGTGTGTGTGTTCCTGTTTTTACCTTGTCAATCAGAGTTGTGAACAGAGGATGGTATCTCAGAAGCAGAGCCTTTGCAACCTGAAGACAAAAGAAACTTGACTGCATATGCTGCTTCTTTAATTGGCTTAGTTTATCAATTTACCCATTAACATAATACATTAATTGAAACAGACATTAAAATAGGTGTGAAGAAATAAAACTCATGTGTGTTTCATCATTTTAAATGTCTTATCTGATCAAATATTTTAACAGCAGACTATGAAAACTAGCGATGCAAACAACCAGCTGCAAGTGTGTTGAAAACAGTGATTCTTACCCAGATCATGAGTGTGAAGGCCTGAGTGCGCACAGATGAAGATCCAGAGTCCAACTCACCACACACTCTCTTCATCGTGCTCTGAATTAGGCTGTCAAGAGAATCACCTGAAGAAGAAGCCAAAACAGCACGGATGCTGTTAGTCGACTCAGTGAAGCTCTCCGCTTTGGAACAATACAAAAAGGAGTATGAAAGACAAACCAACCCTGTGGTCTCTTATTAACCAGGCCAGCAAAGCACTTTGCAGCTGAGGTGTAGGACAGCGGGTGGCTGCAGGTGCAGCTCATCTCCTCCAGCTGTGACAGCAGTTGATCCATTTTAGGCACCTCCACCTGGAAGACAAAACACAGCACTCAGTATGAAGCTCCAGGAAGAGAAACAAGTGTTCTTCAGTTAGAGCAGAACTAAGTGTTAGTGTAGAGACTCACATTTCGAGGTAAGGAACACACACATCCCATGAGCAGACAAACCATCTGGGACTGGCTCCATGAGTCCCCCTGCTGCTTGTGGACAAACATTACATGCCATAATTACAACACAGCTCAACAGCTACATTGAAACAAAGATAACAGTAATCAAACATTAAACAAGGGCTGAAAATACAAATGACACAAGATATTGTAATTGTAATTCTAGATTATGGTTTCATTTTTTAATGATACTCTCTTATGCAAATTAAAGAATAATTTTTTGAATCTAATGAGTTTTGCAGTAATTACTCGGGGCTGTTATCCACAGTGTTTTTCTTGAGGTAGGGAAGTGCTGGCAGGACGCTGGGATGTAGCACATGTGCAGCGAGAGGAAAGGAAACGCCGTGTGTGGGTTTTGTTTCATTACATTAACAGAGGGTCGACTTCATAGCTAACAACAAGCTTACAATGTGTAGGAAGTTACAGCACAGCGCTAACCAGCAACATTCAGGAAAGCATATTTGCAGGAGGCTGTTTGCTCCCACAATGTGCTTTCCTGTCTCTGTTATGATTGTTTCTGTCTGACGTGTCATAAAACTCTGGAGAAAAAAACACAATCAAAACAAGCCTCTCCTCCATTATCTTATTTACCGGTGTGATGTGTGGAACCTCAATAATATATGACATAAAGGGAGCAACATTCACAACGTTCTCTTTCAAAAAAGTTCTGAGATTTTCAACTAGAAATGTTCGAAGTGGCAGAAAAAAAACTCTGAGAAAGTCTGACAAAAAAAAATTATGAAGCAGGGCTTTTTTTTAAATTAACAGTCGATGTGCCCTTTCCTTATTGGAAACAGTTCATAAAAAAGATGCTGGTGCTCACAAAAAAACACTTTATGGGCACATTACTACATAAATCCATGCAGGTACGAACCTTGAGAAGCTGAATGTGTGAAGGGAAGGAGTTGTCAGGTAAAAAGGAAACATCACCATCCAGGAAGAGAGAGACAGCCCTCGAAGCAGTCTGTCCTGCCAACCTGAAGACATGAAACACCCGGAGAGGAAACCACACAAACCACATGAGAAAATGCTCTGACAGCACTTTGTGAAAACAAATCAAGGAGATTGACTAAAAAAGAAAAAAGGTGAGAAACAGAGAGGAACTAAACACAGCTCTGCTAGAGTGGGCTTTAGAAAAACTTGAGAATTATCATTTTAAACCAAAGAAACTCGGCGGTTGAAAACAAATGATTCCCAAATGAATGTGGAAGTGATGTTTCTGATTTATAACCGTTTAAAAAAAAGTAAAAGTAAGTGATTATCGACTAAACCATAAACCCTATTTTTCTTACCCTGTTCTCTTCAACTAATCTCAAAACTTTCATCTAATATCTTATTAGTTAGTTATTACATTTAGATGAGTTGAGACCGGTTATAATCTACAAAAACATAGATATCTTTATCACGGTTTTGTGGTTTCCAGAACAAATAGGTCTGCTATGTAAATTATATGCTAGCACGTGTCCAAAGAGAGGGAAAAACTAAAAGCACAAGGCAAAGGATGAATCAGAGTTGGTACTGACGTGGGCTGTAGTCTGGAACAGGAAGTACTGATGACAAGGACCATGGCAGACAGGACCACTTCCTCCAGAAGAGGACTACGACGATCAGATGATCCCTCACCTGCAAACATGAACGTTGAATTTCAGGTAAAAAATCCACTTTTTCTATTCATGGTTTCCAAAAATGTAAACTGATGGAAGAGCGGTTATGAAGACAGAACGAGCCATGAAACTTACACAAAGAAGATTTAAAAATGAGGCTGTTTGAGTGCGAAAGGTAAAAGAGGAAATTATTATTATTTTAGTGGAGGAACAGCTCACCCTGCAGCGCTGCCTGCAGAGCCAGAGACAGCAGGCGCGGGATGATGATGTCATGGAAGCATCGTCCCGTCTCCTCCGTGTCCTGAACCTGCTCTGCTATTCTCTGGAGGCTGTGACATGCCAGCACCACCTCCTCCACCGTGAAATCAGCACCACCTGAAATAAACACAAAAAGATGAACAAGAAATGACACTGGGTTTCATCTGAAGTTTCTGTTTTTTTTCTTTGCCTCATCTTTATTTCTTCAGTCTGTACAAGTGAGACACAACGACACGGACACAGGCATCTGTAACTGATGCTTGTTACTTTAAACACTGCAGACAGGAGATCTGAAGTGTCAGCTAGCATAACAAACACTATTATTACAGCCTCTGATGGATGTTACTGTGTCAAAACTGGACTGTCAACCCTTTTGTATTTAAAGAAAAACTATAATGTGGATTTTCCGTTTCTGTGTTTTTATTTGTTCTATTCTAATCAGAAAGGGTACTGCAGCTGCTGTATGTTTAAAAAGCCTAATTGCAACTGCTTAACAGCAATTTACGAGAAAATGCTCAATCTTTGAACTACCTAAAAAGAAGGTTTGCAGTCTGAGATGGATTGATGTTGTGTTTTATCGACTATAAAGGTGAATAATGGTTTATGTTCTGACTGTCTAAGTCCAACAAAGCAGGTAGTTTATACCTGCAGCCAGACAGATTACCTGTGTGTGCTGAGCTCAGGACCTCCAGGAGGACAGGTGTGCTCTCCTGGACAACACTGGGTTGGCTGGACACTGCAGCCAGGGCAGATAAACACCGCTGGCGTAATGCATGATGGGAATGCTGCTCAGGTGACTCTTTGTTGTTGTCTTGGTCCATTGGCTCTGTGCAGAGGGCAGGAAAAAAGTTTTTCAAGTTTATGTGCAGTCATGCAGTCTGTTGCTCTTATGGGAGCTGTACATCACTGTAAACTAAAAAAAAACATTACTGGAAGGAAGATAATACTTTATGTTTTAAGATTTCTTTGCACTTTAAAATCAATTAATAGTATTTATTAATATTCCTAATAATTATTAAGTATAGTAGTATTATAGCATGTGGTTTTCATTTACCAGAAAACATCTCCTTCTTCAGTCTTGGGATCAGTTTAGTGATAAAGGCTGCTGGATGCAACTCTGCTAAGGCTCCGGCACACTCAACCACAGCAAGACTGGAGGCAGGAAGACAGACACACACAGATGATTTTTGTGTTTAGTTTTAAACTGAAGAAAAAAAACTGCAGATTTTGAACTTGTCTGAAAAAAAAAGGACAAAAGTTATTGTTCCGTTTCCCTGTTTTTAACTTGTCTGTGAAGGACTGTAACTTCAAATTATGATGGTATAAGTGTAAAGATAAAGGCAACAGTACAAATGGATATCAGCCTCTGACCTGACTCTGTTGTCCCCCTCAGTCAGCAGCAGTCTGATCAGGTGATCTACAGCCAGCTCAACATCAGAGTCCAGCAGCAGACCTGAGACACAGTGTTTTTGTTTTATTTGAAACAATTCTGATTTTCGGACAAAAATCTGGCTCAGCTGTCAGCTGTGAGTGTTCATCTCACCTTTCTGTTGTGCTAGTGAGGCGAGCACAGAGGTGGCTGTGATCTGCAGGCCGGCGTTGCTCTCTGACAGGGCAGAAAACACGATGCTGCACAGAGACGGACGGAAGGCTGAAAACACACTTTCTTCTGATGTGGAGGGACGAGATGCAGATAAAGAAATAAAAACAGAAGAGTTAAAATCTTCTGTTTGTGTCTTCAGTCTCCGTGGTTTTTGCACAGATGGCACACAATCACGGAAACATTATTTAAAAATAGAAAGACAGTAGATAATTCTTTTTTGAAGTCAATGCTCCCCAAACTATCAGAGTATAAACACACTAAAGTTAACTTCAAAGTAAAGCAAAAACAACAAGAACATGAAACGACAGCAAGCTTTTAGTTCTCCTCACTGTACAGGATGTTTTATATAGTTACAACACCAAACTCAACAGCCTCTGCAGCACCACTAACACAGTGACACGGAACAGATGAGCTATAAAACCCAAGAGTCTTAAACATCCATATTTTATCAGGGTCCACATAACGACAGGGCAGTAACTCAATAATATTGTTGGAATCTCTACAAAAGATTTTATCAGAAGGAAAAATACATCAAAAAGTGACCGAAATGTAGAAACTGGAGTTTAATTTGGAGACATGTGCCTCTGTTTGTTGGTGTTGGTGTGGAACAGGATGCAGGTGTGAGAAAAAGATGTCGGTGCAGTGAAAATGACAGCTTGCAGTTAGACAACAATGAACATCACTTGCCGTTCTCTGGAGACTGGATGGTTTTTACTGACTGGATGAACCGCTGCACCACCTCCAGTAATGTTCGTCTGTGGGAGCACTGCGCCGAGAGGAAAAACAAACAGGTTACCTTAGTTTATTTAGAAGTGACTGATGTAATAACACTAGGCACCTCGCTTATATACACAACCATCTAGAGGTGAGTTTTTCTTGTTTACCTGTGTTCTGCTGTTGTACTGCTCCATGAGAGACGGCATGACAGCAGCCATTATGATGTGGCTCGCCCTGTTGGAGGCGCTGCAGGCGGCCTGCAGGAGCTTAGCACTCGGCCACACCAGCTTCAGGTCAGGCTCACACAGGTGATGTTTGCAGTCTGGAGCGAAATTACACTTTTAGCGAAAAAAACAAGACCACTGGATGGCTTTCACGGCGTCATTATGATACTTTGCACCTCAATAAGACCTCTGAAATGCTCTACTTTTATTTACGAAAGTGTCTCACTTGCTCATATGACTTTTCTATCCTAGCAAGATTCACAGCATAAATTCCTATAAACAGCTTTTGGGGTTTGATGATGTTAACAATCACATTCTTTCTAAACAGTAACACATAACAGCCAAAGTTTCAAATACTGCTGTCAATACTGTCAGTATATTTCTTATTAAAGCAGTCATGAATGCTTTTTAGAGAACTGTGGCTTATAAATGTACACAGAAAATTGTATGTGGCTGGGCTAAATATAAAAGTCTATACTGGGTGTGAATTAATTCTTCACTCTGATTGCACTTTGAGGGGAAACTTCGTATCTAATTCTCTATTGACACGACATGGAAAGTTTACAAGACGCTGGTTAAAATTAAAGAACTTCACAGTCACTGTGGTAAAATTTCCTGCCCATCTACGAGAGCAGTGAAACACACTGTCTTACCACAGCTAAGACATAATTAGCTTAAATTCTGACACCCTAACACCTCTCTCACTGCCTTACTTTCACCTGCATCCCTTTCATGTCATTCCGTCCCTTTTTTTAACATATGTTTTTGCATGCGTTTTTTTAATCTGCAAACAAGCTGAATTTCAAAACATGTCACCTTTGAGAACAAGATCTAGAAAAGTGCACAGAGAGTCTTCAGAGTCAGAATTGAGGACTGAGCGAGAAAGACAGGAAGTGAGCGTGGTGAGAGCAGCGAGGCCAGCGGACTCAATCTTCTCACTTGATGTTTGAAACACCTGCAGGGAAACAACAAGAGCGGAACATTTTGTATTACTATGTTCTTCTGATTCGTCAAGTTAGTTTATTATGGTCTGAGTGCTTAAGAAGGAATGAAAAATGCTATTTTGACTTTTTCCATATTTAAGTTTTAAATATCAAGTGTATTAAAGCCTGGAACATGAGAAATTTCCTTCTTCTTATGTTAAGAACACAAAAAAATACTAATTATGACCAGCATCAGTTTATTTTGTTTTTCCTGGTTTTGCAAGCATAAGAAACTTCTTCCTCTCTTCTCATAAAACTTTGCATTATGGGTCATTTGTTTTAGATGCTCTTGATTAAATGTTCACTTTTAATGAACCATTAAGTTCTATTGTTAGAAGATTGTGACTCATATGTTCATATTTCTCTTTAATTATTAACTAACAGAGTAAACACTGCAGAACTGGCTGATGTGATTGCAGCCTCACAGATACTTATGGCTTTTTTTTTTTGAAGAATAAAGTGGGTTTCTCCACAAATTAAAAAGAAGAATGTTATCAGTCATTCACATTCAAAGCACCATTGCTGTTCCTGTAGATATCAATGTCAAACAAACCTCTCTGCGCAGTGACACCCACAGTCCCTCGAGGAATTCTGCCAAGTCCTTATGTTCATACTGAGACACACAAGCAGTCTGCAAAATATCCGTTGTGGTGAGTTAAGAAACCAGGTGCAGCTTTTTTTTTTTTTAAGAGACATTCTACATCATTTTCATAAGTTATAACTTCCCCTCCCCCCTTTCTGGGCCTCAGCAGCTTCACTGTGGTTGTAATGATTTACTTTGTTGCTTGAGGGAATACCAACTCTGTATCATCAACATTTACAGACTTTTAGTAGCTAAGAATAACAGCGGGCAATTTCCCAGTCTGACGTTTAAACATCTAACCCAACAGACTCACGGTTCGGGGCACATTTTAGAAAGTAGTAAAAAAAATAGCAGAGATTGCTCACCAGAGTCTGCAGTGAGTCCAGCTTCGCACTCTGAACATCTGAGTCCAGCTTCTCAATGATCAGAGGTAAAAGAAACTGTAACAAGACATAAACTCTCTTTAGGTTCATGCAGGAAACTTATTTCATCCAAATCTTCTTGGGTCACAATTTACACAAAAAAAAGTACATTTGGGTAGAAGGATGTACCTCTGCAAATTGTGGCGTCCCTGTGAGGACGTCCCTCAGCATTTGGATGAGCTCCTCTCTGGTGATGCCGTGGGGGTCATTGGGAGGCTGGAGTGTGTGGGTGGATGAGGATGAGGGAAGAGGAGACAGACAGAAAAATCATAAATGCATCTACAGATGTTCACAGATGTTGAGTAGAGTTTTGTTGAGTAGATCACCAAAAGAGACTCTGCAGGTATTTGATGTTTATATTTGCAAAACTGTTTTGTGATTTACTGTATAGAACATAGACACAAGCCAAACAGTCTTCTGTGTATTAACAAGTAGTCACCATTGGTAATGTCATTTCAAAAATCCACATTCAAACATTCTCCTGTGGAAATATTCATACTGTAAATATAAAAAAAAAACTTCAGAGCTCAGAAATAAAGTCAATTTATTCTTTTTCACTATCATTCTATCAATAAGTCAGGTTGGCACTGGTTGAATATGTAGTGAAGTCAGTTCAAGATTATTTGATACATTATGTCAAAGTGGAAACCATTTCTGGGTTTTCAGTGGAATATTTAGGAATTTGATGCTATTTCAAAGACTATTTCATTTCAAGAGAACTGCTCATTTTATAATACAATTCAGGCAAACAGGTTGTGTTTTGAGCACCTTAGTTTGCGTTTATTGTTTGTAGCTTTGCTCTTGATAATGAACATAATAAATTTCACCTACTGCCTCATTTCAGACAATACTTAAATTCAAAAGGTCTATTAACTTAACATTGAAAGAAAGATCTACCATCTGAAGAGCCTGCTACATTATTTTTATTGTTATTATTCACTATGTGGTAACATGATGGTGAAGTCAAATAAAACCCCTAAAACATGAGCAGTATCTTAACTATTTTAATGGTTTGTTGAAGAGTGTGTACAATGTGTTGGTCTGCTCCATCACACCATGGCAGAGCTGTGATCATCTGTGACGTACAAACATGAAATGTGCGTCAGCATGAGAGCAGGCAGACACTGAAATATTGTTTATTTAACAGTTGCCCTGAGGTCACTGGAAGACAGTGATGACATTTTTGTCTGCTGTCCTCTGTGCTGTCGTCAAGCAAAAGCAGCTGAGTAAACAGGAACTTACAGGGGTGAAGTCGATGGGGAAATAGCAGGACGTCACCTCGAACAGCTCCTCCGTAAATTTACCTGAGACGGCAGACAGGAAATTAATATAAAGCTAATGAGATTCTTTAACAGTGAATGGATCACAATATAATTCTAAAAAGGTCAGGCAGTGACAGACATACAAAGATAAATGTGAACAAAAGATGCAGCATGTGAGTGTGTGTGTGTGTGTGTGTGTGTGTGTGTGTGTGTGTGGACCTGCTTGTGTTCTCACCTAGATCATAACCTCGGTGGATGATGTTCTTAGCAACCTGGAAGGCCAACAGGAGATTGCGAGGATCTCTCTCTCCGTCCATTGATTGGACAAAACCAAACACAAAGTCCGCCCCCAAACCCTTCAGTTCTGCAGAGAAGCAACAGATGAATACACAGCTTTGTTCAAGTTCAGATATTTTTATCTCTTCCTGAAAAACTAAGGAAGCTGTTTTAGAATGTGCATTCCTACTATTTCAAACATTGCCTGACTAATCCAGTCACACCACAAAGGATTCATGTCACTATATAAAAGTAATGAAAAGATAAGTAAATCTCTAAGCAAGATAATATTCCCTTGAGGAGATTCATCAGTTGCTTAACTTTCTGTGAAATCAAATTATTTAATTTGGGTGATAGATAGGCAGTAAACTATAATGTAAGAGCTATTATTACATTTTTTCCCTCTGTAATATCCACATGAGGAGACAGAGGTGAGGTCACACTGTGTCAGACTGCATTTTGGTTTGTTCATAATGACAACAAAGCCAAACAAAAACACTTCAGTGTCAGCCTTCTATTTGCATCCTACACAGTAAGTTTATGCAAACAAATATGCTAAATTATTCAACTGCCAAACAAAACAGAAGGTGTGACAGGAGGCTGGTAAGAGCTTAACTGCTCTGAGATGAGTGTGACATCCACGGCGATTAGTCAGCCAACTGCTGAGTTTTCTGACTCTCAAAAATCCCTCACTAGTGTTTCAGTTTATTTAGACCTTGACATACGTTGTTTTGCTTCCAGCACATCTCTCAGTAATTGTGGTGAAATGCTACCTTACTCTTTAAACTGTGAGTCTGACTCAAACCTGCTGTCTCTTACCGTCTTCTCTGGTCTCCATGAGGTTGATGAGCATGTTGTAGACGCAGGCTCTCTCTGACAGCATCAAAGACTAGAGAAAAACAAACAGACTCCATGAGCGCTTTTTTTTTTTTTAACTAACAAGTCCCAGATCTAAGATCAGTTTGGATTAGATGAGCTGACCTAAAAAAGCATACTTGATGAAAGAGGAAGTGCTTCTCAAACAAAAGGAGATGAGAACATCTTCAGAAACTCTCAGAAGTGTGGTCAAAAATCGCATGGGTGTGTCTTTGTTTATAATAAGATTCTCAAGACAGATGCATTCGGGCAGTAACACACTGCTCAGTGTTTAACAGTGTTACTACTGAATCTTGTTATTGCATGAAAAAACATGTGAGAAGATTTATTACTGCACAAATGCTCAATAATCTTGTCCGCTACAAGTTTTCAAAATAAGGTGTAGAGCCTCACCTGGACATGAACATCCTGGAACAAAGACCGCAGCATGGACACAGCTGATCCGGGAGGCAACACTGTGCATTTTGTCTAAAAAATACAAACACACACAATGTGCATGTTGGCTACCGTCATCATATCGGAAACTTCTAAAATCATTCTGAAACCTGCCATGCAGACACGAACTTGCTAACTTAGCAGCCAACTCATCATATGCAGGATGTCTAAGATGTTCATGAAAAATCAACACCATCTGAGACACTGAAAAATCATTCTCACCAGCGCTTTGAGCCCCCGTAAAACAGGTGGTGTAATGACATAATGGTCCTTAAGACGGTTTTCATAGAAGGCAATCAGAACCTCCACTGTGAAGACAGGGAGACAAGGTGATATGATATGATTTTTTAATTTATTTTTTTAACAAAATGTCAGGTTTTCTAAAAAGTATAAAAGAAGATGTTTACCCTCTCTCTCTGTAAGACCTCCATAGCACTCCTGTAAAACTTCAGAGAGGAGCTGGACTCCTCTGGCTCGAGTGTGAGGCTGAGAGCTGGTCAGACTAAGCCTACCACAGGTGAGGAAGTAGAAGTGTTACTATGAGTAAATATTTATGTAAGAGCAATACTTCTATATCTTACTGATGCCTCTGAATGATTATAAGACTGTAATATGGTGTGAATCTTTTTAAAACATGTGTTAATAAATTATCACTCATTGTAAAAACCACATATTTGCTTTCTGTACCAAAGACAAAATATGAAAAACACTTAACAAAACATACAGCTATGGTACAATTATGCTTTTTTATCCGTTGATGTCATTGCTGTAAGATTAACAAATTGTAAACTCTTACCCCAGTGCTTCCACTAGCTGCAGTACTGTAAACTGTCCATCTTTGACACCTAAACAGAGAGCCAAGTGGAGTGTATTTTAGCTAAGATTACCAACTACAAACAAAGCACAAAACAAGCATATAAACACATGTACATAACTATGTTTTTTCTAGTTTTTATTTTATATTTTAACTAGGAGCATCAGCGGGGTTCAAAAGTACAGAGTTCATTGACAGGATGCTTATTCAAAGACAAACAGCAGCTAGCAAATGGCGAGCTGTGAAGCCACAATGGGCTAGCATCAAAATACACATTACTAGACTAATGACAGTACAATAAAATAATATGCATAGATTCGATTTGTGCTGTATCGTGATAAAACGGGCAGACGAGTGTCGCAACGTGTGTTTTTATATCATGAGGTTCTTACACCACACAGGATGTTGTGGCGCTAAGTTAGCTTGTTAACCATCATGCCGTGTTGCGCATCCTTCAAGCGGCAGCTCAGCTGCCTAAACGGCGTTTTTTCGCAACGAGCTGTCCTGGAAAGGTGTCGAGAAAAATACGATTACTTATTTACCTGTTGCTGTATCTTTAGCCTTACTGTCCTGCAGCCCAGAGACATATTCCTCTACCAAAGACAGCAGCAAGGTACTGTCCGCAGCCATCGTGCGCCTGTACTCAACCGACACAGCGCATGCGCAAAAAAGTTCGAGGTGAAACGCTAAAGTAATTTAACATAAACTTTTACAATACAGGACCGGTAACAAATAGTGCAATGTTTGAATAAGGTCATTTGGCTTATGTTTACGTTGCTTGAATTGTAAACGCTGGTTTAATGTTTAAATAACTACCCTATAACATCGTTAAGCTTTTTGGTGCTGCCTTCAGGTGCTGGTCGAATTCCTCAACACTACAATGTGTACCGCGTAAAAAAAAATAACTCTCTGTATTATTCCCAACGTACAGACTCTCCTCTTTCACAAAGTCACTAAGTGTTTTTATCCCGTTCACGATCTTAAAATAATTAATACCAGTATCACCGAAAATAATGCATTTAAGAAAGAAAAAAAGTAGCTGTGCGTGATAACTAGGTTATGTATTACCTCTATCGTTATTAAATTTATTCGCAGTCTCGACCATTCATAAATGTTTTTCTTCCTGACGTAAGAGAACCCAACACCTGCCTGCGTGCTTACGCGCAGGCGTAAAAAAGTTCTGGTGAGCTAGCCCTGGCGCTAGTCACCTTTTACCAGCAGAGAGGGAAGTACTATTTGGGGGATTTTAGGAAAAAAAGTAAATGGAGACACAGTCAAACATTTGAAGTGGCACATCGAGGACTGCGGTAGAGTTTAACTATCCACTGCATTTAGAAGAAACTCAAAGTGTAGCGTATCGATCAGGAGTGCTCGGAAGTTTGTGTTTATTGATGTTGTGGTAGCTAGCTGGTTGGCCCTGTTAGCTTGTTAGCGAGAAAGGTGCGCGCTGTTTGGACTGCTGGGCATGAAAATTTATAAGAAGACCAAGTGAACGGGCAAGTTAGACAACTGGAATGTTGCTAGTTACAACCCAACATTAACAGCGACTGTTTGTCAGATGTTGCGGCGGCATGCTGGTTTAGCCATCAAACTCTTGGAACGTCGGTGAGGGCCACGAGCTTTAAATCTTGTGGGGTCGTGTCAAACACCAGCGGCGGAGAAATATTCAGGGAGAAAAAGGCGTTGAGCTGTGATCTTAAGGATATAGATCAGCACAGCGCTATCGCACATCCATGTGTCTCCCTCTTTGCCTTTGCGGATGACTTATCAGGCTTGCGACCCTGGACTTGCGACCCGTCCTCATAATCGGACCTAGTTCATCGTCTTCACCCGTGATGGGCCCCCTGTTCAGCTAGTACAACGCGTGGAGACGATCTGCAGCCCTCTAAGCATGGGAGGATGTGTGGGGAGATACTTGGAAGGCTGGGAGGACACACAGAGCCGGGGCTCGTCCAGGAATGGTGGACGAGGAGGTGAGACTGTCCTAGGTAGTTTGTGTGTATGTGTAATTTTAAAAAGCTTTTATTCCATTACAACACCATAACTTATACCTTCATCTAATGGTCTTTCTCTCAAATGATTGTCTATCAGATCATGCTGATTTTGTTACCTTTGTTCTGCCATAACAAAGGATAGCATTTGACTTCTAACAGCTCTAGACATCTGTTTAAATGCATGCATTTTAAGCATTCAGTATACACTCCCTACACACATTAAAATGCACAAAATGTACCTCCAGAGTTGGTTAAGACTCACTGGATCCAGGCATATTTCACTCCAGCATCAGACTCAAATGCATCTCAAGTGACTGCCTGTGATTGGGTTACACCTCCTTGCTTACCTCCGTCTATCTGACTGCTGCCGAACAGACAAACAGGACTTTTTGGTTCATCATCCCAGGAGCCTTTCTCCTTCGCCGAGGAGGAATTCATTTGCGTTCACAGTGTACTACATTTTCTCTCTAAATAAACTGCATATCGGAATGCTTGGATCAGTGTGTATACAAAGGTTTTAGTTGGTGTGGGCTGATTAGATAACAATCATATTGTACAATCTCAAGTGCTTAAGTGCCTGATGCAATAAATTAAACAAGAGCAAATAGAGCAGAAGAGCTTTGACAGGTTTGCAATTTAGAGTTTTGGACAAGTAGTCACATTTCATGTGATTGCGGGACACTTGTAGTTCACCTGTGTGCTGTCTGGACTCTCAGTGCAAATTCATCTACACAACACGTGCACTTTGCTTGACATTGCATTATTAGCGAGGCTGGCAATTTTCTCACCCAGTAATTTTAAGCTTCACACTCATCACGTCATTGAGCTTGTAGGGCCAACTGCTGTTTTTAAAAGGGATAATAATGCAGCCTTATGAGCACTTCAGGTTTAGGATGGAGCCAGTGATCAGGAGGTTGTTGCTGTAAATGGCAACACTGAGTCAGAGGTTGCATGGATTCATTGTAGTTGTCAATATGTGGAATTATTCACGAGCTTGGCAGGAGAAACTTGAGTACAGGTTGATTAGTTACTCACCTTCCAGAAAGATAACATTCCTCTGAAGATAAACACTGGAAAACTGCCACGTTTTCTTCTTTAACGCTTTTATGCTTGTGCCTGATGGTGACCAATTGAATTTGGATTTCCTCCTCAGCTCTAAGCAAGTATAAATGTTATATTTACAACTAGACTAAACCGAGTGACGCAGGCGCTGCACAGCTGAATTGGCAGACGTTCTGCACTTCTGCATAGTTTCGACCACAGACAACAATGTCAGTGCTATTTAGTATGACCTTTTTGGAACTTGTCGTGTGGCACATGAAATTGCTCAGTGTTTATTGAACAATTAGAGGCTTTACAGATCTGCAGCTTAATAACTGTTGTTATAAATTTAATTAGGAATTGAAACAACCAGTGAGACTGCTGAGGTCAACTTTGCCGACTAATACAGCTCAACTCATTGCATTACTGTCACATTCCGTATATCCAGAGCCATAAACTTCCTTTTATAGCGACTGTTTAGGAATCTAAGTGTCTGTTGTTCATTTGGATGCAAGTTTTGTCTCCCCTGTTTCATCCAACTGCACTGATGGAATGTTTTTCCTTGGTTCCCAGCAGAAATTGTATCCAGTTTACATCACAAAGACAGGAATTTTTAAGAATGACTCCAGCTTTGAACACTAGTTTAAGGAAGGTTAAAGAAGACTTTCTGACCCCCAGCCACATGGCTTTATTCCAAAATGAACATCTGACATTAATTTTACAGCACAATGTGACCTTCAAAATAATGTGTCTTTTGTTGTCACCCACCAAAGTGGCTGATGGATGGTGCTATTTAATTTTAAAGCCATTGTTACGCCAAGATTCCCTGGATTTTGGCAGCGGCTCATGGTTATTTCCCATCCTGAATGGTATCAACAGACACACCCTCCTAAACCAAGCTCCGATCAAAAGGAACATGTCACATCTTGTCCTGCTGCGTCATCCACTGGCTTTTGAATCAGGACTAAAAATCCACTGTGTTTGTCACACCCTCATACAGACAGACAGACACATGAGAGGAAGAGGTCAAATTCAGCATAAGACTCGTGATGTTTCTCTATTTTTCACAATACTGGATAACTGTTTTTAGTCTTCACCAAGCGGTTAAGAGTTTGTCCTCATTTTCTTTGAGTAAAATAGCTCTGTGATTTGTTTTAACGTAGGTTTTGGTCTGATACATCACATTTGCAACCCCAAGGCTTGGATATTCTCAGGTAGAAAACAGTGTTGTCATTGCCTTAAGTTTTGGTATTACAAAAAACGACGAGACATACTGATATGTTGGGCCACCCAGATATTTCAAAGAGTTATACAGCTGTAGCCATTAGTATTTCCTGAAAAGATCATTTGCAAGCACTTTCAGTTTTTTAGAGAGAAATTGCAAAAACTCACCTCCACTTTTTTTAAAAAAAAGAAAATAATATATTATAAGTTTGTCAGAAAACAGGGCATATGAACACCTCACTATGAGCTTTGTACATTTTTTGCGGATATTTTTAACACAAGATGTCTCGTATTTATCGAATAATTAAACCTTGAATAATAATAATGTAATGATTTTTAAGGGTGCAGCCCTGCTAACAGATTTGCACTATTTAGTCAAACTAAAATCCAGGTTGCTTAGTTAGTATTCTTGTTTTCTGAAATATTTAGTCTCTTTAGTGAGAACTGTCACTTCCTCTAGTGAGCATGTTTTCAAAAATAACATAATGGATGCTGCAGGGGACTCTGTCAGTGACTTTATCTGTATTCAGCAGAAAGCTGAATGCATCATTGTGTTGATAAGATAACCAGCTACAAGGGTGAGATCCTAGTGTATGTTTGACTGCATTCGGGAAAGTGAGTGTATGTATAGAGGAAGATACAGTCAAATTCTGCTCGTGTCTGGTTAAAGAGTGCACTTCCTTTCTGCTGATCTGCTCCAGTGCACGTTCACTGATGTCTGCTCTCAGAAAGGAACACAGAAAACACCCCACATTTATTGTTTCTCTCATGTGAGGGGAATGTGAGAGGCTGTTAAACGTCTTCGCAGGGCCAAAGCAACATTATGTGTTACAGCTGAATGTTTTTTTTCCCAGAGGCAGCTAATCCTTTAACAGCCAACTTTGGCTGTTGAGTGTTGTTCTGTGTGTGCGCTGACATACAGCACAGAAGAGCTTGGTTTATGACGCACTGCATTAACACACCTAAACACAACACACTTCACAATAACCTCATCACATGGCAGCGGCTTTTATGAGCACAGCTGGATAAAACACCCTGATATTGCTTCATGTGTCTACAATGCATTGCTTCATGTCTCTGTTTTGTCCTGCCTCAGTTAGATTTGATGCTACGGAGCCTTTTGTTGAATCATTTCCCTTTGATACTTCCCCCTTTAATAGACACAATCCACCAAACCCCACTTATTTCATAACATGTAAAAACCTTTTAAGATTCATCTCACTTTTTATGTTCTTAAAGGAATCTTTATGGCAGAAAGAAAATGATTTATTGGCAAGAAAGGGAGTTATTCTGATTTTTATTGCAAACCACCTCTCATGATTTTTGTCACACTTCTTAACAATCTAGCATGTCAACACCTCAGAAAATATCCTCTGTAAATGTCTTATTGACTCAATCGGTCACACAGGCCCCTTTTCCATCAAATTAGCTCTGGATCTTGAGTGCTTCCACTAAAAATTCTTTCAATGTTGGTCCTGTCAAGTGTAGCAGCCCCACATTTCCTGTAGTTTTGGGCAGACCTATTCTATTTACAAATGCAACATTTTTTGAGGGCATTGCTAAGGTCAAGGAAACCTGCTCACCAACAATTTATTATTGGTCAAAATGTTTAAATAGTTTAAAATTAGGTGTAATGGGAATTTTAAAGGAATATGCACAGCAAAATGAAAAAGTGCAGAGTTATTTGAATGAACAGTTTGCAAATTGGCTCAATTAGGTAAGAAAATTGATATCACTGTTATGTAAGACAACTATTTAGCCACATCCAGCAACTGGTTACTTTTTTTTTACCATAAGAACTGGAGAACAATTCATTGACAAATAGCAGTTGATCTCAAACCTTGTTTGACATTTCCGTACTGCAATTTCTTGTTCAATTCACTGCTTATGGCATTTCTGTAATAAGCTGTTATGTGGTCGATTTATTGGACTAACTGTGCATAGGACAAAAAAAAGCGGGGGTTTTTCCCCCAAGGTGTCATTGCCTAAAAATGTCAGTTCGATACAAACTGGATTCTGTTTGAACAGCGATAATTTAGAATAGTGTGGAGCTCGTATGCGACGAAAGAGAAGAACAAAACACTCCCAGAGTGGGTTACAGTTTGATGTTCTCCCCGTAAACAGGAAGTATCATTTTGCGAGTCAGTATATGAGTCAGTAAGGTTGCTGTAGGCTACAAGTTGAACTTTGTTGTTCTAAGCCTGTAATTACATTGTGGTAATCTGGCACCATTAAAAGTATGCAGAAGTCGCCAACACCAGTTCCACACAACTATTACTGGACAGAGCTGCAATATTTAGTCAGTTAATTGATCACCCAAAAATTTATCTGCAATTGTTTTAACAAATGTTGAATTCTCAAAGTCCAGTGTCAAGAAAAAAAAAACCCATGTGCTTCTTAAATGTGAGCATTTGCCACTTTACTGTGTCTTAAATTACAGAAAACTGAATTTCATGAGACAGTTGATGTCATGTTGGATCCTCAACGGTTTGGTCGACCCAATGACTGATGCACCAGTGGTGAAAAAATAGTCACCAATGAAAATAATCATGAGTTGCAAAATGTGTTGAGAATGTGATGACTCTCAGGCAAGTTCTGCGATTATAATAATGCCTTTTTTAAAGTTTCCTAGATGTATTGATTTTTATTTGTGATGGACAACAGGTATAATGGGATGAAATCCTCAAAAAGTATGCAAAATTGCAGTCCCTGGGGAGATGCAGATCACAGTTTGATAAACCTCTGGTGTAGCTCATCATGCGTTCAGGGAACTTGAACAACATGTAAATATCACCGCCTGGCCTTTACTGTATGTGAACCTACCTACACTGCCTGCTAAACTAGACACCCCATTTGGCTGAGTGGCAGTGAGGAAGCCCCCTGGTTTCACTCTGGGATTCTCTCCACTTTAAGTGCTAATCCTACACCACCTCATGTCCTCCACATTACTCCTCCTGAGCCGTCTGCTCTATAAATAATTTGTTTGAAAGAAATGCAACCTCTTGGATGTGTGCTGTCACCTTTATACTCCTCATCATTTTTCCATCACTCAACTCCTCAGTGCATGGTATTTCTGCCTCTCAGGCACTTAGAAATATAAGCTAAGGCTAGTCTAGAGCCATTTTTGACAAATACTTGAGGTGTGTTTTGATAATATTTGTAAGTGTAAGGCTTTCACCATTGTAACACAGGACACATCTTATGTTTTAGCTTTAGTGAAAATTGTTAGACGAGTGATCAGATAATTGCAGGTGTAAAAATTTCCAGTGCATTTGGCAGGTAACCCAGCCTGCAAAAGTATAAATTAATTTTAAAATATTTTGATGCTAAATGGTGGTCATATTTGTTTAATTTGTTGTCTGGATGCTAGCTTAGTGTCTTAGCATTTGACCCTTCAGCCTCCCAACAATATAAGCCTACCACCTAGGTGTGCTAAGTGTTAATATTGAATGGTGGGAAGCACAGGTAAGGTTACAAGTAAAGACAGATATAGGCTATGGATGCTTCATGCATATTGCAAACTCTGAATGACCTCCTAATTTTAGATTCAGATGGCAATTGGAGGAAGGGTGGGATGTTCTCTGTCTCTGGTGACAGCTAACATTTCTCCCTGCTGGCAGCTCTGTTTGTGAGATATATGCAGAGGATATAAATTACATGGAAACATCATGTTATATGTTAATAAAGCTGTCTCTTCTTTGCCGTCTCCGGAGCACATTTACACATGACTGAAATATATTATTTATCATTTAAATCATTGGTGGTACAGGAAATTCATTCAAGAAACATATTCATAGATCCAACTCTTGCATCCATTACAATCCCTGTGTTACATGCACTAATGTTCTGCCTTCAGTTATTAATTTAATTATTATTGGTAACAATCAAGTGCACTTTAAGTATTATAAGCCCCATACAAATATTTCAGAATTTCCAGACAAGCACATAGACTTGCATCTTCAAATGTTTTTATACACTTTTTCTTTTCTCTTTCTTCTGTTGTTTCCAAACCATTTTATCTGCATAAGACCTAAACGTGTATGTTGCATCCCCTTGCCTTCTGCTTTTCATATATTTCCATACAAATCCACATGCTCACTTCAAGTTTTCCTTACTTGAGCTCTGTTTATGTGTTGGTTGACAGATAGGAAAGTGTTACTGTAAAAGCCAAGGCAATGAAGTTGATATGTTCAACATGTCTTTTTAAAACCTGTTAAGGTGCAGACTGTATAAATAAACAGGCAAACGTAGTTTTGTGCCTATAAACACTTGAATACTAGAGCATATCAGATTACAAACTTTTAAAAGAGTAGTCCATATATCTATAAAGGAAAAAAAAACATTAGAAATTTGCGGTGTACAGTCTCAGATGCATGCTGCATTATTTTCAGTTGCTGTGTGACATAAAAAACCCCAAAGGAAATCACAAAGCTTTTCACTTCCTGTACTGATCTTTGCTTGCTTTCGCAGGACGCAACGAGCCTCTGAAGAAAGATCGTCCTAAGTGGAAGAGTGACTATCCGATGACGGAGGGCCAGCTCCGCAGTAAGCGGGATGAGTTCTGGGACACGGCACCGGCCTTCGAGGGCCGCAAGGAGATCTGGGACGCCCTGAAAGCTGCGGCTGTGGCCCTAGAGTGTAATGATCATGAGCTGGCTCAGGCTATAGTGGATGGAGCCAGTATCACACTGCCACATGGTGAGGACAGAGAATGTGTAGATCACAAAAACACAGAACAACTCCCAATATCATCATTTTTTCTTTCATTATATATTTAATGGTAACTAGTTATTTTATCCTTCTCCAGGTACTCTGGCAGAGTGCTACGATGAACTGGGGAACCGCTATCAGCTGCCCGTATACTGCCTGGCTCCACCTGTTAACCTCATCTCTGAGCGCAGTGACGAGGACCCCAGCGACAGCCCTGAGCCCCCTGTAGCACCCAAGAAAGAATTCCAGCTCAAGGTGCGTTGAGTGTCTCATTTTTTCAGATCAATCAAGTAATCATACATCAAGTAACATTAGTAAATAATTGCAACAGCAGTTTCTCAGGCACATAAACCCTTCTGTTTTAGCTCTCCTTCAGTGATTTTCAGCCATGCTAGTAATGTGAATTCACTACAACTGTCATTTATCCCTAGGTGAAATTTTTTGATATTCATGGTTCCCAGGAGGTACATCCTAATGACTTGGGTGATCCACTGAGTCTTTTTCTGGAGCAGCACTATGAGACTAATGCATCTGGTCTAAAGTGAAGTGTCTTAACACACAACGCACAGATTGTTGTGAAATTTGGCGCAAATTTTCAAATGACTTTTCATATTTTTCATATGTATTTTTTTCTTTAGCAATATTATGAGGTCAAAGGTTTGCCTTACTGTGATGTTGTAGCGTTCTAGGAAAACACTTTTCCAGCCATTAATCAGCACCGTACCTTAGGAACAGAGAGATTGTGACCATATCTCACATTTGATCAGATACTGGATTGTGACACTAATCTTGAGTGTCTACCTTGAAACTGTCCTGATTTGAAATACATCCATATTTGAAGTCACTGATTTCCACCACAAGCTTACTATTTTTTGCAGATATTGAGCTTCAGATGATTGTTGTTTCACCATGTGACAAAGCTATTAGTCCTTTGTAAAAATAGTAAAAAAGCATGCAAAGAGAGCATGATTTTCACTGGAAACTGTCACTGGAATCATAGCTGTCATCATGTTGATAATTGAATTAATATATATATATTTTTATTATTCAAGTCTACACCAAGTGTCCATTAAATCTGGTCAGTTGAAGTGATGCGACATTTTCCAAGCTTGTGTTTTGGGGTAAAATGATGCCAGAAATGTGGGGCTTAAACCAAACAATTTCTATATGTGTTTATGAATCTGTATGAGAAAAGGAAAACAAACACCTGCCATCGCTCCCATCTTTCACCTAAAATTATGTGAGAGAAAAGTAACCATACCACTTGATATGTTATATAAATATTCATTATGTTAATGCAACATGACCCTTTGTCATCTCAGCCAGTAACCAACCTGGTTTATTCTTAAAAGACACATCTCACCTGTGTCTCTGTCTGTCACCCTTGGCTGGTAGTCATTTTCACACTTCCTGTGCCCTGCAGGTACGACTCTCTACGGGGAAGGACCTGCGCCTCAGTGCCAGCATGGCGGACACCATCGGTCAACTGAAGAAGCAGCTGCAGGCCCAGGACGACATAGACGCCGCCCACCAGCGCTGGTTCTTTTCCGGGAAGCTCCTCACAGACAAGACGCGGCTACAAGACACTAAGATCCAGAAGGACTTTGTCATCCAGGTTATTGTAAACCCCCAGGCCCTCCAAGCCCCCAAGCTGTCGCCCACCACCACTGCCTCCTCACCTGCTTCTGAGTAACTGAGGACACAGAGGACAGATGGAGGGGTGGTGCAGTGGAAATAGAGGACGGTGGCAGACACTAAAGGACCAGAGGTTCCTCCTATTGCTGGATAACTGGTTTACTTTTTGAAAACAGGTACTGCTATTGAAATAAAACAGAAGTGCAGAGGTACAAAACTACTTTGGAGAAAAGACATGAGGGAGAAACTGAAAAGTGCTGCTTTCTTTCATCCACCATGTGTCACTAGGTTATTTTCTTTGGCCTGCTAGGTAGTTCTCCGAGTGGAACGCTAACTCTGGAGCTTCTCGACCCAAGTCCCTCTGAACCATCAGCCACATGCAGTGTGTGCACATCATGCTGCACATGTGAACTCCGCCTCTGCCCTTGTATCTGCACCAATGCTACCTGAGTGCGGATGGAAGAGATGCAGAGGTGTTAGTGTTGGTTCTAAAGCACATTTATATTATGACACCTGTTGACTCTGCACCACAATCCTTTTCTCCTTTATAAAAAATACAGGAGGGGCTGGCAGAGAGAGACATACTGATGTTTTTTTTTTCTTTTTTTCCCTTATTTCTTTTATTAAGGAAATAATGTAAGCTGAGCTTTTTTGCACATTTGAAGATGATGACTATACTTTTGTGGTAGTTTGTGTGCCTTCTACAAGACAAAACAAAAAAAAGGGTTAATGTCCTGAAAGACGCTAGTTTTATCGCCAGGCTAAGACTTCTGTATTTTTTTAGATTCAGGAACTCGTAGATCAATCAAAGCTATATCTGCTGCCTTTTTTTTAACAAATTCACAAATCTTGCAGACAAAACATTTGGTATGTGGGTGCTGACGGGTGTGTTTGTTCAGGTAAAAGGAATCTGTATGAAGGGTGATAGATAATTTAATGTCTCAGGGTAGAATATAATGAGGTGTACAGCTCTCGTTACATGCATATGCAGTAACACAGAAACAGAAATACCACAAAGTTCTTATCTTCAAACTTCTGCATAATCACTCAAAAAATTGAACTGCATTGGCATGTAACAAGAGCTGTTTTACTCATCTTTTTCTACCTTAGGTTACAAACTTATCATCAGCCCATGTATTTGATGCATGTGATACATTTTGATTTGTCACAACTCACAGAGATGAAACTGTTTCCCTGGTGTGCAAGTCACAGCTTTGCAGTCAATCATATCATTCACTGTCTGGGGAAAGAGAAATTCCCACACTAGAATGATGGTCTTAAGAGCTGCATCTCATTTTTAGACCACCAGGGGGCAGCAAGCAAGACAGTCATTACATTCATGTCACTAGCTTGGGGCTAGCTGTTTTTTTTTCTCACCACCTGATGAATGTAAATCCAGTATTCACTCACCTTTTTATTCTTGATGTGGTCCAATAACTGTCACATTTGTTAGTTGGATGTTTGACTTTTGTCACCAGCATAAACAGACAGCCTGTGTGAAACTGCTGCCTTTACATTTTTATATCTGGGATTGGTGAGTAGTTGGGAGTCTGAATGGAGTGGTGAACTGAAACAATGAGCCTAAGACCTCAAAAAGCTGTTGACTCAGGTGTCTATTTTCAGCCAAATGAGAAGAAATAGTGACACCTACAGGAGCTACTTTGTTTAGTGTTTAATAAAAAAAATGTTTTAAGAGGGAACTCTGTCCTGCTCAGCCAGTGAAAACACTTTTTCAGTCTTCTGTGGCTCTGGGAGGTTTTATTTGATGGGAAAAACCAACTGCTGATGTAACAGTGATGTCATGAGTGGTAACTCAGCTCCGGCTTTGTAAGTTTATATTTCTAACAAAAGGCTTAACTGCATCTGGAGCTGGGGTGTGTGAAAGATGTGGGAATAAGCAGGCAGTGGAGCTCTAGACTTGACCCCATACAAGGAATTAAAAGTTAAGATATTTCACCTTCTGCTTCTGTTATCACAAGTATTTTTTAAAATCTTTCTCTAACAAGTTTTCCAAGTTTATCTATGTGAAATACTAAAAAGCTTAAGTAAACTTTAATGAGCCTTAAGTACAGTGAGATTACAGGTTTGTTTGGGAAATGTTGAAAAAGTAGTCATATTGTGATATGTTGGATGAGATGACATTTGTCAGTTTTTTTTTCCTTCCTGACAAAACAAAACAAATCTGCAAAAAGATTTTTTTAAATGGCTCTTCTTCAGTTGATTTATTGTTACATTAAACTTTGCCTTTACTTTGTCTGGAAGACAAAAGGAGTGACACTGTTTTTAATCAGTCTGTGACTGTCCACTGCTGGTTTGCTTCAGCGAAAACATTCACATGAAAAGCTTTTCTCTTTTTGAATAGCTGGCAGGTAAATTCTGCAGTTTGAAACAGAGCACTACAAGTCTTCTGCTGATTATTGTTGAATAGTAAGATGAGTTTTCTGGATGTAAAAGAGCCTCCATCACTCCAGTTTAGTTATTCCCAACCATCACCTGGCAATTTAGATTTTTGTCTAAGCATGAAACAACTTCCAACAGCAGCATTTGGTTTCCTGCTCCCACGGGTCATACGAACATGTAAGAAATCGCTAATCTGAAATCAAAATAAAGTTTTTTTATTTTCAATCTGAAGCATTAATTATATGATTGACCACACGGCAGCTTTTCTGATCAGGGTGTTAGCAAACAAGGCAGCATGGCACAAGTGAGGAAACTGATCCGTCACAATCCTTATTAGTTATATTTGGTTTATGACTGCAAATACTTATAAACTAATTGAGTCGCCATCAGCCATAGCTGTCACTTGTTAATTAGCAAACTTTAAATGCTAAGCCAAGATGGTGAATGTTAAATATTATACCTGCAAAGCATGAGCACACATTTTCATTGCAACATATAAACATATCACTTAGCATTCAGCTCAAAGCTGGTCCGTGTTTAAATGCAGCCTCAGGGCTGCTAGCAAAGCTGTTAACTTGTAGCCTTTTCACATTTCGAATTTAGCTATTTCAAATTTTTTTTTAATAATAATTAAAATAAATTATTTTTAATAATTAATTTACAATAATTTATTTGACCTTTTTTAACAAATTTTATCCATGCATTACTCATCTCTCTTAAATTCCTTTATGAAGTAAAAAATAATGATAAAACTAATTTTGCCCATTAAAAAATTCAGAGAAGTAAAGATCCAAAAATCACTTTGCTCTTCTTTGCACCGCTGTCACTTGCAGGTCATGTCAGTGTCAGATTTGGGTTACATCCCAGAATAGACTGTCTGGCAATTCAGGGTTGAGAATCAAGACCTGCCGTGTGAATGTAGCCTCTATTCTGTGTGAACAGTAGAAGTCTCAGAGTTAAGTGGTTCCCATTTTTTTCATAATGTCGCAGCTTTATGTACATTGTTTTCATTCACCGCTCCTGTCACACCAATCCCAAGCTGTATGATCATAGAGGGAATAAAAATGAACCATCAGTGTGAAGCATGACTGAGCCACAGCTCACCACATCAAGAAAATGTTTTATTTTAAATAAGAATTTTCATTCTTGTGTCTGTCTTCTATCAAGTTTCAGCCAATCACAATCACTTTTTTTTGTTTCCAGTCCTTTTTTTTTGGCTTTTTTGTAACAATGGTTATCCTGGGGATTTTTCTTAATCATTGTATACAAACTTGAAAAGCATTTTTCTTTGTATGTGCAATACAATAGACATAGACCTCATATCATTAATTCTTCTTTTTTCTGACTCTACAGATTTCATTGAGCACCAGCTACGAGTATTGTTAAAGAATACCGAAAGGACAGGCACAGGCCTGCTATAGTCTGATGCTTCTGTCAGCTGTTTCAAATGTTCAAATTTGTCACTTTTGTATATTCTAAGCTTTCATCTCCACCCTTCAGATTACTTCTCACCTTTTCAGAGTAAATATCTAAACATTAAAGATGCCTCACACCTCTTTTCTCTCAGTGTATGTTCAGTGTTCTGCCCTGCTCATCTCAGCTGTGAAGGTCAGGCTGTCATTGAGGCTTGGGGTGGGAAAAGCTTTGTGGACACCTTTATCGACACAGTCTCCTGTTACAGCGCCTTTGCTGACTGAGCTTTGAACGAGTGTTTGTCTTTGTCTGTCCCTTTTTTTTTGTTTAACTCATCATTAACAAGTTGTGGCCATTGTATAATGTCAAATTACGATGTAAAAAGGGCTTAAAGATTTCCTCCACTTTAAGATGTGTTTTTCTTTTGTTTATATCCTGTCTGACTGTACTGATTTGTATCTGTGCAGTCTGTCACTGGTGGTGTTTTTGCATTCCTCTGCTTAAAAGGGAGATGTCTGTGCACTTCCCTTAATTCTTAATTCAAAGGCCCCCCCATACAAGCTATATATGGTACTTCACAAATCGGAAGCCAGTCACACTCAAGGAAACCTAAAGAGCTGACATTTCAGTACAGAGAGGGAGAGTTTGCTAACGCTGTGTCAGCTACTGCCAGTTACAAGCAAACGAGCAACATAAATAAAAGATGCTAACTGCACTTACCAACTGCTAGCTGCTGACTTTGGTACGCAACAGACTCCTCCTCTCAATCTGAGTCTCACTGAGGCTCAAATGTGTGACTAAATCACTCCAATGTTTCCTCTCAAAGCTAACGCTAGCTGTCTTAATGCACAATGCTCTATGATTGGTTAACGTAGACTAATATTTAATTAATAAAAGGGAAAAAATATGTGTTCCCAGCAAATTTTCTGAGATTTTTTAAAACATCTTGCATAAATCAAAACAATTCATTATTATTATTAATCATAGCAGGCGATGTGTCCTGAGATGAGCTTTAAAAACCTGAATGGAATGTTTATCTTGAGTTAAAGTCTTCAGAGAGCTCCAGAAAGAGGCTCCTTTCAGGGCCAACTTAACACAGATTTTCACTCTGTTTTAAGGAGAGGGTAGACACATGTATAATATTCTGTTCACTTTAATTGTGCTTTTTTAAAATCATTGTGTGTGTATTTCAAAGAGGGAAGACTTTCAAACAACAGCTTGAACAGTTCATCTAAAAACTTGATCAAAGGCACAGCACATTGAAAGTCCTGGAAGGAGGACCAATCAAATCAGCAATCAGCAAAGTAGGAAATGTCTGTAGGACCTTTAATAACCCACTATCCAAACACACTACACATTCACTAGTTTAATGCTAAAAGGCAATCAGTGCTTATCTCCACTTAAGTGTGAGGGTTACGTTGCGGGTCAGAACCTTCTTTAGCATACCACATCTAAATCTCTCTTATTATCAGACACCAAGGTGTCCAGGTTCTTCAGATTCAACTTTTTAGTAATAAAAAAAGGGGAAAAAACACAGTAGAGAGGTTAAGAGAGGTTAGTTGTTTCTGTTAGCTGTTCCCTGTTTATCCTACCTATGCATTTGTTAGCCTTGCAAGACATACAATATAGTGCAGACACTTGTGTTGATAGAACTCGTGTAAGGCTGTAAAATGATCTCGAGCGTGTCTTGAGCAGATTCACCTCAGTCATGATTTTTTTAAGTTTAAACTTAAATAAAAGCTTACTAACACCATCTCAGCCTGCAAGTTTTAACTCTTTTTTTAGTAAAAACTAAAGCAAAATGGTTAAGATTCACAGTTTCAGGCACTTAAGGGAGACTGTGTTAAATGGAAAGCATCACTGATGAAAATAACCTCTACCTATCAGCTTTTTCAAGAGCTTTTTATGCAACCTTCCTCAGTTTTAAGGACATGTAAGACTTGACCTTTAAGGAATGTGACTGGCTGCTTGCATATTGTGCATATTTTAATTGTACACATAAGGAACTGAAATGCCATTTGAAGTTGGTTAATAAACTGGTAAGAAAAGCCATAATAGGACAGAAATATATATTTTTTAATTTACATATCAACCAGTACCAGTCCATACATCCTCTTTCCTTTGAGATCAATTTCCCATAAGTCATCATTGTAAGGAACCATTTAAACTAAAAGAGCCATAAAGCACTCAAAATGTGTTAAAAGTCCCTTACAATGTATCTCTGTTTCTTGATGACATTTCTTTTACACTTGGTCTATACACACAAATTTCATTTTCAATCATGTTTTTAAACTGTTGAATAAAATTTAGTGTGCAAAATAAGGTTACTTTGTAATAATTGTTCCTCCTTCACTACATAAGGGTTGAAATTGGTTAAATTTAGCCATAGAGATACATAAATCTTATTCCATTGCCTATTTTTTTAGTAAGCCTCCATGCAAGAGAAGGATATTTATCTCTGCCACAAGGATATTTATCTCTGCCACAAGGTGGCGATCTGCTCTTGTGCAAACAGTCCAGTGAACTGAGGCTTTCTGTGCAGGAGCAGGAATGAAGGCAGGAGGATGGAACACACGCAGCCTTGTTTGTCTCAGCCTCTGGATATGAAGGCATGAATCAAATGATTTACAGTATGTTTTCCTTGAAAGCAGCATTGGCCAATCTGAGAGAGTGAAAAAAAAAATAGACCATGGAAAAGTTGTTTTTCGCAAAGACAAACTTTTACATTTGTCACTACAGATTTTAAAAAAGCAAAGAAGACATACACAAAGAAATTACTCTCACATTTCCCAATTGACCCCTTAAACATTCAGATTAGTTTTATTCTCTTATGTCACAGCCTTAGTGTCAAAGTCTCACATCAATGGGAAAATTCCAGAAATTTCTATTGAAGAAGTTTGAGTAGCTCTAGGTGGCGCTCTTTCCATGTGCAGAATTACAACTTTTGTTGCACTGCGGTGAGAATCAGTAGTTATGATTATCCCCAAACAAACCAGCACTGTAAAATCCTGAAAGTCTTTGGAGCAATGAATGAGTCAGCTGTGCTCAGGTTTACTTACTATTTGATCATGAATAGCCAATAGAGGCATTTCTTTTCTAAAACTGAAATATCAAAATATTCCCTAATATTACCACCATGCTGCATAATTTGCTGCAGCTAACATAATTTTCTCAGGAAATGGGCAGGGGACTTTTCAAGCAGTACAACTCTGTCTCTTTCACTGTCTTAATCTCTGTAAATACAGTCAACACAGGGTCTCTGGAGGGTTGTGGTGCACCAGGTCTGGAAAAAGCCCCTTATGACGGTGGAATTTCACAGGGAATGCTGTGTTTGTGGTCACTCACCCAGTCAGCCTTATTCGAAACTCTGTCCCCCCCACTGACGGACTAAGGATGACCCTGACAACACAGCAGAGGGCTTTGAGGGTTTGGATGTCACACTGTCTCATTGCTTGTTGTTCATTTTAGCTTTGGATCTCGGTCAGCATGTTTTCTGAAAGTCCCACAGAATGTGTGTGTACAGTTTTCTGTCATCTGCCTCTTTTGTGTGTGCCCCCACAATGAACTGCAAAGTCATGACTGAAAGTTTAGGGGATTACTCTAAAATACAATACTCACATGTACCAGCTGGCACAGTGAGGCCAAGTTTTTCCCCATTATAATCCTATGTATATAAAGAATATCACTTTCTTTCCCTTTAGTTTCTTTAAGTGTGGATTTGATGCTTGTGTCTTGTTCTGCTGCTTGCTAAATCAGACTGATTTGTACTCTAAGCCCTCACTGTAACAGGCTAGTGGCGAGGAGATGTATAAAATGAGGTTTATTTTGTACAAAAGTCTTCCAAAAATAACAAAACTCACCCTGCTTGTCATACTGAATCACAAAATATGTCCAAAACCATGCCGTACGTTCGCTTGAACGCTGTCAGTATGCTGGTTAACCTTCCCCACAGGAAGTTGTGGATGAAAAGTAAGAGTAAAGTAAAAACCCTCCAGTGAAAGCTGGAGTCACCAGCTAGTCTCTGGCATTGCCAACCCCACTGGGCATAAGCACCATGTTCGCTTCAAAGCTGGAAATTCCCATCTTATAGGCTGTAATTAGAACTTCTGCGGGTTCACCCCTACTGACCGTTAGCTTACCAAGCAAAAGCTAATGCTAAAGATAACAGTCAGGAGGAGTGTTTGCCAGCATAGACAGTTTCAAAGGGTCAAACTACTTTTACAATTTATAAGACTACAAATCAAACACATTTTAGTGCAAGCAGTCGATACGCCAATCCTTGTAATGACCTCTGTGATGAGCAGATGCATCCAAATGCCACATAAACCAACAAACTAAAGGGAAACATTGACTTGTGATGTACATCCATAAGTTAAAAGACATAACATATTTAGGTTTTCTTACTTATTTAAACACAAACCTGGCTTACCATGTAGTTTTGTCAACTCAACCTGACCAAACTGTCCCTTTCAGAACTTTAACCGCATTTTTTTTTTTTTTTTTTTTTTGTCACAGTGACAACAAATACCACCTGGACGTGAATCTGCTCTCCACAGACATTAATGAGACGGACAGACATACAACTGCAAACAAAACTGAACCTTGGTGTCTATTCTGTGCAAATATGGAAGCTTATTTGTCCACAGATTGGAAATACCAGGTTGGTTATATTTATAGCACAGGGAGCAGATAGAGGAAAAAATAAAGTCCTGAGAAGTCTAACTAGGATTGGGAGTGCTGACCTACATACCTCCAGAAATGTTGGTGGAATTTCATATTATCCTGGCACCAAAAGAGAAATGAAGTTGCTTTCCTGAAGGTAGGCTACTGTTTGATTTTGGAGTGATAAAAGACTCTTGCTGCTACTTGTGCAACCACGTCCTGTTAGAGTTTAAAAGCAAAGCTCTTATTTCTACTCATTTCCTACCCACCCTCACTCTTTTTCAACAGTTTTATTATTTTCCATCATCGATGTTTTACTTTAAAGTAAATATTTTGACACAAACTCTGTCCATTGTGTAAAATCTTGTTTTAAATGAGCACAGAAGAAGAATAAATTAGCCGTGCGTGACTGTGTCTGGTGTCTGTCATTTCCAAACATGCTCTGTCTCTTCGTGACAGTAAACAATTCAGAACTGGGAGTTGTTCTTTTATATCTTGGTGATGTTTCAGATTTGATTTCTCATTTTTCCTCCTCTCTGCAGCTCCCGAATCAGTGTAATGCTGGCTTACTTTTGAACAAAACTCACCATTATTTTTACCCATCCCTTTTGTTGCAAAGTGTGCTTGATGTCAGTGAACCTACGGTAATCTCCTCCGCTGATTTACAGGAACAGGAGGTCATTCGTGAGTCATCAGGATGTTTATGAGAGGAGTGTGTGTGCTCTCTGTTGGTTAAATGCTAGGGATTGTTATGCAAAGCAGACTTTTGTCCAGAATAACAGAGGACTCTTAACCAGAATAGATGAAGAGGTAAAATCCTCTCAGGATGGGAGGCTTGTAGGCATGTGTGTGTGTTTGTGTGTGTGTTTGTGTGTTTGCAGGCCTACGTGTGCGCGTATTGCCAGTTATGGTGGCTTTAAAGCTAATCCCTGGCCTCCTGCTCTCACCGGACTCTCATCCACTTACCTAACTCTCACCTGGTGCACAACTAAACCTAGCCTAATAATAAGGTGCGAGTTCAAGTCATTTAATACCTTTTACTGTAAACTACAACTGTGAACCTGGTCACCCCATGGCCTGACCAACCACGTCACAGCGCCCAGTGGGAGCTGAGCCAATGGAGGGTGTTATAAGATGCGGCAGGTTTCCAAGGCTTAGCATGGCGAGACGGCTTGTGAGGGGGCGGCAGTGTTTGACCGGTTGGAGGTCTGGGGGTTAACATGAGCTGATCTGTTGTGCTGACAAAATAGTGCCTGGAACAAGCTTGAAACAGCCATTTTTAATCGTAGTGTTATAATATTATTAGTGAATATATAACATTTTGGCACCATTTCCCTTACAGAAGTACATTTAACTCTGTGTACTGCATGTCTATAGTTTGTTGCAAGCACAATTCTTTAATGTAATGAATGACAATGTAATGAATGTTAACTGAAAACTGTGAAACTGTTGGCATAACAAACTCAAACTTGGGCTGCCTTAGCAAAAACCATGAGTTTGTATCAATTAGATTGTATTGGACCTGTACATTACATATTCTGTTTACATCATGACCTATTGGTCACAGACTGGGTCGAAAAATTTGAAGCACTTTTGACTTGTTATGAAAGTTTTTTAGAATAATAACATTAAAAGTAAGACACGAAAATCCTCCACAAACATTTTAAGATTAAAAAAAAAAAAACCTTTTAAAAATTAAACTTAGATATCAAAGTAGTTATAATCACCTTTAATTTTTTACTTTGTTATTGTTCTCTATGCGAACTGAATTGTGTCTAAATTGACATTAAAAAAGACAACCAGTAGTTAAAAGATATGACATAATGATAATAGATGTAAAATATAGAGGTATAGATAAAGATTAATTTAATTTTAACAAGAAAAAGCCTAACCTTCCTCACGACACAAAACGTAATGTTAATACCATAGACCGAATAAAGGTAATTGGTTTGAGTAACTGCATATTTCCCATTTTCTTCTGACTGCAAGATTGCTACTAATTTTAAAACATATTTCTTCATGTACATGTGTTTAAGTAAAACATCCCATTTTTATCAACACAGCCACTTTGAACATTTATGTGTAAAACCTCATTTGGGCTTTAAATTAGTTAGCATTTACTAGGCAAGCTTAGAGAGGTTCTACAGAGGATGTGTTAACTAAATGAAAGAGCATTTTGCTTGCTTGCCTGTAAAAGTTCATTTTTTTATTTTAAAAAGGTTAACATAATGACAGAAGTGAAGGAAAGTCAGCAGTGACACACATCAAGTGGCCCACATGGCTAAAGTGGGACAGTGGCAGATGGAGCTAGTGCTGAATGTACTCCTTCTACACTTGTACAAACAACTGTATATGTGTAGGCGTGATAATTACTTTAAAACTGAGACAGAAACCCAATTAACTGCTCTCTGTGTCCAGGATGAACACACTGACCGGACATCCTCTTTATCTGCCAGAGCCAAGACATCAGGTCCATGACGGAGACCTACGATGGTCACAGACCTCCTGCAAAGCTGGCCAAGTGTGCCAGCCTGACACATACACACACATATGCGCACTTCCTCCCCATGCAGGTGAAACAGAATGATTAAATCCCCCGAGGCCACAGTAACCATCTCCTCATTTCAAATCCTTGCCCTGCAGCCAATCAGGAAGCTCGGAGGCAGATCCATTCTAATCAGCAGACTGTCTCTGGGCTTTTGCTGTACCAGACTGTAGCTTAGGAGAATCTCCTGATGGTCTGCAGGGTATTAGACACTGATATGAGATCTATCAAAGGTAGATATCCCCACAGAGGAGGTAAAAAGCGATGCAGTGGCTCGCCTGGAGGTCAGAACAACATATCTCTGATTGGAGGAAACTTAGTCCGACAGGCTGGTAAACAGAAGTGCTCCTCACTAACACACTGCTGATGTAGTGTGATCTACCTAATGTAATCATGACACTTGACTCACTCTTTGTCACAATAATGATCTTTTTACACATGAGGAAATCCTGTGAAATGCAGTAACACTAATCTCCTCTGGTGTGGTCCATCCATTACCTGTGACTCCTTATCCTTTTGCTGAATTGTTGGAATCTGGAGCAGATTCCAGCTGATAATGGGCAACCAGGCCTGTTCATCATGGGCAGGTCAGCAGTTCATCACAGGGCTATACATAACATTTTAGCTCCAGTTGCAGTAAATGTAGACATCCCGTGTGGTCTGGTGTTTAAGATTCCTGGTTTTAACCCAGGCAGCCTCAGTTCAAACCCAGCATGAAAACAATTTTATGTCTGTCAGGCAACATTTGTTACAATGCCATGCACTGTTAAAATCAGACACCAACCCCCTACAGACAGTACACAATGTCAACTTTATCTCCATTTAGAAATAATAGTATAATAAACGCTAAATTGTTACACAAAGAACCTTTAACCTTTAATCCAACATTTCTCAAAAACAGCCAACTTGAAGCTTTTATATAATGTAATCCCTTTTCATAGTTTCCAGGAAGTCTTTAATTTCAAAGTGGTTTAAAATAAAAACATAATGCAGAGAACAGAAACATGCTCAAGAGAAGAAATCCATCACAGCTAACATCATGTCTGGTTTTCTTGAAAATGTTATATAATTACTGAACAGTTATGCAGATGCAAAAATGGAAAATTCCAGCATTTCAGTGCACTGGTGTGTTTGCACTGCTGCAAATGAGGCTGAGACATGAATCACTTTTCAAACAGCAATAGTCTTAAAGTCACCTTTTACAGGTGTACATGAGACATACACATCCTAGGCAGGTTTATGTGCATGTGCAGCCCACGTGTCATGTGATATGTGTAGGTCATGTGAATCATGTGAGGTGGTGTAATGTTAATAAAGAAAGAGGGTGTCACAACCAACTGATTTATGTCAAGAAGAAAATAGCTGCAGGCAGTACGGATGCATGTGCAAATACATACCATAGAGCTGATCCTGGTTATTAACAGCACATACAAAGAAGCTTATTTTCTGAAGATATTTGCTTGAGATTGAATACCAGACATGTTCAGCAGTTACATGCTATATAAGCTTGCAGTTAACCCAGTTCCTTCTCTTTCAGGAGATACACACCGGTTGTTTGGCTTTTTAAATATTCAAAAGGACAGATCTTTGTTACATCTTGGTGTGTAAACACAAGGACCTATTGTTCTAACAGAGACCTGACAAACAACATGAAAAACCAACGTTAAGCATTCAATTTAAATATCAATTTGATTTCATGTCACCAACATCAACAACAACAACAACAGACACTTGACTGTTTCAAGTTATCCTGATTCACATCCCGTAAGAAGACAAGTTAAATAAAACCCACCAAAATCCCTTCAAATGTCAATATTTAAATGTTTCTGAAATGCCTTCGAATGTACTCACAAGCAAACATTGTCCTTACAAACACCCCCATAGTACACAAACTAGCATGAGGTCACCTTTTTAACTGTTTGAGTGTGATTTCTATAAAAACATTTTAAAAAATAGGCCATGGTATGAGACACGTCTCCACAACACCAAACAATATATAAACATTATTATATTCACCTCCACATTTTATTAATTGGTCATACTTAGTCACACCCAGTAAAAAAATAAATTAAAAACACTTAATAAAATCAACCAAAATCCCTTTGAATTTCCATGAGATCCTGGAAAATGTCTTGGCATGTAAACACAAGCAGCCAATGTCCTTACAGAGACCTTCATCACGCACAAACGACAAATCAGTAGCCTACTGTTTTTTCCTTATTGGGACTGAAAACATCAAAAATCACCTTTCGGCAGGCCTGATAGTTATTTGTGAAAGGTGTTGTTGTGTGCTTACCAATAGATAAAATTATGTCAGTATTCCCTTTTGAAGTTTTGGATACGCCCATAGGACACACAGTTCTTGGGTACCCCACTCTCTATGAACACATGACGCTTATTTTAAATGGGAGTTACACAACACAATTGATTACATGGTGGTTCCATTTTTAAAAATAGCTCATTTTATTATCAGCCACACTGGTGTTCTAATCAGCACCAGATCCACATCACACTGTGTTTCTCCAACACCACCCCTCCTCCCCACATGGCAAACACAATCACATCTCACATGACGTAAGCTTTCTGACGTGTGAGTGATGTGACTTTCTATAGCAATCCTTGTAATGTTTTTCATTTTCAATTGTTACTTTCAGTTCTGTCATCCAACTTTAGCTTTCTGATAATCTAGCTTTGCATACAAAGCTGTGCAGCAGTGGATGTTGGAGATTTGTACCAATTTGAATTTACCATTTTAAATGTTTATGTCAGAGATTAGTCTATTTTCAGTGTCGTTACTTTTAGTGTCGTTTCAGTGTAATTGGTTGTCATGAAAGTGAAATGAGTCAGATGAACATAAAAACAGAACATTTTCATCACAGGCTTTTTGTAATCACTCTGCTGTGCTGCCTTTTTCTAAATTGTCAGACAAAGTGTTGTAAGAACGCAACTTTGAAATCACAATGAGCTGTGAAATGTAAACGTGGTCAGGTAGAACATAAACAGTTCACAAAAAACTTTCGTATCAAACTATTATTTATTTTTTCTTTTCTTGTACATATTGTTCTGTGCTATTTCATTATCATACTGAGGCTCAACATAAACCAGCTTTGCAGAATTATAAAGTTTATTATTGTGGTGTAATGTAATGTATAAAGTGTTACTGAAGTCATCCCAGCCTCTCTGTCAGAGAACCAGACAGCGATGACTGCAGTTTTTTTCTTCTTGACATAAATCAGTTGGTTATGACAGAAGAGGGGCAGATACATTCTTGATAGAAACACATGCACACTCATACACACACGCACACAGAGTCTTAATATAGCATAATTACCACTGGCCTACATAATGCTCCATCCAAACCGCATGACATGGCGGGATAGTGGAAAAAAAAAAGACAGTTTATGTCACTAGATTTTGTCCTATCAGGTTGCACAGCTGTTTATTTTCATTCTGTGGTCGGTGATGGCATCTGCAGTTCTGAAGGAAAATTCATGGCCATGAAGTTTGATTCAGATTGGGTTTCTCAGACATGCAATGTTGTGATCGTTTCACTAAAAGGCTTAGTCACTTCAGCGAAATGGAGTTTTATTGAGACTAAGGATTTGGGTCACTCTCTGAGTTGCTAGTAACAGGTTTGCTTGCTGGAAATGTAAAAATGTAAAAAATTTCATATTTTTTCATATTTCATATTTATTTCATATCTTGCTTTGTTTTTTCTGGATTTTTTGTTGTTGTATGTCTTTATTCAACCAGGACAGCATTCTAATATTTCTTCAAAGATGTGGCAACAGGACAAGTTGGGCCAACAGTTTCTCACCTGTTAACACTCAGACAGAATGAGATAACAGTATGGCACAGTGGCTGTTACCAACAGAGCTTGTGTCATACAAACTGTATTCAGGTAGTCATTGTAAGTGTCCAGTGCTTATATAATATCTTGCTTTGGTGTGTGTTCAAGTTTATGTGTGGTTCAGCAGTGTTTGCACAGTGCACTGTCTTTAGTGTGGTTCAACATCATCTGCACTGTGTATTTTTCCATGCAGTCATACAGCCCCTTCATTTTTTGGTTCAGTCTGTGGTCATTTTGTCAGACTATAAATATCAATTACGTCACTTAAATCCAATACTCTCTCTATCTGCCCTGGTACCTCTGTGAAATGGGCACATTTGAAACTAGCTGACGCAAAACTGCACTTACTGCAGCTCATTGTTCTTGTAAAACTTTGGAGGGTGGAATGGTTGTTGTTCCACCTCTGAGCCGACAAAGGAGGTAGAATTGACATTTATGTAAAAAGCCAAACCAGTACTCTGGCACAGGGATGTGGCGTTTTGAAGATTTGTTTAAGGGCCGTTTGCACTGAAACACTGCCATAGTGTGGTGCACGCTATTGGAAATTAATGGGTTTCAGAGAGCAGTAGTGCTGCTGTTTTGTTCAGTTTAAAAGGCACTTAATTGTGCAACCTGCTGGTGGGAGATTTAAAAAGAGCTAGCAGTAGTTACCGGCGAACTCAAAGAAACAAAAGAACAGCAACTAAAAATATTGAACTTGGAGAGACAACAGCAACGTCAGGGAGCTCATTAGCCAATAAAAATTAACTGTTTGGTGCAGCCTGATCTTGTGTTACATGTTATACTAGACACTGACGCTCTTGTGCAACATGTCACGCCCATCGTGACTGTATACGTTCTGAACAGTGAATACAATCTGATAACACACTAGGGCAACATTCTGCTAACTTTGTCATATATAAAAGGCGGTAAAGAAGTGACTTCATTGTAATGAAATTGCACAATCTCTGTACAAAAAGAGCCACTTTGTGTTTCCCACTAAGCATTACTTTGGTCCCATAAAGCTTGTTTTAGCAGCACCTAAATCACTGCATTTCTGCTCTACTACACAAATGATAGTTTCATCCAGAATACTGTTGTTTAAACATGGTTGAAACAATCATATAAACCCTGTGCTCTTCATTATATCCACACTGAATTATAGCAGTTAAATGCCAGATGAAATTTCATGAGGCAAAGAGTTCTCCTCCATTTACTCTCTATGAGAAATAAATTAGCGTGATAATGGGTCATGGGGATTAAGTTGAACCAGTTCTGCATTATACCTTGAACATTTGGAAAAGAAAGTGTGCACACGAGCACATTTGTGGGCTGAGAGGCAACCAAGTGAAGCAAAATAGTGCAGACTGTGGGTGTCCTGGCTGCTCTGTTGGCTAATGTGCCCACCATGCTAATGTGAGACTTGTATCCGGTCCGTGAGTTAGGTCACGTTATGCCCACCCTGTCTCCAGTGTCTTCATACGCTGAGGCGTCTACAGTTGCTTCCAAACCCCTCAAAAACCCTGGATACTGGTGGTCATCTCGGGGTGTGTATTACAACTGGAGAAATCTGAGAACTTTAAGGGATTGTACAGGAATTATTAGAGGGGAGAAGGAGAGAAAAGGGGAAGGTTAGGTTTTTACTTTTGGCTGAATAGATGATAGTCACATTTTCTGAGTGGAAAACAAGGGAGGGCCTTTGGCTTTTACTGGTGCTGGAAAAGTCCCGTATGATAAGTATTTTGTAGAAAAGGCAAGATAGATCAAGAGAATGGGGTCCTGCTGACAGAACACTAGGGGGTGTTGTTGTGTTTGAGCTCTTATTCTTGATTCAATCAGAAGAAGAAAAAGAGAGACTAAAGGTTTTAAGATGAAGAGGATACATGAAAATGCAGGGCACTGGAGGACGCTCCTGGAGACAAAGAAAACCATAAAGATTTACTTTTTTAAACTCAACGGCAACACTGGAGCCTGGTGACACACGAGCAGCTTCAGAGTCTCCAGTCTTCAGAGTCTTCAGCTTCTGCTCATTAGAAAGTTATAATGACCTTGCTAAGTTAGTTATCCAAACAACGTTAGGAAAAACAGTGGATACTGCACTCATCCATGGACAATCAGATCACACTTCCACATGTTACACAATAAGGGAAAGGCACTAGGTTAGGAGCTCGCTAGCCATAGAGGTAGGATCAACCATGAGCTCAGGCTAGTGTAACAAGGGTTAGGTATGGTATGTTTATCATAATTTTGGCAATCATTTATCCCACTTCTGTTGCACAATTGTTGGTCTCTCGTGAAATTTTTTGTCACATTAAAATACTAACACTAAAAAATGAGTGCACCATCTTAAAATGTCCATGCACTTTAAGTGAATAATGTTGAAAATAGCTGTTTTAACTCAAGGAGGGCTCATAAAATAAAACCTTTAATATCCTACTGATTTCAGACAGGCCCTCAACTACTACAATTATACCAAATTGTTGGCTGTTCTCTATTACATAAGGCATAATGATTGTTAGTAAGAACATTTAAATATTATATGTTATACACACATATGTTTACAGTTAAGGCCTATGTGTGAGCAAGTGAGATTCAGTCATACTCAGTATAATGTAGTGAAACTGGCTCCCTGTGTTGAGCCCATCCCTGAAGAGCTGTGGGCAGCCACTGACCAACTCCAGCTCCAAGCCTGTGCCGTGGTCAAGGACACTGACAGAAGATTGACATACACTGTTTATATATTTTGAGGGGAACATGCAAACTCCACACAGAAAAGCCCTGCGCCTGCTGTGAATCATACCCAGGAGCTTCAAGCTGAGAGGCAACTCTGCTAACCACTGATCCACCATGCTGCTACCATTAAACCAGCTCCTTCTTATTCCTCTTGATCCCTGTGAACCAGCTCCATCTGTGTGTGTGTGTGTGTGTGTGTGTGCATGTGTGCGTGGGTGTGTGTGCGCACGCATGTGTGTGGGAGTCTCGGAACAAGCTGTGATCTCTGTTTGTCTTACTTGTTCTTCCCACTTCCTGGTCAAAAGGTTGCACAGTAATAAAAAAATAAAGGGTAAAAAAATGTGTACTGGAGACTGTCTGGGTTAAACTAAACTTAACCTGGATGACTTTCAATGGTTTATCGGGCTCTAATCATTTGGCAGAACAGATAGTTAAAGACAAGCATGTTGTTTTTCCAGTTTGGTGCTGCAGAGAACCAATTTTTCAGGGAAAAGATCTTTTACAGAATTGAAGGTTGTGCCATGAACTGCACGAGAACCTGAGAGGTTAGTAAGGTAAGGAAACAAGTAAGGAGCTGAATGTAGTGAGTAAGACTCCGCTTTGCTAAATACATGTGAGGCAGGAAAGAAGAAGAAGAAGAAGAAGAAGAAGAAGAAGTGGAGGTGGGGAGGAGATTCTGTGCCACACACGTTGCCCCTGGGGCCTGAGTGGTCGCATTGGCTGTGGCAGGAAGAGGGAGGGAGGAAGCAGAGAGGAGGGGGATGCATGTATGTTTATATGAGTGTGCATGTGTGAGAGTGTTTTTGTGTGTGTGTGTGTGTGTGTGTGTGAAGGGGGGCTGTTGAGGGCAGCTCCTGGCGCCACGTTTGCATCACAGAACTGTAATTCCTTTCAGTGCTGAGCAAAGCAGAGCTGGCACTGTGGCTGCTTCACTTTTTTAAAACCCCTTTTAACCGGTTGCTGCTCCATTGCTGCTCAAAGGACAGCATGGTAGCAACAAAGCATGGGCTGGATTTGATTATTTTTTATCTCATCCCTTTGTTTATACAGCAGTTACATGTTCTTTTGTTTGGATCTTCATTGAATTTGTTAGCTAAGCCCCACCCACCTTAGTTACTGTTGCTACGCCAGTTGAGCTTGCCCGCCATGTGCAATTTAAAATAACTAACTAGTATGGCTGACTAACTACTTTAAAGTAGTTGCCAGCAAACTAATTAGCTATGGCAAGCTAGCTGGTTTACTTTAATGTTAACTGCCTTGTTCAAAATAAGAGCCATGTCAAACCCTTCGTTTGATGGCAACTTATACGATGGCTGCCTCTACTGGTGTGTAAAGTAGCATCTTGTGGTCCACAGAGTAAATGATCAGGCCTGAATGGAGCTTTTTCTAATTTAAAATTGGACAGCTCGGCTCTTTGTGTATGAATGTCATGCTAGGTTTCCATAAAGGTTGTAAGCTAGTTAGCCAAGTCACACCAACATTTTGAAGAAATATCACCACTTCATGGGCTTCATGCACACTATTTTGAAATCTGGAAAAACCCAAAACTGAAAAGACCTTTGGTCCATGGTTATGATTGTTAAACTATTCAAAATCATGGTTCTGGAGCAAGGGTTTAGTCAAAGAATTTCCCAATTTTAGGAAAATGTTGGGTGTGGTGTACAAGTGACCAAGTTTGGGGTGCATAAGCAGCGTTGTAAGTAAAGTTTGGTGTGATCACGTTCAATTACGTGATGTTTCACATGACTAATTTGCTCAGTCTTGACACTGTTTGTAAATCCAGTAAAAAAAAGGAAATTGACATCAAGTCTAATTGGGCCCATACACAGCTTTGTTTATGTTTGTTTGTCTCTCTCACTTGTAAACTGTGCTGTTAAGAGGATTATCTGCAATACATGTGATGCATCTTTGCATGCAAAAAAAGAGTGTAACTAGAAAGAAGATCAAGATTTAAAGTAGGCAAAACATATATATTTCTAAGTATATTTACATGAATAATGCATGCACTTTTCTATATTTAGCCCAAGCCAAATGTGTGGTATAAGCAGGGCCACTTATCAATAAAGTGATACACTTAACACACACACACACACGCACACACACAGGCAGTTTACAGTAATGTGATTTAGTAATAATTTTGTGGTCGGCCTCTGTGACATTCGGGACTTCCCACTGTCCACAAAATCATCGATGTTGGAAACTTGGTGAGCAGCAAATGTTTTCGTTCAATGCTGACAACCAGGTGGTATGAATTATGTGAAAAAAGCCTGTTTCCATTGAGATGCTTTAATCAGAACTTAACTCTAATCAAAGAGCACCAATAAGGTAAAGTCAATGATCAGTTCTATCAAATTTGATAACTTGAAGATATATGTCACAAATGTTTACGACTTACCAGCATAATAACATTAATCAGTCCAATGAACCTCTGAGCTAAACAACTTGTTAATTAAAGCAGCATTTTACTGTTTACAAAGTGGTTTTCAGTGCTTTACAAGGAGCCACGTTGGAAAATAAGGTCATCAGTCATGGTACTGTTTTCCTGATGAATGCAAGTCCAATATTAACTCCCCTTTTAACTCTGTGTTTGGCCTCCACCAATTCTGGGGAAAATATTTAGCTTTTTACTCTTCTTAATCGTCCACTAAGCTCACTAACCTAGGAACTAATTTGGTCTTGGAAAAGTAGCATAGAGATAGTTTATCTGAGACTTCTGCAGAAAACAGCTGTTTGCTGCTGGAAACAAAAGCCGTGAAAGAGGAATGAAAAATGCTAAAATGCCCCACACAGCTAAGAAATGTATTTCTCATCACCATCATACCACACCAGATCAATAAGTGCAATATATGTTTACCTAAAGTCAAATCTTCATGCGATAATTGGATGATTTACATAGTTTCACAGGATGCAGGTGACACTGTTGTAGGCACTGCCAGATTCACTGGTCTTCATGAGTAAAAAGAAAAAGATGAAAGTGCCTAGTCAAGAAAGAGTTACAAGTTTTCCACATGCAGCAGTGCATAAAGGGTCAGAAATGATGAATATGTTCATATAAACTCAGCTTTAACTGCGAAAAAACCACCACTGTGCTTACAGGACATCTTTCCATCTTTCCAGCCTGCTGTTTGCACTCAGACCAGTTACCCTGGATACCAGGGGCATCAAAATACAAGCACAATGACAAATACCAGCATGTGTGTGTGTGTGTATGTGTGTGTGTGTGTGTGTGTGTGTGTGTGTGTGTGTGTGTGTGTGTGTGTGTGTGTG
>JAQNCA010000017.1:15532710-15544760 GCA_029783725.1 Acanthurus tractus | reverse complement strand
CTCAAAATACAAGCACACTGACACATCCCAGCTGGTGTGTGTGTGTCTGTGTGTGTGTGTGTGTGTGTGTGTGTGTGTGTGTGTGTGTGTGTGTGTGAGTGCGCACGAGCAATGTGTGTGTGTGTGTAAGGTCCATGAGGTTCAGTCTGGGCGGTAATGTGAGACCAAGATGAAACACTTAGCCATCAGCACATTCCTATGGGCCTCGGTTTTCTTCAGCTAGGAGAGAGAGAGAGACAGAGAGAGAGGGTACAGGAGAGAAAGCAAGAGAGACAGACAGAAAAAAGAAAGACAGAAAAAGATAGAGAGAAAAGAAAGAAAGAAAGACAGACAGAAATGAAAAAGAACTGAAAGAAGTTAAAGGGATGGTACAGAAAAGAAACAAATGAAAGAAGAAAGACAGAGATAAAAAGAAAGAAAGAACGTGAGAAAGAAAGAAATAGAAAAGAAGGACAAAACTCACAGACAGAAAGAAAGAAAGTAAAGGGTTTCTGCAAAAAGGAAAAAGAAAAAAGAAGGGATGTGAGAAGGAGAGGAGTATCACAGAAAGAGAAAACCAAGCACAGTAAACATGTCAGCTAGTATAAATGATGGGGTTGCCTTCAGGGTCGTTCAGCAACAATCATCAGTAATCACACAGCAATAACTCCTCCACCTCTCACTAGAACAATATGAGTGTGTATAAGTGTGTATACTGTTATAGTCTCCATAATCATATGCTTTATGGCGGCTTTGCACAAATCTGCCCTCAGCCCCGCCTGCTTCATGATGGTGGTTGACGGGGGAATTCACTTCCCACAAATATTGTCTGAATATCTGTGAACCACACTAAAAACAGAGCGCTGCTTTATAACAATCGTTGTGATGTGGCCGTAAAAACCATTTATTGATCCTGTAACTCAGACTTTTTTTCAATTTAACGAAATTGTGCTACAGACAACTTAAAAAAAAAATAACACAACCTGCCATTCAAGTTGGCTATTAGTATGAAAACACAGGACTTTTTTTTTTTTGTTAAGGTCAAAAAATGAAGCATTGCCTCTTAGACAGAAAGGCAGAGGGCTCTGTGCTTATTTTTGCATGATGTAAAACCTGCTGTATGTCCGCAACATTTTTGCTTGACATTCACTGCAAACCCTTGATGAGACAGTGGTCTGTTTGTGAGATTGCAGTCAAACCAAACAATCAGAGGAGGTTGATTTGTTAGCAGATGTGGTTCCTGTGACACATTTTTTCTCTGGGAATCCGTTCAATTTTAATGTGTAAATTCAGTGCAAATTGGGGGTTTCACAGAATTGTTGACTATCAAAACCAGTTGACTCTGTGCATTGCTGTGGACTAATTGTTCATCCGTGGTTTTGGCTCGCTGCAGTATTATAGCAGCGGATTTACAGTGCATCTACAACAGACAAGCAGCTGGGGGCGCTGTGGAAAGTTGTCATTGGGAGAAGAAAAACATGGCTTTAGGTCCAATTGATCCACTGCAATCAACAAAATAGAAGAACAGACATATATTTCTCTTTTGTTATGTAATACCATGACCTACATTTGGCTCCACCTACACCGGGTAACCCTTTACTGTTTTTTTCGAAGACAATTTTTTTAGGAGCACTGATCAACATGAAGTGAAAAAATGATATATCTCTTGCCAGTATTCAATGCATGACTTAGCAATAAACCTGGTATTATGAAGGGAAACTTACATAAATATTGTTGTGGCTGTTTTGGGAAAATTTAATGTAATTTGACATTAAATGTGTCACAATGTACACTCATCTTGTACATCTGTTTGCACACAATCCATCTTGCCTGTAATTGTGAGCGTATGATTGCACACAATGATGTTAAACACATTTTTAAAAAAAGCCCAGCTGGAATGAGACAGGAAGAAGCCAGAGATTCCTACTTTTAGAAACATTGTAGGTCAGAACAGAAATGATGGATCCTAAAACAATGAGCATTATTATAACTTTGTATTTGCAGGGTTTTTTTTTACCAGTGTAAAACAATGCACTGTATTTTTCTAATCCCCTTTGTAAGTATTTGGTTCGTTTGATCTCAAGCTTTATATTTTATTGCTCTAAGATTTTATGACTTGACAAAGCCTGACTATTCTGCTTGTGTAAACTGAACTTGTTGCCTCTTGTTTCTGTCTTGCAAACACTCCGTGACATACATCTAACCCTTCATCAACATCATTTTAGGTCACTGTGGTGTCATGGTCAAAGAATGCCACTTCAGAGAACTATGAAACAAACAGGATGTGTGTTTTTCTGCTGCCGTTCATACAGTGTTTGAGCTCTATTGTATAAGTTAGACGGACAGGTTTCAATAATACTAATAATAAGCGATTAAGCGAAACACAGGCAGATAAGATGGAGAAGCTGCTAAAGTGGTGTTGGGGCTGTAAGGGAGAGCCCCAGCTGCTGTTATTCTTACTTTTTGCTTTGTTCAGCTGTCCCTCGCTCAGCACCTCCTTTTAGTGGACTGACTGCCCGTCTGCCTCATTCTCTCCATTCTTTTCTCCATTTTTCTGATTCAGCCCACCCCTTTAACATCCCACATCCTTCTCTCCTCCGCGTGCAGAGGGGAAAAACGCAGACTCCACAGTAATTACACAGCTGGAACTGCTCATTGGGGTTATTCTGGCTATATTAAATTCATTACTGACAAGAGAAACAGATTTTAAATATTATTTCGGTTTCATGCATAGGTTATACTTGTGCTTGCAACACCTTGATTGTTGGCCATCAAGTGTCATCTGTAGAGCGGGAGAAGATGCTCATACACACACTCCAGAACACTGGTTCTTGACTATTTGGGAGGTAGAGGCTGAAAGGTCAGCATTAAACTTGTGACCTCAGATGACCAGTGGTGTACGCTGCAGAGCAGTGGAAAGAAGTATTTGGGGAAATTTACTGGAAAGCACCACCACCAAACCTCCATCAGCAAAGAAGCCTCAAGAGGATTACAGGATGAGGAAAAATCCTCTGAAAAGAGACCACTTTCCAGGTTCGTTCTTGCATAACAGGCTAGCTGGGAGAAAGTGAATGGAACTTGTTACAAGTAAAGGATATCTGTGTGCCTGTTTAACTTTACGTGCTAATAAATTCTGTTTTTTACGCAACTCATTGTGTTTTTGGTTCCTTTGTGTACTTTTAATTGTACATGCTTTATCCCAGTTAAAGTTGTGATAATTGTTCTTTTATCCACTTTGGGGCAGCAAAATCAAGCTGTGAGCACAACACAGTTGGTTATTACTTTTAAGTTTATATGGGGGACTTTTAAGCTAACAGTTGCTAATTTAAACATTGAGCAGCCATTAAACAACATTAACATTGATCTAGAGTGCTATATGCTCCCTCCTTTGGCTTTGTGTTTGTCTCTACCGACTACAGAGGAAATTCTCTGGTTCTTTAGATGCTAAATGCTTCATAAGGCCACCAGCTAGTTGTTAGTGTTAACTATCTGATGTTGATACAGGAAGTGTTCAGTGGGTTTTCACAGACTTTCTGTGGAAAAACTTGCCTGCCGTTGCCAAAAATGATGGTAATGAAAACAGTGAGAGTGAAAGTACACAGTTAAGTTGCAAGCCCAAAACCAAAACACAGCTAAAAGGGGGAAATGCAGCGTTCTTTATAATACTCTTTGGGTGTGTTCACACAAGGGACATCTTTCACATTACAGAAAGCTATTTAAACCATTGGTTTGCATTGTACAGCTTTAAGACCAAGTCTGGGGCATTAAAACCTCCAATGCAAAAAGAAATGTTGCTGCTGTCACATTGTTTTTATCATCTGTTAGCCTAGACTGACATTTTTATTAAGAAAACAATGCACCATTTTTTTATGCAAGTTTTTTTTAATCTGCTTATGACCTTGTTTAATCTTCTTTGAACTCATTGACTGTCTAAAAGTTTCCATACTTGCCTCTCTGATTGAAATTTAGTTGTTGGTGTAAACAAGTAAACATTCTTCTGTATTTTATTATGTAAAAACCTGATAAGGCTATAAGTGCATACAAATGTGACAAGCCTCTTTCATTAAGAACATTTGGAATTATCAAACAAAAGTATAACTATCAACATGAACCATGGCTTCATCTTTAGTCCGTTTGCATTATATTGATTTATGAATGATTTTCCTGCTTTACTGAGATTAATTCTCTGGTGTGAAAAGGTCTATATTGTGGGGGAATCAGGTGAATCAACTGCAGGTACAGTATCAGTTTCATTTAAACAAGTTCCAAAAAACAGGAGCTAGCTGCAGCGTGGTCAAAAGTCAGGTAGCTCTGTGCTCGTGAAGGCAGCCTTAATGAAAGTGAGGCGAGCATAAAGGGCTAACTGTGAATGGAACAGCTATCTACTGTCTAAGCTTGCCTGGGTGGAGCTGCAACCGGAATATTAGACAGGTGAGACACTGACTCTGTATGACATGTGGGTCTAAGCAGAAATCACACACAGGAACTCTCTGGTAGAAGCTTGGAAGTCAACCTTTATTGATAATGTAAAAAAAGTAATGTCAACCAACAAGAGAAAATCATAATCAAAATACGTCTTTCATATTTGCTTCAGTACTGCTGTTTAAGGTGTAAAATGCACTGATTAACATAGGCTAATGTATCTTATTGGATTAGGATTTGACATCAAAGTTCCTCCTCACACACTGATCCTGCATTAATGCTGCTTTTATTCTGAAACTGTCTTGGACGTTTCAGAGGTGAACTAGCTTTTCACTTTGCTACAAAAAATCCGAAACCCATTAAAGCTGTCAAACAAATATTTTTTTAAACTTAAGCCGTTCAGCGTAATTGTGCAGTAAAAAGTGGAACATCTGTCTGCAACATCTGTGTGTTCTGATCAGAACAGAGAGATAAAACATGGAAATGCACTCTGCTGCAGTTTGGTGATGCAGCAAATTGCAAAGTAACGAAACACAACTGCGTTGCTGGGATTAGGAATCGGTAAACAAATGACTTTTCTGAGGAAAGTCATCAAGATTCGTTCTAACTTGGCTGTGCTGCAAATAAAAGGCACTTTGATTGAAATAAGGACGTTTGGAAACCAAACCATGTATTCATCTTTTAACTCAGCTTAAAGTCAGTGAGAATATGAATGCATGTAGTAACACAACGGTACACAACATAACTGAATGACATACATCACAATGAAAGTATTAAAAAAACAAAACAAAGACATTTCCAGAAGGCACTGGATATAAAAGGAATACCAGCATTTTCCAACTTCTTTTCTACACTATGAAGTTAAAAATATCATGGTTTTGTTCTTTCTTGTTCATTTTTGGTGGGAATGGTGTTCCCCATTTTTTCTCTAATAAAGTATGTTGTCACTGCTAACGTGAATGATGCTAGCAGGCTGTTTTTCCTCTGCTAGCAAGGAGCACTATCGTGCAGGATGTACACTAAAGTTGAGTTTTTTTTGTTTTTACGAATATGCACAACAAAAAATTGTTGCTGGGCTTTAAGTTTCAAATGTTTTTCAGTGTAGCTGAGGGGTTGAGAAACGCTGATAAGCTTTAAATGACTTTTAACTGGTTAGCTGTTGCATTTCTAGATTCTGCTTACAGCGTCCGTCTTGATGGTTGGACACCTTGTCGATATTCAAGTACTCTCCTCTATTTCTCTCGGGGAGTAAAATAAATTAGATGCTCTCTGAACTGCCCTGCAGTTGCAATCTGACCGGTGATGATAAAACTGAAGACATAAAACACATAAACTGGTATTAAAGTACAGTATTAGGATTGTGTATAAAAAAAAGTGAGGAGAGATGTTAACCTGATTCCTGGGTGCTCGATTTTGTACGTTATGTAAAAATGCTAACAAATACAAACCTTTAGTGTAGTTGCCCAACAGTCTATGTGCGCAGATACCAACAAAAAGCCCCCAAATAAAACAAAATATATATTGCTGTATTCTAAATAGAACTACGTGAATAGGTGGTTAAAGGGGAATTTTACTGTTTTTTTAAACCTTAATTTTATGTTTTAATGTGCAAATGACTGATACAATTGCAGCCTTTAAGCGGCAAAAAAGTGATTTTAGTGGATATAGTAGAGATGATTTTAGTTTTTTCTGAGGATTATACTGTAGCCATGTTGTGGCTCCTCTTTACGGTGATCTACTGGAACATTTACAATTTTTTTTACAATTCATTTGCACACAAACCCCCATAAAAACAGGGTCGAAGTTTAAAACAGCAATTCCCCTTTAAAGGACAAAATCCAAAGCCTCAAAGATATCATCCAAAGTAACATTCAAAAGCACATTTCAAACACATATTGTAAAAACACACCTTCCACATAACATCTGTACACTTCCCTGTCACTGAATGGTACAAAACTGGACCACAAATCATGTAACTGATTGTTTTTTTAATTAAGGGGATGGACTCTAATGGATTAGCATGTTGCTGATTAGAGGAATCATCACAAAGAGGTGAAGAAAAAAATCTCTTTGGCACTGAGGACAAACAATGTAATTTCTAGAAAAATTTGATATGTTTTTTCGTAGTCACTTAACACCGTTACCAACATGACCAAACTTTTTTTAAAGCAAAAATCCCCAAATCTCTGATTAACCATCAAAGCCATGGAGAAAAAAATACTCCATTAAGCTCAAAGTTTAAATGCAGGTTTTCACGTACAACTTTCTTTTCCCATAACTCTTGACAACAACGGTCTAACTCAGTAGTTGATAAAGACAACAAAGAAATTTCATCCACCGCAGTATTCTGTGGATTTTCCGTCCCTACATGCTTTGCTGTCCAGCAACAATCCTCCCTATTCTAATAAACACAAACATTAAGTAAAATATTTCCCCGTATAACCTCAATCACTCCCTGTATGAGACAGAATGTCAAGTTAAACTACTTGTCACGATCATTTTTCTTGCTTGTTAACTAATGTTGATACTCCACGGAAAATGACCTTGTCCAATTTTTGAGGGTTCACTCTTCAATAATACCTTAACAATAAGAACACTGAGGTCAGTTTAACTTTACTTTTCTACTCTACATTCAACATTCCTTCTTTTCTTATCACCAGAATTGATCATGTCAGTTGGTAACATATTTGAAGTGACTTGAGTTTGACTTGACACTTGTTCAAATACAAATAAAAGAGCGACTGAGATCAAAATACTGCTGATCTTTGGCTTATAGCAGAAGGACCACGACCTTCAAACTGCAAGAGCTGGTCAACAGAGCGGTAAGTCTGTGACAATAAAGCGGGTGCGTTTGGGGGGGCAGGAGGAGTTTATATGATTCAGGGTCGAAGACTGGGTGGGGGGCGTGATGGCGGTGGACCAGGAAGCCCCGGGGGTGTGCGGGCCGGTGGTGGTCCCGGGGGTAGCTGGCCTGATGGGGGTGACCTAGAAGGAGGACTGCCTTGGGTGGGAGATGAGGAGGGGGTACGTGTCACAGGGCGGTAGTCCGGAGGCCGGGCCGAGGGTGTGTGGATCGGGGTGCGAGATTGAGCCTTGGCTGCTGCTGACTCCTCTTTCACTCTTGTGAAGTTGATGCATCGACCCTAAAGTAAGGAAAGACATGTTAAATATTAAAAAAGTTCAAAGTTCTGTAGTTAATGTTATTTTAATTTTTTTTTTGCAACAGCAGTATAGTTCTAGAGATAACACCTCTGTCTGCTTGCTGGACCTCCTTAGTACAAACTGAACACACTGGGAGTGCATGTGGATGCAGGCAACTTCTTTGAAGTTTGATGAACACAAATACAAGCACATCTGCAGCACAGTTATTATTTTTGAATTGTTGCTCCTTTATATGTAATTTTAATTTGAAGCTACCTGCTACTTATATATGTAAAGGCAAGCACAGGAAAAGCCTCTTGTGCTGTAAAAATGAGGTTCCCTGTGGACCTTTGTTTTGGTTAAAGAGATATTGATAATACTGAAAAAAAACATATATATTTGAAACAGTTAGGGATTTACAAAAACAGTTAAAGTTTGTACTGAATATGTACATAAAGGTTGGATCTAGAAAAATTGAAATCTAAAAGAAAAGTGTACACAAAATATCAGGTGCAGACACATACAGGTGTCTGTCTAGTAACGTTGCATGACTCTGTGAGTGTGTTTGTGTGTGTGTGGCCAGCTGGTGTTCCAGATTACACTTAAATCCCTGCTTTGACGCCCCCACTCACAATGATCCAGGTTAGTCCAATGTTCTGTCCTTACAAGTTGGACTCGCTCACCAAAGTTCAATCATACTTACAATGAGACCATATGGAGAATAAACAGACAGCTAGGGAGTGGAGCTAGAGGCTGGGACTGGTGTGTGTGTGTGTGTGTGTGTGCATGTGGAAGGGAGGTAAATGACGAAGTAGAGGCGGATGAATTGGAAGATTTTACCAATGTGAGGTTGACTTATCAGACTGTAAAACAAATGAATTGATCTAGCAGAAATCACACTTCATGTCTCATAAATATTGCACCAACTACAAGCTTGCCCAAGCTCACAAAGGTCGCTGTTACTATAGTAACTTGACCGGTTGCATAGTTTCATGTGGTTGGCAACCAGAGTGCAGTGAAGTAATGTTAATCTGCTAATAACTAGTATCAGTGATTGGAGCCACAGGACCTTGGTTTTACAGTGTGGAAAAAGAGGGAACGGGAATTGATGTCAGTCTCAAAGCTCTGTGGAATGAGAACAGCTCATTCCTTCTTAAAACTTCACTCACAAAGTGTTGTACTTGAGCCTTTCATGTTTTAAAAACGCTTTTTGTTTATTGAAATGGCTATGGTTACAGACATGAATGAACAAAGGAAAAAGACCATTTACAGAGGACATGGGGCCGCATTCTGGACCTTTTGCCCTCCACTCAGCCAACAATTCTACACACTTTCATTTGCATCTATGTAGGGACGATTTGCTACATCTATATATACTCCTTCCTAAAATATACATATAGTCACACGGAGGCAACATAAGGAACCAAAACTAAATCAAAACAGGCACATTCCATTCCTCTTGACGAAATTAACAGCTGTGAGCCAAAAAAAAAAAGAGGTTGAATAAACAGCAGAAACAGACAAGAATCTAGCAGTGACCACCAGTCTCTGGTCTGTCGCCACTTATCCAGTCTGGCATTCCTAGACGTGGATAAAAAAGCCTGAATGTGGATCAGAAATTCTTTAAAACTCTTTTCTCACCTCATACACATGGAGAAGAGATGTGTGAAGGCTGCTAGTTTTAGGCTACAAGCTTGGATAGGCTGAACTGGGGCAAAATTCGTTTCTCATTTTAGTTGTTAAAGATTACAGCTGGTGTCTTTGACTGGTTCAACCAAAGTTTTGTCTTATACACTCTCCTCCAGTATCACAGAGCAGCCTCAAGGATCAACGACGAAAAATGACATATGTGGAATATCTTAATGTCTGAATATTTACAAAGCCTAGCTAAAAATGGTTGCTTGTTTGGTAATTCTCATTGTTATGAGTCCATGAGGAATCTTAACAGCAAAAATTGTCACAAAAGAGGCTTCAAGTAACAGGAAAAGAATCTTAAACTGCATTTTTTTCATAGTTTTCATGGTGGTTAGTGTTTTTTAAATCAACAATGATACAACTATATACATAGATACATACTAACAATATATACATCAAGGAAAAAAAAGTATAGCTGTTTGCTTAATAGTAATCTTCCAACAGTAGCTTGCTAAGCTGGAAACAAAGTCAGCCGAGCAGCTCTTGAACTCACTAATTAACCCCTTTATATCTCTTTGGTATAATTTGCACAAAAATAGAAGTGGAAAAACAACCAACTGATGTAATATGAATGAAACATGTGAGATGTAACTTGATAATTAATGAATTGTAGAGGTGGTGTGTTTGAACAGCTTAAGTCTCAGCTAAGCTGTGTTAGCTGTGTCAGCTGTGTTAAACTAACCAGCTGAGGTACAGAAATGAGAGTAATACCAACGGTCTCATCTAACACTCAGTGACAAAGTAAGTAAGCTTGATTTGCAAGCTTGTAGGGCAAATACATGACTTGTGTAGCAGCAAAAAAAGTTTGCTAATGTCAAAAGAAGTCATTAGGTGCTTGTCAATGTGTGTAGACTTCATAGCAGGTTTTAAATCAATTTGATTGACAGAGACGGATATGTTTTTTAAAAATCCTAGCATGACTTCATGCACATTGTTCTGTTGGCACCCCGCTGTGTTTCAGATATACGAACATTTTCCTGGATTAAAGCAAGCAACATTCCCTGGTTCTTTCTCTCTGACCTCCTCCACTGTCTACAGTCTTACCAAGGTCATAAAATTGTCTGGCCCTGGCCAGATGTGTGTGTGTGTGTGTGTGTGTGTGTGAGACATGGTTGGTCAGTTGGTGGAGACAGCCCTGGCAGTCGTCTGCCTTACTGTAGGTATTACCTCATGCGTCCCTGGAGAGGTTTGAGTTTATGTGATGTGAATAAGAGAGAGAGAGAGAGAGCAGCTCTGTCTCATACTGTACACTCTGACGTCAGTGTAATGGATGTGGTTGGGGTGACACACACTCACATAATTGCTAAGTCTGTCTCAAATGTAGATAATATAAATCATATGGGCTTACTGTGGTCTATTACTGGCAAATTATCTAGTTATGCTTGTATACCTATATGCAGTATACACACACATAAGCATAATGCATGCACAAACATGCAAGGGGTGAGTGGGTTCACTGAAGGAAGAAAGGAGACGTGTGTGTGTGTGTAGTCATTACAGAGTATAAACACTACAGGATAAAAGATCAGACTGTTATAGAATAAGTGAAAGTGGTTTGTGTGCAGGAGAAATGCATTTTCACAGCAAATGCTGTGTGCTTTAAAAGGGACCTTGGTGACATTTAGCTGTTTCTATGGCAATCAGCACAGCGAAAAATGAAAAATGCCTCATGGCTGCAGACAACCTATCAAGAATCCAGACTGAAAGAGCGAGAGTTCCCGTCAATCTAAAAATATGCCAGCTTTGAAGTGTGAGATTTTGCTCTGTTACAGGTGGGACGGTGGCACGAAATAGTTTTCCAAGTAACTCTTGAAATGAGGTAAGAAGTGTCCTGTGTTAGCTTCCACTTCTCTCTCTTTGAAATAAAACATTACATTATCTGGAAATGAGCTGGCCTGCTGGCCTGGGAGATATTTCTTACGCCTCATCACGAACCACTAATGACTTCGAGGAGGCAACAACATTTAAGGGGAAGGAGAGACACAAATTTCTCTAGAAAATAAGCACTGCATCATTACACATGCAGCCATTGCTAAAAGCTTCTCTGGCTAAGATAAACTTGTTGACGAAAGAAATCAAATCCAAAATCTTTTTTATCTGACTGCCAGTCTTCTTTGGTAAAGATAAAATCGCAAGCTAATGAGGATTTTTTTCTTGACAAATTTTTCTCAGGCAAAGTTAAAAGCAAGTCCTGTCTCTCTCTCTCTCTCTCGGTGGTGCCAAGAAAACACACTTAAATGTGGAATTCACATTAAAATAACATCCTTGGGAAATATTTTTGCTAATAGGGCATGATTTTAATTAGCTCTTGGGATGGGGCCTGATCAGCAGGAGGTCCGGCTGTGAGGAGATGCAAGAAAAGGGGGAGGAAAGGAACAACTGATAAAAACAAACTGGGTGGAGATCAGATTGAGGGAGTGCAAATAAAGGAAACGTTAAAAGAGCTGATTAAGCAGTTGATTACAAGAAAGAAAATGTGGCTGAGATTACAGTATTATTTTTATAATTTTGTTGAACTGTGAGAGTCTACAGACACGCGAGCAGCACTGTGATGTTTTTCCTTTCTGTGGTGCAAAGTTAAATGTTAGTCAGCATGCTAACATGACTGCAATAGCAATGCTAATATACTGCTGTGTATCAAGTACGTCTATCAATATCTTCGGCTGACCTTAAACTGTTAGTGTGTTACTGCAAAATCTGCTGATTAACAGTGAACATATATTTCTAAAAACTCAGCAGCCTATAGTTTTTATTCCTCATTTATCATGTAACACTGAATTATAAAATGCCCACTGAGGCTCCTGAAGTTGGGA
>JAQNCA010000017.1:15513452-15532610 GCA_029783725.1 Acanthurus tractus | reverse complement strand
CAGCCTATAGTTTTTATTCCTCATTTATCATGTAACACTGAATTATAAAATGCCCACTGAGGCTCCTGAAGTTGGGAATCATAAAGATCCACCAGAATACATTTCAACTTTAAAACTGACTTTGCTGAGTGTGCAAGAGGGATTTAAAACGTCCCTAGAGAGCTTTCTGCCCTCAGTGAACTCATGTCTTTCCTCCACAGTCAACCCAAATCTTATCTGTGGCTTTTGTGATGCAAAGCCTCCAGGCCATAAAACTGAAGCCTGCGGCTGATCTGTGAAGAAGAAAGAATTACCAGCCTGCACATGAAAACATCAGAAAACACTGTTATTGAGCTATGAGGATGTGACTAAGTGTGAGCCGGGTTCTGCTCTCTATCCGTTTTACGGTGTCTGATGTGAAGCAGGTGTGAAAGCGAGGCTTGAACAAAGACGACCAGCTGAGGTGTCAGCCAGCACAGGAACACCAGGAGTGACTTAGTTGGAGAGATGGAGGGATGGATGAAAGAAAAGAGGATGAGATGAGTAACAAGCCCAGATGACTGAAGCATTTTCAGGCTGCAGACATGCTAGAACTATTTTTAACTGAGCTGGTTTGGAACCATATGTTGAGTTATTTCAACCTTTTTTTCACCCATGGATGGATAATCACACTCTTGAAAATTGATCTAAAAATATTCATTTGATGTATGATTCATCATTAAAGAGCTTGAATGAGCAGCTCCTGAATCTTATCGAGTAGACTGAAGAGTACCATCAGTGAGTCCGTTCTGGTTTGGGAAACTTTCCAGCTCCAGTCAAACTTACTAATTAGAATAGTGTTCACGTATGCCACATTAGTTAGCCCTCAACCTAAAATGCTCCAAATTTACCTTGCAAACAGTAAGGAACAAATCTAACCTCTATTGGATCAAATGGTTCACTTACTTTGGTTTGACTTTGATTAACGATAGAAAAGATAAAAATGACTAAGGAATCAACAAAGTCGAAAAAATAAAAAAGAACAACAAAAAGCCCCCGTTGAAATAGGATACGGAAAAAAGTGACAGGGGAATGAAAATGGAAAGTAAGGGAGAAAGAAAGAAGAAAAAAGAAGAGAACAAAACTGTTGGTCACAACAGGTTTAAAACATTACAAGATGAGGCAACTGAGGGCAAAAAAGGGGAGCAGGGGAAGTGAATGGAAAGTGTTGTGGTTAAGAAGCATTTTATGACACAAAGTGTAATTTTCATGGTGCACTGCTGAGGTACTCACATGATCCCCAGGCTGAGGTCTCATCAGGGAGACCTGATCGTACCCGCGGCGAAACAGAGCCCAGATAGCATCCAGTTTACCCTGAACAGAACAGAGGAGGAGGAGAAGTTTAACAGCTGGTCACATGTGGACACCAAAACACTGCAATTCTTTAAAGGATCCTTTTAAACTAGATTCTACTATATCAGCAAACATTTGTTCTGCGGTCGTCAGCTGTGCTCCTCCAAAGCCAAAAGTCTGCAGGTTTTAATCCCAAACAAACACTCCAGCAGCTGATTCTACTGATGAGCTCCTTCCTCCCTGGTTGAAGCTGTGCTGATTAGTCACTTGGTCATATTTTGGTTCATGTCAGATTTACTAAAAACACGCTAACTGATCCCTTCTGAATTAAGTACTAAACACAGTTTCCCTTTCACAAATACAGGGATCTGTCAGGGAACAAAGGATCAAGTAGTTCAGTAGCAAATTGACTACAAAGGTAAGAAATGATGATCCTAACAATAACAGCTATAGTAGTCCAAGGTAAACTAAATGAAAGGAATACACTTTTGACAAAACTGCAGGACACGAGTGCTGAATCTAAAACTGCTCTCAAATATCCCGCAGGAGAAACTATGGAGTGACATGCTGTTGTCATGATGCATTTAATTTGCCCAAAAAAAGCCGACTCCTGCGCCTCAACGGCTCGCACCTGAGAAGGAAGTCGATACCCTGAAGTAACCACATCTAATAAAAGGTTACCAACACACTTAACTTGCTAATGTATAATGTGGTGAAAAGTTTCACTGTGAATCCCTGCAGTGCTGTTTGCAGGTCAGTGTCATATTCAAAGTAAAGCTTTAAGTTAAAGGTAGCAGTGTGTAATAACAGTAAGTGCTGCTACTGTATAAATGGCCAGTGTTGCTCCACAGAGCTGAATTGTAACGTCTGATTAAAGCACAAACAGCACTGACGCTGAGACTAATAATGTCTCTCTGTCTGCAGAATGTGTTTTTTTTACTTTGCTTATGTCTGCACATTGAAAGCTCTGGGATTTGGTGCTTATGCAACTAATTATACATAAATATGGCCAGAAAAGGCTTTGTTTCTCCCTGCTGTCATGTGAAAACTTTGCAACCCTGCTTGTGGTGCCCTTCATGTTTTAACTTCAGTTAAAGGAGTTCAGGCTTCTCTGTGGGTTTTGCTAAATTCTCAACCTCAGTTATTTGAAACTCACTTGGAAAAAACTTAAAAATGCACAGCGGTCAATCTATAAACAATCCAGATTTTTAAGTTTCTAAAAAGCTCACATTTTGTTGCAAGCCAGCAAGGATTCACTGGTGGGTCCTGCATAAATAATCAACCAAATGACAACATTAATTGAGAAGTGAGTGTGCATTTACCTGTATCGGTGTGTACCACTTCCGGTTCTGAGGAGGCTTCTTATTGTGGGCTTTCTTTGGTTTTGGCTCGAAGGGCTCATACTCCTGCTCAGGCATCTTCACCACAGCATTCTTCGGCTTCTCCAGTTTAGCCCCCTCCTCCGTTGAGCCCTTCCCTCCCCAACGTACCTACGGACAGCACACAATACATGTATACACGACAACTTGGAAGAAGGGAACATGATCTAAAGTGGTGAAAGTTATAGCCGGTTTTGTAGGTTGTAGATTTGAAAATGACTGTCGTGTGTTTTTGTCCTCTTATCACCTCCATCCTCTTGATCCCTCCGATTCCTCTTCCTCCATAATATGAAGCATCCACAGTGGGCCACTTCTTCTTGGGCAGGCCGTCTTCATCATCTGACTCCTTATCACACACAGTAACGCAAAAAACATCTTTCTGTGCTTTCAGATGAAAAGGCTATCAAAAATTTTAAGACACTTGCTACCATTACCTTCAAAATGTCAAGTTTTAGTAAATGATACTTTCATACATATGCATGATATTTCCAATACTTGACATTATAACCTCTGATGTGTGTATGCATTACTAATACTGTATTAAAAGAAAGAGATGTATTTGTAAAATTAACATCTATGCTTTTATATTGGCGGTACTGTGGAGTTTTGAGAGCTTCACTCAACTACTGTATAAGTATACCGACTCAGTTCAATCAGGTACAGTACTTTTTTATTCTGTTTCTTAAGAATACTGTGCATGCAGCTCATAGTCACACCACTATAAATTTTCTTTCAGACTGAATAAATATGTGTGTGAGTATAAGTCTGCTTTGACTTACAGGCTCAGGAGGAGGTGGAGGAGGTGGTTCTTTGATCACCTGAAGAAGAAAAAGAGAGTAGACGTTTGGCTTTTTACACATTGTTCACATCAGTGCTGTTTTGTGAGGACCCCCAAGATGCTTATTGCTCTTTTAGAGTTAATGTAAACCCTTTTGAAGTTCTGGATAATTGCAATGTAAGTGTTGCTTTTTAAAATCAGCCACTTCCTGGATGAAGTGTAAGTTTCTTACCACAGTGCAGCAGAGAGGCCAGAACCACCACATGAAGAGCAGAGCCAGCAGGAGGAACAACACCAGCAGGGTGATCAGGAGAATGGTGCCATCAAACTGCAGAGTACAGACACAGACACTAGTACAATGCTTCCATACAGACACACACACACACTGTACCAATGTACCAAACCAAACCATCTGGACAGAGATTTAAACAAGAAATGTATAAAAAACGAATTCAAAAGTGGTAACAGTGTTATTGAGGGTAACTGCAGCGGTAGTAGTGTAGTTTGAGAAACAGAAGATGTTGTGTATCCAGTGATAATAGAGGTGAAATACTGATACTAGTGTGATAGATTTTTAAGGAAGTTAGGAGAGGCTTTGTGGTTTTCCTTCTCAGCTCTGTTGCATTCATGTTTTTGTTTTTCTGATCAGTTGTTGGTGTCAGTCGCGTGAGTCGTGAATGAATCCATCAGTAACTTTGCTCACTTTGAGCCAAGCAGCCGAGCCAAACATGGTTCCCATTAAAGACCGCAGATGAGGATCACATGTGGTTTGACTTTCCCCTATCTATCTTGTGGGAAAGACATGGGGGCATTTAACTGAACTCAGCAGTGGGGTCCATTGCATGCTGCACGAATGACTGTTTCTTAATTTAGCTTTTATTCTTAATTCCTTGACTCCACAGACCTTAGCTTGCGTGCTGTGTTTTGCATCGGGTTAAGCCGTCAACAACTTGTCTAGCCTGAGGCCTGTATTATTCACAGTAGTTTAGTGGCAAAAAGCAGCTAATTGCGATGGTGTGCCTGATTGAGTTCTGTATATGATGAACCACAAAACGGCTGATTGAAATCACAGAGTTCTCATGGATTTAATGTCACACGGACAGAAGGAGAACAGCTTCAAAGAGCATGTTCCACTCAGGCTGGGTGGGATTCAGCTGTGGCTACGTTCCATATGTTCCAACTTACGTTTTTATTTTGTTAAATTGCCTTAAATTGGCTTTAACTTTATCATGCTGGTTTTAAGGGAAAACACCACCTCCACCCTGCTCCATACTAACACAGTTACATACGTATTTCCATCAAACGCTTTCAACCGAGGGGTAAACTCACTTCACTTCTGGCCCTTACAGGATGGTTCTCTGTCGTCTTCCAAACTAAAATGTTGAGACTGAATCGGAAACTTCAGGGTCATGAAGCTGCCTTTCTAACTTTTGTCTCCTGCCCCTACTGGGGGTTCAGAGGGTCTATTTTGGGGGCCGATTGCTACTACAAACCCCTGTGGTTTGGCTTCCAAAAAAGGGGGGAGATGACAAGATTGAAAAAGGAAAGATGAAAGAGATTTAAAGGGGTAAGGAAAGTCCCTGCAGAGAACAAAACAAACAGACTTTTAGAAAAAGAGATGAAGTTAAAAAGGACAGAAAAAGCAAAAGAAAGAAGAGTGGAAACCACATACAATACAAGATCTGCAAAACCTTTCTATCAAATTTCAAAAACATACAAAATCTCATGAGAAAAGCCATGATTGTTTCTTTTAAGTTAAGATTTCCCATTTAAAAACAGTATTCATCAGCAGACTAAAGAAAACAACACTAGAATAGAGAATAATATGAAAACCTCAGTGAAATCTTCTCGTGAGCAAAGAGGTTATTTCTATTTTGAACTATTTAAATGCATTTGTTTTGCATTATTGCACTTTAATAAATCTCCAAGAGGAAGAGAAGTAACTAACTTTTATCTGTTTTAATCACACATTTTGAAGAATATTTGAAAAATCACAAGAATTTCAATTACACATGAGTTCACATGCGATATTGAATGATTAATTGATTGATGAAAACTCTTTCGTGTGACCACAGGTAACAGGCATGAACAGGGACAAAAAGCCGCCACTTACACACTCTGTGGTGGTGATGTGCACGTTGCTGCTGATGAAGGACAGACCGTCGTTCATGCTCACTTGGAGATAAATCACCCTGAAACAAAACAATCATACACACAGAACAAGTTAGCCCTTTGTCTTCATGTTGAGATGTAATGTTACAGCCAACAACAAGCCTGTTTGGAGCAGCTTATTTAGTCTGAAGCATTTCCTCCTTGAGTTCAGTTTGTTTGATCAGGGTGATGTCATTTGAACTTGTGTTCACACCACATAACGTCACAGTCGCCTGCAAACTGTGATGTGATTAATTGCAGTGAAAGCGTACTTTATGAACCAACAACCCCAAAAGACAAGGTCTGTGGAGAACTATGAGTTTAGAGAAGGCTAACAACAAAGTGATGTCCACAACGATGCTTAAATTTAACTATTCCTTTTGTCATAGAAGCTGGAATCAGATCTCTTTGCAGCTGCCCAATAAATGAGCTACTTGGTGAGTTGGTTGACTTTTGTTTATGAGCCCTGTTTCACTTGTAATTGAGCAATTTGAACCTAAATGAACCAAATACAGAAGTTTTCCACTGCGGTTAAAAAGCAGGAAAAAAAACTAACTGTAGGTGTGACTGTGTGACCCACTGAGACACACAGCAGGCATGGAGGAGGCCAGGAGGAAAAGGAAAAAAAAAATCAAAACAAAACAAAACAAAACAAAGTCTGTTAAAATTTTGTTTTTATGGTTCTGGGCAAGTTGTCTATTTTTCCAAGACATGACATCATAATAATTGCACTCTCAGGAATGAGAACAATCTCTGCCACCTGCCCTCTATAAAAGTAATCAGCCACTCAGAGCTCCTAATTTTTTTTTTCCTCTGTGGAATTTACCCCAAAAAATTATTGTCAAAACATGCTCATGCCCATCCTCCAGCTCAGACCTCATCCATGTCAAATCTCCCCTCAGGATGTTTAGCCCCTCCTGAGATTTTTTAGAGCTGCAAGAGTCTTTCTTGATGGTCTGAATCCATTATTTTTCTGACTGGAGAAAAACAATTCTGGGAATTTCATGTGACCTCCATTGGCCTCCTTGGAGCCTGTTCCTGTTCAGATCTTCAAAACATTTGGATGAAAGGAATGCATTTCAAACACCCAGCTCTTATTCAGAAAAGGACCAGGTGGATGTGAATGAGGTCTGGCAGATGGAAAGCAGACCTTTCGACCGATAAACCTGTCTTTTCTCTGACTCAGAGTGCTGTCTGTCTGGTTGAAAAAAAGGAGGGTGGAGGGAGAGAAGAGCTGGTTTACTGGGTGAAGTTCATGAACAACAGCATGTGTATCATGCTGACAACAAACAGCTGGGAGCCTTGGGATTGAAATTTGAAAAACAGTCTTGAAGCCAAAAAGAGGGACGCTTTGTGTTCATGTTTTTGATGTATCAGTAGAGTATGGCTGAATGCAGCTGTTAAGTAAAAACATCTCTAGTTTTAGATTGAAACTCGTGTGCGAAGATTAAACAGCTGCAAACATAGTTTGGTATATAAGAGTTTGACATAAATAAAATAGTTGCAAAATAGTTGTGAAATAGAATTGGAAAGCATTTTGTGATGAACTTTGGTTCTTTGATATTAATGCAGCATCATTTGAAAACAACAGCGGACCTAAATGTTGCTGTAGAACAGACTGATCTGTTCATGGCTGTGGCTTAAAGCATCAGATTGGTGTTATTCTTAATGTTTCTCTGTGTCAAAAAATCCAAACAAAAAACCAAAAGGGTTGTGTAACTCCTTCTGACCTGCTGTCCTGTGGCACTCAGCCCAAGAACATTTGTTCCTATTGAAGACATGACTTGAAGACAAAATTGGGTCACAGATTTATAAATATTAATTTTACTGGACCTTGAACCCAAGTTCTTGTCAACTTTTCAGACATCAAATATTGGCATTGGATGTGCAGGGCCCGGCACAGGAAGACTCTGCAGTGGTCAAACATCAACTGAACATAAGTGAGGTGGTGCCTGTGCAGAGCCTAAAGGAAACTATAAGACAATATCTGCCCCAGCCAAAGGCCCTCCACCCTGCTGCCATCCAGCATGTGCTGTAGAAGTATCCACTGCTATGGCACAAGACTTCCGAGTAGCTTCTTTCCTGTCTGTTATCTTACATTTTTTTGTTTTTAGTGATTTCTTAAAACAACCAAGCCTTGCAGTTCATAGCAAGTATTGTCTGAGCAGGAATAAAGCAGAGTATGGCATTTATTGGGGATTATTTTTTGATTATATAGATATGATTCTCTCATGAGTATTAATGGCAGGTGAAATGTCAGATTAGGTCAAAATAAACCACACTACCCATACTGTTTGTGATTAAGTAATATGTTGCTTTAGTTTTGGGACAATATGAGAAATGTAAGGCTTTTGTCAAACAGAGAATAATGGAAGCAATTAAATGTCATTTTTTCAGGATATTAACACTCTATATCACTGAACTTAAAATGTTCTCTTTCCCTGAATAAGTCTGTTGAAAGAAAGCCTCGAACTGTGAATCATGTATATATCGTACATAAAATTGCCAGTCAAATCTTGCTAAAATACTTTAAAAGTTTAATGACTTTGCCCCAAAAAAGGTTTAAAACGCTATTTTTCCACTTAAGTTTTACCTCTGCTAGTCATGTTCAAGGTTTTAACATTTCCTTTTTTTAACGGCTCAGTCCAGAGGGCCAACATGATTGGTTAAATATGTTTTCTAGTTCAGCTGTTGTAAAGCAGATAATTGGCTTTTAGTAGGAAGTGGAAGGATGTGTGTCATACAACCGTCCTGTCTGGTGTAACAGTCTTTTGTATACAGAATGCTTTAGGAGGTTTGTCTCCTCTCTTATAACACCACTGACATGACTGAGGAAACAAAATACCACACGACTTAATTTCTCAAAGAACTTAGGATACAAGATACAATTTATATCTTACTACACAAGTTAGAAAAACAAAATGTAGCTTGTTGTCTTGTTGCTTCTAAAACACAAAATCATATACATGGATTCATAAATAACATGTTCATATAATTGAAGCTTTTTTATATATTTAAGAGCAGAGGATAATTTAGAAGTCTCACAGCCTGAAGAAAGGAGGATGCTTTGAAAACTATTTATAACCTTTAACTTGAAACTTTTTATTGATAACTGAAAGAGGGGAAAGGGCAGAGACAGAGAGTCAAAGAAAACTGACCAGTAAGTGTTTGTGGATGTGGAATTGGGAGGAACTGTTGGTTGTAGAGCAACCTGTCTGACAGCTGTTAAGCAAGGAAACAAACCAGACAGGGCAAACGGTCCAGGCATGAACACACACACACACACACACACACAAACACACGCACACACACACACCATACACTGCAGTTAGTCTGCTGTACATTTGTGGTGTGGGTCACTTTTTATCCTTGCCTTTGTATAACTGGCCAAACACAGATGACATGATGTCAAATCCAGATGACAGAGAGACCAACTTTTATACCTGAGTACAGTGAGTAGAAAAAATGTCAAATTTGCTACCAAACATAAATCAGTTTTATTGAATAAATAACTGCTGATCAGTCAAAAACTGACTTGATTGGTCTGGGTACTAATGGAGCAGTTGAAACACTCAAACACTCCCTTTAAAGGTTTTTCCACCGTGCTGAGAATCAAACTGCAGACAAACACATGACCACACACTTGAAAGACGAGGCTAGCTGCTGCATGGCTTTGATCAGACAAAACTGGACAAGCAGGCTGTTGAAAGAGAGCAGGAGACTGACGGGGGATGAAAGAGGGAGTTTCTGTGTGGCACATACAAATAAAAGACAGATACGGAGAGGGGCAAAGGAGGGGGGATGACTGGAAAACAACCAGCCAGGCAAAACAGTTTGTGAAAAGAGCCACCGTGGCACCGAAAGTGAAGGCAGAGGTGGAGGGAAATGGGAGGGGAAAAAAGATAAATGTCACGATGGGAGAGTTGGGAGGTTAAGCGTTGCATTCATAGGATGGAAATTTAAGCAGAAGTAATGCGAGAGCAGAAAAAATATACAAAGACTTAATGAGATGTTTAATAGAGGCAAAGGCACACTGAGTACCATCACTTTTTACGTCTCTTCTGCCAAGGTATCGATTAAAACTTCAGAGTTTGAGTCATCAGTCCAGGTTTTTTAAATCTTTCCCTACTGCAATCATAATTAAATCATCTTTCCACTCCGCCTCCTGTGCAAATATTGACTGTGATTGAATTTACGACTTCTATGGAAGAATAAAATAAAGAAATCTGTAATGTATTTATACGCTATTACCAATACAAATACCATTAATGGTCAAGAACATGTGTAAAGAGGGGCCTTTTTTCCCCACTCTGTCTCTTAACAGTTTAAAGTCTCTAACTGAACCTTCTCCTCTGTGGCCTGTCGGGCTTTTCTTCCCATGTTGATGTTGGACTATGGCTGGGCTCTAAAAAGAGACAACGACGAGCTGATACAGAGTGACTCTGGCCGCAGCTATGGTTGGTTAAAATTATGTGACTGTCCTGTGGTGAATGTTTAAAAAACCTCAGTTGTCATAGTTTTCACATCCTGCTGCCTCTCTCTTTTTCCTCAGTGAGACATTTAAGTGATTGATACATGCTGTATTTTTAAAGGGCATGTCAACAGAGCTGATTCTCCACTAACATATAATCTACTATAATCAGATTTTGTTCCACTTATCTCAGTCTGAAGCCAGCAGTGCACAAAAAATGAGGTCAACATTTGTGTTTCCTCACAGGCAAATTGGCAAAGAAGCACTATTTCATTAGAACAGAAATGATAACAAATTCCCATTAAATGTAAACAACACAAGGACACAGTTCTTACCTGGAGTCTTAAATGCTCAAGAGTCATGAAAGAAACCAGGATGATACCAAAGTACAGGTACTTAGTGTTTACTCCTGTATGGTCCCTCTGGATATTGTGTTGTGTTTATGGGAGTTTTAAACCCTGTAAATCCGCTTTATAGGAATGTAGAAACTTAAAAGGCATTTTAACAAGCTTTAAACACAAAATTGACATATTATCATCTCATAACATAACATGTTAGCAAATAGAACTGTGTATAAATATTCAGCATATCTGGAACAATACTTGCATTCATTTGGAGCGGGGCTTTAAACAACTGACAAATGTTAGTTTAAAATTCGCTCTCCTTTTAAGGTTTTGTTCTGGCCTTCACCAACTCTTAAGACAAACAAGAGGCTCTTTGGCTGCTAAATGCTTCACTAGGTTCACTACGTTCATTGTTTACCGTTGCTTGACAGGTATCACACAGTGTGTTCTGAGCTTTTCTGCAGGAAACAAGTGACAATGGTGTGTGTAAAGAGATTTTTAACCACACAATAAGTAAACAGAAGATGTGTTTGATGATATCAAGAAGTAGTATGTTCGCAGGATTTGTTTACTGATGATGAAAATCTGACTAGAGTAGACATTTAGATAGACATTTTAATATGTAAATGTTACATTTGGTAAGTTTATGCAAAACAGTACAAATTTATGTCATAAAACCAAAAGAACTTGATAAAAAATGCTTGGCTATACTGAAAAGCCTTAGGGAACTGCAGAGATGATTGACAGCTCTCTGTGGTTTTGTCACTGCTAGTGCACTTTTGCTTCATTGCTTTAAGACAAAGGAGCAAAAATAAACAAACAAAACATTTTAAAAATCAGCTCCTTTGAGTGTCATCAGATTTCAAAACCAATAATTAAGCAAGTAATAGGATGGCTGTCCATTTGGATTTTTAATTTTTAAGTCTCCTTTTTTGTTCTGGTGTCTATGTAAGTCAAGAACCAACTGTCTTCAGTTATTTTCAGTGTTCTGCTATAATTTGGGACAGAAGCAGGACAAATGCACAAAGGGATTATCACTGCATGTGCTGGCACGGCTACAGAGCTCCTTATATTTTGCTAAGCTGTACTGGGATCTAGAAAAGAGGAATGCAGCCACGGACAGGGATCGTAAAAACAGCTAATGTATAGCAGGCTTCTTATGCTCTGTGCCCTTACCACACGTGTATGTTTCCACGTGTCTCTGTGTTTAAGGCAAAGAACGTGATGTAACGTGTACATGAATGCCACTCAGTGTGAAACTACGAAAACAGTGTCCCTGAGAACAAATGAAATCAAAAAGTCGTAAAAAAGGGGACTTACTTCCCAACTTCATCGATGACAGGAGCTGGACACAGTAAGAATGTGTTTTCCACACTAGCCGGCTTTTCATCTAAAAGGTGGAGACAGCATTTTGATGAAGACTCTCCCAAAACAGACTGCTTAGTTTGGGCTTTTTTAGAGGGGGAATACACAGATTTATACAGTAACAAAACTGAAAGTGGCCCTTACAGAGACTGAAATTAACTTTTTTGGAAAACAAGTTGTGTTTACATTAAAACAGACACGAATTCATACTCACTGATTGTAACCGTCTCATTGATTTTGAAGCTGCACAGCACTTGCTTGATGTTTCTGGCATGAAGAAAACCGTTTCCTTTCACCACTACTTGAAATGACTCTGGTTACACACACACGCACAAATAAAAATGTTACATTTCAATTACTTCTTAATAAGCAAAATAAAATAGTACACTTTACGTGTTGTACATAAGACTCATTTTATCTTTAAGGATGTATTTACATTTACATCCTGGAATGTTGAGATGGGTTGTATTCAAAGTCTGTCAATTTAGGGGAAAAAAGTAACCTGTAATAAAACTTCACTACAATATTTGCAAATTAAGAGCCTCAATTCTTTCATTTAAAAACTAAATTGTGATTTATGTAAAAAACAGTGTGACAGGTTCATAAAAATGACATGCATAACAATGATATACATAACAGTTTTATTCCTTTAGGTTGTTATTCTTCCTTATTCTAAATATCTTTCTCTGTCCATCTAAACAGTTCAGTATATTGGTATCATTGTATACAGTGTACAAGTGTGTATGTGCTTATTTGTTAATAGATTTTTCTTTTCCCATTTTTCTAGAATATTGCTGTTATGTAAATATACATAACATACAGTATCATATTATTGACTAAAAAATTCACCAAGAAACACTGATAGAAGAAAAAAAAAACTCATAAGCTTTGGCCTAAATCTTTAACCTGGCGGGATAAACGCTCGTCAAAACTTTGTACACTGAACAGGGAAACTCTTAGTCATGTGACTGCAATTTATGAGCCCCAGTCAGCTTGTAATTGGGCGGAGGGAATCTAAAAAGCAAAATACAACATTACAACAAAGTTGGGGTTTCTAAACCACAACTTGTGCTTTAGCACATAAGTTATTATTGTCGTACGTTAACTTCAGAAGTTGTAATGTCCTTGCAACACAAAGAAAACACTCAGCTCTTAATTCTGTAAGATGAAACTGAGCCTGCAGGACTGAAGTGAAGAACAGCAGCAGCACCAGCAGACCAGCGCCTACTATTGAGTTTCAAGTGAAATAAATTTTCCTCTTAAAGGGTGACAGTGATTCATTGCTTATTGAAGGACAAAAGCAGATGGGAGAAGTTAAAGTTAAAGTCCCTCTCTTTTGCCAAAAAGGGTTTAATCAGCTCCTCCTTTTTATCTGTTCCTTTAATGTCTGTTTAATGTTGCTTTAATAGTCATAATCTTTTTCTTGGCAGGACACTAAAAGCTGTTTTCTACTTTTCATTTCAGCTGTAGCCAATTTCAACACCGCTGTTCTCTAATGGTCAACTCTTTTAATGAGATCCCATAATATTATTCCCACTGCAATTTTCTGTCTTAATAGATTTCCTGTAAGTGACCTTGATGCTCATATATGGTTGTTTCTCAGTCTGGGATTGTCATCACTCAAGCGGGAGAAGGGGAGATGGGCATTCAGTATTGAAATAAAACAGTTGAAGATATGATGGACTGGTGCACTGGTGTAGGTGACTTAGGAGAGACCCACTTCAGTTACTGTGTGAGTGTGTGAGAGTTTGTGTTTGTTTGCTCCCCACCTCCTGCACACACACTGGAGGGCTCAGCAGCCAAAATCTCAATGCAGGATTTCTTGATGATCTGACGGGAGAACAAGGATAAAAGACAGTGATCATTTTATCCACGCCTACTCTGATGCTGGCGTGTCTGCAACAGGCAGGTTGGTCAAATATAGGAGATGAGAGTTCTTTGGTTGGCTATGAATTAAATCATGTCCTTGATCATGCTACATGTTTTTAAGTTTCTCTGAACAAGAACAGGCAAAGAGGTATTGCTGTTTTTCACTAAAAGCCCTGCCTTTGATGGAAAGCAATGCCTAAGGAAAAATGGGCCTCTTGGGTTCTGAAATTTGAGCCAAACCAAAAGAAAACAAAGTTGGGAATCACTGGGAAGAAAGGTCACAACATGATAAGCGCACAGAAAGTGAAAGAAACACAGGTGAACCCAGGGGCTTCTGATGAACAAGCACGAGTGAAACCTGTGACACAGATCCTAGAATCTCAGAGCAGTCTCACTTTTGAAAGCTTTTCTTTTCTGCAATGCTTAGGCTGTTTGAAACACTATGACCAAAGTTTTTAAGTTGAGTTTATTCCATAATAACTGCATGTCAGTTGGTAAAATGGATTTGGAGACAATGATTTTAACGTGGAACCCACATCACCTAACAACTTACTTAGGTTTGTGGAACTACATGTTAGTTAAAGACAAACCCTGTTTATGACTAGCATACTGCCTCCTCAATTCAAGGAAAATAGTTCAGAATGATATTACTGCTTCGTGTTTGCTAAGTTTAAGCAAAAGCGGAATTATACATAACAACAATCCAAATCGAATTACGCTTGGTAGCAATACATTTACTAAGCACTTCTGTTAGTCTGCACCCTGAAAGCCTTTTATCTATTTGAGATTATTTTTTGAACTAGAAACATGTGTGATAGCAGCTAATTTTTTTTTTGGCTATAGTTTATTGAGCAACACATGAAGCTATGGCTCAAATACTTAGCTAGCCAAAACTATGAAAGTATGCTCACAACAGTTGTCATTTTGGGTGGCAAAATGAGAATTATAGGCTGGCTAGCTTTACTTTAACTCCTGCATTGTAGTGACTACAGTACGAGGCTGTTAAGGAACAAAACTGTAAGTAACGGTTTAAACCCACCCCTAATAAATTAACTAAGAGTTTTCTGTGTTTTCAAACACTAAGTGTTTTTTAAAGTCACCTCTGACACCCGAGGGAGTAATTAAGGGTAGTTGTACTAATGCAGGACAGATTCAAGATAAATACATCAATGTGGACATTTGAACAGCCTGTTTTTTAGTCTAAGCAACAGGAATGCCTCCCTGCACAAAAAAGAGTTTATTTACCGAATCAATGACTCCCCGGAGGGCATGGAAGCCACCCAACACAGGAAACACATGCTCGATGGTGTCTGCAATGGTGGCCAGCTACAAGGAGAAAGAGGCACACAGAGGTGTGGATGGAGAAGAGGAGAGAAGAATTAAGTAACTGAATGAATTCACAAAACAATATCGGCAAACTCTAAAGCGCAAGTAAATTTGGAAATTGAGATTACCATAATATTTTCCTGCAACTGTATTTGGAGGTTTATGACTCATCAATTACATCGTATAACAGGCCAAACATAATCCCAAATGTACAAGTGTGAATCAAAAAGTTCAGACATTGTAGACAGACAGATCTGTGAAATGAGTCTGGACTTTATGAACCACACTGAAAACCCATCTACAATAATGATAACACATTATTCACAATCAGGTAATAGGACAATTTACAATCAATCAAATGGAGCTTGGACAACTTTGAGAGATATCATGTCTGGTTACTGGAGCATGACCAGCACTTATAAGAAAGCAAGCCCTTCACATTAAATACAGGACCCTGAATGAGCCTCCTTATCATCATGTTGAAGATAATTGTTGAGTATTATTCCGCCATTTCTTCAGTCCAGCCTTGTGCATCGGCATCTGCAGCAGCCAAAGAGGCAGCTCGGGGTTATATATTACTGAGTTTAGCTTTCAGGAAACTTTAAATTATGGGTTAGCCAAATTGCTCCGAGGCCACTGAATACACATTGTGTAGCATGGAGGAAACAGCATTTTGGGATGTTTCCATAACTCTGCATTCCTGAGCACATTTAGTATACAAGTACACACATGGTAAACTTTAACCAGCCTGTAGACTGTAAAGATAAATCAGATGAAGCTTAGTCAATTGCTTTTTTCACAAACCAGATGCTAAGCATGTATGAATATATATGTTGACAGGTCAAACACCGCAGATATGTATCGCTGTTACCTGCGTCTCGTTGAAGTCTTTGACACCAACACAGTACACAATAGCTCCAAGAGACCTGGCTCTTTCTGCCTGTTGAGATAAAGAGGGATTACATCTATTACTACCAGAAAACTGGCACTTGAGTGGGAGTATTTCTGTCTTTGGATGAGTCCTGCTACTGGAGCAAAAACTGCAGTGTAGGAAATCAGGCCTCAGTATGAAGTTTCTACCTCTTGCTGTGCAGTGATGAGCTGGTGTTCCTGCAGCTCTCCGTCTGTCAGTGCAATAATCACACTGGCTGTGCCTGGACAAACACACAGGCATGCTTTAACCTCAACATAATTCAAAACTTTGCCTAACCAATGTTTTCATATGGATAAGTTATGTGATGCTTACCAAAGTTCTCCTGGTGTATCTGCTCGTTTGCCTTCAAGTCAAAAGACATTTTAATGGTCAGATTGTCAGAAAATGGCAAAGATTTTAGGTGTAAGCTAAATTTTTGAGCTTTGATACGCTCTTTGCCATAAAAATATTAGATTTGCAGTTTCAAATAACATGAAAAAGCATAACGAAAGTTGCTTACCCTCTGCAGTCCAAGGTGCATGAATGTGTCTCCACCAGGAATCTCTCTTTTCAAAGCATTCAACCCCTTTCTGATGTCCACCCTGCAGAGAAGGAAGATAGGTGAGTTGGTTATGATGAGATTACAGTTAAACTGTAGTGTTGTCCTATAAGTCATCTCTGCTATTGTGGAAACTGTGTAGTGTTTCCTCTTTATAATCACAACTGCAGTCTCAGTCAGTTCAAAATATCGGACTTTTGCGTCTTATCCCTTCCAGATATTTTCACCTGAGTCTGTTCGTTTTATTTACTGGAGTACTAATTCTAACTAAGGATATCTCTGTTGAAAATGGAATTCAGTTTATGCAATACTGTTTAATCACTTCCATATTCAAATCCTTCTCACACAAAACAGCACTGAGTTTAGGGAAACAAGAGAGTAACATCTTGAACTCTTCAGCTATTGTTTGAGTTTTTTTTCTCTTGCACGCATATGATACTGGATTGTTATTTATCTCTAAGTCATGTTTGACTTTGGATGGTCAGTTGTACATAATTAATTTCATTTGCCTCAAGACTGTATCAGCTATAACTAACCTTACCTGTTTTCTGTTAGTTTCATGATGGTGGATGCTCTGGAGGAGAAAGTTATGAAAGACATCCTCAACATGGGACTGGAACAGAAAAAGAAATCCATCATCATCCAACATTATTGAAACATTGTTTAGAGCAAAAAAAACAACAGATGAACCAATTTTTTTTGGAAACCTACTAAAGACTTGCGTTAACAGCCCAAAACACAATTCTACAGAAAAGATTTCCTAACAACACAAACAATTCCCCACCATCTGAGATGAAATGATAAACACAGTCAGTGATTAGTAACAGTAACACTACAACAAACTGTTTTCCTCGGAAACCTTGAATTACTACCAATAACGCAATAAACTTTACTTTCTTGCCAGAGTTGATGCCCATTTATTTAAAGAAAGGACCCCCTTATTTGTTGGCAAACCACTTCACTGCCTATGTGGTCATTCCAATTGGCTGTGTGTTAATTGCTTCTTAATGCGCTATTAGACACTGATCAAGGCCGAGCATGATGCGTCCGTTTCAGGATTTTAACTCTGTGCGTGACACTGACTTCACTGTTGATGCTCAAACTACGTCACTGGATCCACAGATGTGGACAAGTTTGTTACTTTTGTTTACTGGTGACAAATTATATGTAGCAAGGAATTTTATGCGCTTGAACACACACACACACAGCTATCTGAAGTAAAAAATGTGTTGAGTTGTTTGTGAGAGAAAGTAAATTCATGCAGATTTAGGCTTTTTGGAATTCTCTATTGTTTATTTGAAACAGAAAACTGAAGAAGGGATGGTTCTTTGCTATGACTGAATCACACAGCTCCATGTGTTGTTGTGGCCTTCAGTGGGATGGACAAAAGAAAACAATCCTGACACTTTGTTGAAATACCACATTTTACACCAAATTCCTACAGCTCCAGAGCTGCTTTGCATTAAAGAAGTTGAATTCATGTTTTATCACGAGAAAAGCCAAAACTTTTTTCAGCATCTACATGTTCTTTATTCATTACAGAATTAATGCAAATTTACACTCTGAGTGACCACCGCTGACCAGACATTATATAAAAGAGCTGAAATCAAGTGATCATCATATGATGATTTGAGTGTTTTGCCAGTGAAATCTATCTGTTTCTATAGTATATAGTATATACAATCAGATGTTTGATTAAAAGTGAGCAACTTGAATACCTGTTAATGTTAACTGCAATAGATTGGTTTGCATGTCTGACACATGCGGATGGCGTAAATAATATGAACCTTACTAGTTAGTTCTGTATTATCTAGATTGGCATCATCCATTCTTGATATAAAGACAAATTTTCTATCGCATTACACTTAATGAATGCACAGTTGAGACATTTAAAACTGCAATGGTGGTTTCTGTCAGCCACTAGAAGTGTCTAAAACTCTTATCCACTCGAAGTCAGATGAGGCTGTAAAATTCAGGTTGCTCATACACATATTGACCCTCAGGCCTGCAGTCACTACAGGTAACCCCACTGACACCAGACATGGGCTCAGCTATTGCAGAGACTGGGTGAAATATCATGATTGCTGAGTGACTTAGCATATGGCCAGTTGTAGCTGCAGGGACATTTTTTTATTTTATTTTAGTGGGTTGACTGCTGTGTGAAGTCTGCATTTCTCTTTAGTGATCTACATCTTCAGGCTCCAGGAAGTCAAGTACAGAGGCAAAAAAAGGCTGTTAAACATGTGATGACTTCCAGTCCTTTTGTGAAACCTTTCAAATGTTACAGTAGGTTATAGGCTACTGTCCACCTACCTATTATACTATGTATTTGATGGGTTTATTGTTAACCTGTAGGTTTACATGCTTGTTTATTAAGTTCCTCTTACCTTTTGAATTTCTCAGCTAAATTCTCAACAAAATAGTAGATTTCCTCCCAGTGATTCTTCACACTGCCAGATCTAAGAAAAGAAAACACGAGATACCATTAAAATGAAGAGCAATGATGTCTACAAAATAATGTCAATAAAGTATGTTATCAGTCATGTACAAAGGGCAAGAAGTTTTCATAAAATAACAATATGTGAGGTAAAGAAATGGCCCCAAGTATTTTAGGGAATTTCATGATGCAACTGACATTAAAACAGCATTAATTTATTGCTGTTGTAAGTATGGTAGGAAAATGATGTGTCAC
>JAQNCA010000017.1:15491121-15511346 GCA_029783725.1 Acanthurus tractus | reverse complement strand
TCCTGCGAAACAGGACTCCAAATGTAGTGTTAGGTAAACTGGACAATGTAAGAATGAGTATTCTTCCAATGCCCAACAAGAAAGGTTTTACTTTTGCAGATGTTAAACTTTTTGGCCTTTCAAACCTAAAACAAACAAGTAATCTGCAGTGATCAGCATTTCAGGAAGAAATCGGCACAAGCAACAGTAGCCGTCACAGTGGGAATGGGAGCCAGCTAATATTCAAACTTCATCAACTTCAAATTCCAAGCAAAACAAACAGACTGATTGCACAAGAAAGCAAACTGCTACAAAGGAAAAAGTGAGTAAAAACACAAAGAATAGTGCAGAATGAGCAATGTGCAACATCCCTGCCAAAACTAGAGATTTCAGGATTAGGTTGCCTTGGGCCACCCATGTTTGTTTTATCTAATTTATATCATATAATATAGACCCTCACTCAACATTCAACAAAAGTATCCACAATAACACACACATCACATGTATGAGTTTAGTCCAGTTCACAAGTTTTATTCTAGATTTCTAGTCTGAGCAGATACAAATGCTGGTCAACTAAACATCTAATGTAAGCATCTTCTCAGTGTTGCTGTTGATCTGATGGCATGACTTATTCGCCCACATCAAGGCCTTACATTCCTGTGAAGCTGACTGAGCAAAGGAAGAGGACAAGACCTTACAAGCTAAACAAAAAAAGCTTGAGGTGGTGGAGGAGGGGTGTTTAGCTTGGATGTTCAACAAAATGTGCAGCGCAAACAGAAATAGTGGTGTGCACACACACACACACACACACACACACACACAGACAGCCCCTGACCTAAGAGAATGGCAGCAGCCAATTTCTTTTAAAAATTGTTCCATTACAGCAAAGGAGGAAGGGGGAAAAAGTTTAAAATTTGGTGAAACTTTCCTGCAGCTAATGGTCATGTAGGGGTGTAAAGGATCATTTCATTGAGTATTTATTCAACATCAGGGTGAATCTGGGGACTCCCATCTTTGGTTTTCAGTTGCTTATCTTTATTTCTGAACCAAAGTGACTGTTGTTTGGCTTGGCACAGCTCAACTGTCCAAAGTAGCTGCAGTCGTGGGACCGAGGCCTAGCTTGCAGTTTCATTCACCTGTCCAAACAGCATTGGGAAAGGAAGTGGGCCATTTCATTCTATGATTCTTGATGAAAACATTTTATGTGGTGCCTTTTTCCCCTCACTCCTTTGATCTAATTTTAATGGCCTGAATTGAGCACTGAAGTTCAGCGGTTAAGGGTTTGGACACAGAAAATGGAGGATTTTTAGGGGTGAGGGATGTTACAGTTTGCCTACAAAGTGATCAAGCCCCTGAACAGTTTGAAATTACGTCATAGCGAATTGTCAAAGCTGAGCAACAGGGTTTTCTCTATTGGACAGATTCTCTGAGCGAGATAAAGAGCATGTGTTTGGCTGTATGCCTTTAAGGGCTGAGAGAAAAAGAAACAAAGAAGAAAAAAGGAAGGAAAGAGCAAGGGAAAGATTAAGAGTCTTATCTGTGAGATTACAGCAAATTTAGCTGACTAGGACTGAGATAATGTGAAAAATATGTTGGCTTTATTGCAAACTTGACTGCCAGAGGAAACATGCCGATGATTTTATTCAAAAACTCTAAGTGCTTCAGCAAACACAGCTGGAAAACAAATCAAAACAGCCTAAAGCACGAACACCAGACAACCAAAGCATGGAGTAAACAATTCATATATCTAATGTACAAACATATTTAGTACATTATTTGCTTATTTTCACAGGCACCATTGATCAGTGTTTCAGCTAACACAAGTTGAAATAATTAAATCATTTAATTATGGCATTACAATGTGCAATGTGATGTTACATGAAAAAATGTTGAATGGTTACGCTCAAGACTAAGTGGAGGGGATGCTACATCATTAAGGAGTTTGTATGTGAACCAAGTACCATGGAATTTATTGAACATAAGATTATTGCGCTTCAATTTTCATGTTCCCCAAGTACAGTATTTTGCAGTTCTTTGACATGCAGTCAAACTCGCCAGATGCAACCAGCTCAAATTAGCATATTCATGACCCTTGTAATGAACAAAGATCCTTAAACAAACAAAAACTGTTCAGCTCTGGAACTAGTCATCTTAAATCATACATAGTTAGGATACTCAATTTCCTCTGCTGCTTCTGTCATACATTGACATTCAGGGCAGTAACAAAGGGCTTTCAAAAAGCTATGGGCACAAAAGGGAGGTCATATACATATTTACTGTTCAGTGATGCCTTGTGTGTAGAGGAGAGCATTAAGATCAGCTGCAGGAAGGCTCAACAGAAAAACTCCAGAGACAAAGACAGGACAAGAAAGAAGGGGGAGAGAGAGAGACAATAACAGAGGAGAGGAGCAGAGATACTAAAATGGAAATTCTACATTAAGGAGACAAACAAACTAGCACAAATACTCTTTACAGGTCAATAGCTGTACATCTAGGTAATGTGTACTTTACATTCATGCTGACAAATTTAAAACACAAGCTGTGACCAGTATTGCATTGATCAGCAAAAAAAATACAACTTCAAATTTCTAAACATGGCTTGAAAGTTAGTGAAAATGTTGGCTGTGATGTAAAAAACTGACTTGCAGTAAATGGGCTAAGACATGCAGACCCACTAATACGGCCCTTTAAACACTAATGCACTTATGGTCAGGGCTTTGTTAACAGACTTTATGTAAACAAAATCTGCCACAGCTTCTTGAGTCAATATTTAAAAAAAAAAAAGATGACTCAGATATCTTAAATAGGATTAACGGTGCTGATAGTGACAAAGTCACAGAATAACTTTAACCAAGATTTGTGGAGAGTTTCAGTGTCTCTTCAGGTCATGTTCTCTTTCTGTACTGTTTGGTTGAGTCTAATCGTACACAGCGGCTTAGCTGTTTACAAAGAAAGAAGGAAAAAAACACTCTGAAAGTACTTGTCTAGCACCAAAAAGCAATCAGACATGGAAATTAGCTAGTAAACATAATGAAACATTTAGCAACTAAGCAGGTATGTTAGGTGTTGGTGTAATACTAAACAGAGCTAAACAGTAAATATATTAAAACCCCAAACCGGCTGACAGAGTGTAGATGGGAAACTGTTTGCTACCAATCATTCATATCAACTGAGGGTGATAAATCCTTAATACAATGAACTGCTGTTGCGTTTACATCTGCTGCCCTGAAAAGAAAAACATATTTGGTTAATACTGCTTTGAGATGTCTTTAAAGGAATACAGAGTTTGATATTTAAACAAAGCTGATTGTGTTGAGGTCCCTGAGTTTTGATTGACAGGAAATAGCTGACTAGGCCTGCAGTCAAACAACCCTAACAATGGATATTACAGCTGAAGCATGTTTGACATCGAGCCTTCTTTAACTTTTAAGCCAAGTCCACTGTCAACTACCCAGCATGCACTTCTCTCCTACAAGGATGACAGCATGTGGGAAAAAGCTCCACTGGTCTAGGGCTTAGCAGCTCTCAGCTTCGTTCTCACGGTTCAAAGTGTCGAAGAAGAAGAAAAAAATCACAATTCCACTAAGGAGGCTGTCTGCAGTTCCAGCTGGGCCTACCCACACCACCCCAGCCTGCAGCCAATGGTGCTGCTCCAATTTAACTGACTGGGCACAAGGATTTGTTTGTTTAAAACCACTAACCTACTTTTACAGCCATTGCAGAAGTCAAAGTCTTTACTATGTGATTGCTGAGCTAATGTTGTATATCTATTCCAAAACGGGGAGAATTGGTCGGAAAAAGTAGCAAGCAGAGAGCCATCTGAGATGAGTGTCAAAAAGCTCTGCTTTTTCTTGTCTGTCCATCAGATATTTACTTAACAATGCACTTACGTTACTCTGAGGCATGTATCAGATATTTGAGGTTTTGAGTTGAGTGGCATTTACACTCTTTAAACCACTTGTTTTGTTTTTGTCCCTGAGGGACGAAAGACAGCATGATATCATTTAACAAGACATTTCTTCCTGCTGAAAACACCTAAGCAGGAGGCGAAATGACAAAACACAGAGCGAGTGTCATTCCACAGCTAGAACGTATTTCCACAAGCAGACATCACTGAAAATATTAATGGACTACAGCTGCAGTTTGGTTTTTCCACTGACTTTCCAGGATTCAGGAGGCATGACCCAATGCCCAACTGCTGGGCCAACTCGTGACTGCATCAAAAACAACAAAACCATTTTGCAGCTCGTCAAATTAAAAAAGACAAGACAGAAACGGCTAAGAATAGGCTGGGCCTACAAGGGAAAGATAATAATTAATTCCAGAGCTAGAATGTGAGGAAAGTTTATCTCTCCGTCTAAAAACATTACCATTTGTCTTATAGGTGAATTCCTTTATCTCTTATATAAACACACCCAAAACCATTCCTCTGGCTCTGTGTTCCATATAAAACAGCAAGCTGCAACCCACCCACTCTGAGTCAGCAAAAATACATCCTCGTATACTTGCAGCAGTAAAAGGCTTACAGGTATACACCATATGATCACAGCGAACATTTTAAGGCTTATAGTTTTCTTATTTGAAAGCTAAATTGACCAAGAAGCAACTTGCTCAACACTTACATGCCAAAAAGTCCTGAATTATGCAGATTCATATCCGTTAAGTTCTGAGAGGGACACAACCATTTGTCATCGACTGTTAGATTATGGCTGCATGTATATTTTCAGCGAAGCTTGCCAAGTGGCTCTGGGGATCGTAAGGTTGATCTCTCTGTCTATCTGTCGGTCAGTTGGTTGATTTTCTACATTAACACTTTGTTCTATATGGAAATTCCCAGAGAATCCTAAATTGATTTAGTACCATCATCAAACAAAACTTTAATGTTTCCGAAATATTGCTTTGTAACCACATACCTGCAAAACAAATGACCTGCCCATCAGCCTAAGCTGCAGTCTTTTCAGTGCTAATTAGTAAGTGTTAGCATGCTAACATGCTAAACTAAGAAGTCTAACATGTCCTAAATCACTCCCATTGAACATCAATATTGTAAGCATTGTCACTGTGGGCATGAGAGCATGCTGTGGTTAGCGTTTACCTCAAAGCACCACCGTGCCAATAGCTGCCAGCTTGAGTGTACTTAGGGCATCTTCTGTTTGGTTCTTGGTAAAGAAATTAGTTTTATTGTTGTTACATGTTGACTTAAGAAGTATATAACCACAACTCAGGGATATGATGTCACAGTGTTAATTGAGGGTGGTGGGGTGAGGGAATGGCTTATGTTCCCACATTTAAGCACACAATAAATAATTTCTTATCTCCAGTAAGCTAAAGACTTGGAATTTGATATGATTGTATTATTAATTTTTCCAATCTGTAGATCCTTGGACTTGTATCTTCTGACATTTTGACCCTTTTTTTGCTCCAAGCTGATCATCAGCATCAGATCATCAGCAGCCTCCTATTTGCTTCTGCATCTGTATCCTATTAATTACTAGTGCCTGTAAAATACAGTCAGAGTAAAATACAATGAGGAGGAAAAGGAGAAACAACCTTTATACTTATCTGATTGCAAAATTTAAGTACTGCTTTCAACTTTGGTTTCCTTTAGGATGTCATATACAGCAGAGCACTGCAGGGCAGATAAAAGTTGAGCGCAGTCTGTCTCACTGCAGTCCAAATTTTCCAAACCCAGCCCAAGATGTCCTAGATTCAAACTGGCAACCGTGCAGTCATAAGCCACTGTCTTTACCCTTTAGACTGCAGCCATCCATGTGTCTCAGAGCACTGTCCTACATGTTCAAGCCATGACGTGACATCATCTGCCCAACTCTGCACTAAATACCTTTGGAGTCAACTTTATGAGCCAACAAAGCACTTATCTTTCCTCATTGCTGTGAAACGATTCCCTTCTCCACCACCAACACTGTGTGGTGTGTTTCTTATTTTTGTTTAAGAGACTAATCCCAAACCTGTCAGCTTCACTGTGTGTCTGTATAATTTCTGCTCAGCTAAACACAACCAAGCTACAGACATTAAGTGGTGGTTGACAGATCTGCAAGCTCCAGATTATTTTCATTTATGTTGTTGTTAAGTATTCAGTGCCAATGTTCAGTTGATTGGTCTGTCCACCATTTCTGTTCAGACTAAAATATTTCATTGCAACTAGCATCATTCCTACTAGCTTCAGCTGTACTTTGTGTAATTTAGCTAATTTTAGCATGCTAACATGCCAAATTATGATGGTGAACAGGGTTACGTTATATCTATTGGACGTTACCCTTAAGATGTAACAAGCATGTTGCACTTGTCAATGTGGGCATGTTAGCACACCCACATTAGCATTTACCTCAAAGCACTAATGTGCCTAAGTACAGCTTTCATGATCTGTCAGTGTATTAATTTTTTTAACAATAAAGCACACAGCTGGTTGTGTTACAGTTAAAGCTTTAGTTTTCACTTTGCTTAATGTGTTATAGGCCCACTTCTCCTTTCCTGGGTACTAAACATTTCTTTTGAAAGTAAGAAATGCTCCAATGCTATATCCAGTATCAATGTAAGTCCTGGGAGAGTCAGCTGATGCTGCACCTGCTATTACTGATGAAAACAGTTTCAACCAGAAGGAAGTAGCCCATAAGTTACATCCACTGTGGCAGCGATATAAACATCGTCAGTCTTATCTGTGAATGTTCTCATTCATCCAGGTCATAGTTATTCTGGGCAAATAAATCGAAGGCAACTGGACTCAGTAATATGTCTGTGAAGACGTTTCGCCTCTTATCCAAGGGGCTTCATCAGTGCATGCTCATCAGACTAGGTTAAGCCTGTCTGTCTTGAGTTTTCGTCATTCTTGAGTTTTCCTGTGATCAACCATAATGTCCGATGTAATCTGTTTCTGTAAATGAACACAACTTAAAGACGACCACTTTTCTGAAGTTGGACCCTTAGGTCATTTTAGTCAAAATCTAATACAAGTTGTACAATGTAATTGTTTGTTGTTTTGCTTTAAAATGCAGTATGCTGAACACCCCTTGGTGGTTTACATAAGGGTTAGGAAAATAGAAGCAGCAATTTTGTGGCCGGCTGGTTTCAACAACACAAGGGTTGCAGGGTTTAAATCCAGATGACCGAAGATTCAAACTCCAAAAATCCTTGCAGTTGTTGGTTGTGTCTTTCATTGGTAAAGGAAGGACTGTCAGCATTTTAGTATCCTTTATCCTCTTTCATTCTGCATACTGAAACCTCTTCCCGCACACTTTACGCCTTCCATATGGATCAACCAGGGCAAAGAGTTCATATGGTGTCTCATAAAAACAACTCAGGCCTGAGGGATGGGGCTGAGGGGGGGCTGAAGGAGGTCTCTAATGAGCTTCCTCCTGTTTGAAGTCCACAAGTAATGTCAGAACCTTGTTAGTCAACCTAGAGCTAACAATAGCATCTGACATGGAGAAAAAAAACTGTTTCTTTATTTGCAGCATGTGTCAGTGTTTACCACGCAGAACAAGCCAAATGCAGCCAATAACATCTGGGGAGCAGTCCCATGTTTTGTGTTCACCTCTAATCTGGAATCAAATGCAGGCAGAAATGTCAAAGGTGCTGTAAAGATAAGTGGTTAAGCCAGGCACTCACACTATCACTAGGCACTGGTTCCCACTGAGTGCCATCAGTGTGACAAATGCAACCTTTTGGTAAAAGCCATTTAACCATCTCCATGTGAAATGTTATACAGTCATCAGTACTGCTCATCTGCACGAGACTTCTTGTTTCTCTCTCACACAAACTTGTTAAAGAAACCTGAAAACAGACATTTGAAGGTGCTGCGTGCAACAACTTTTGCTCTCCAAATTGAGACCACATTTTCCATAAATGTTGTTGCTTCCTGTCCTTTCTTGCCCCCCCCTCCTGGAATTGCTCCATTATTGCAAGATAAAGGATAAGAGCTAAAACAGCAGTAAGATTTAAATGCAGGTTAGCTAATTTCAAGAGAAAAACATGCAAATACCAACAGAGCCCCAGCAGCTTACAATGAAGATACAATGAAGACAGTCTATTTGGTAACAAGGACTATAATCATATTTATGTTTCCACAGTGAAGACAACAACGAGGGATAGGTTCTAAAATTCAACAAGTAGCATATTAAACGAAGACTTTTAGGGGAGGATTGCTTAATGCAATATGTCAGAAAACAAAAGTTACTGCAGTTTAAGTTTACACCAACCACACAGTGAAGGCATGAACAGAGGAGTGGGTACTGTGATAGTTTGTCCTGCTTTTCTCTGACATTTTATTTTCTCCCCAGCTGAAGTGCAGCCTAAGATGTCACACAACCACAACATTTTTCCAATGTGGGCGTACAGAGTGGAAATGAAAGAGTGAACGGTGAGCAGTCACTGAGCTAAGAGCAAAAAAAAAAAAAAAAAAAAAGTCCCCTTTAGCATGGGTGGGAAGAAATGAACAACCTCTTAGCCAGAGTTTTATGGTTTTTGAGTTTTTTTTCTTTTCCTGTAGAATGACAACATGATGTGGAGAGAGAGAGACAGAGAGAAACAAGGAGGAGAGAGAGAGAGGGAGAGAGAGAGAGGGAGATATCGTTTTGGTAGCATCCAAAGCCTCACCGAGCTTTTTGCTTATTCAGCAAACCCTGCAAATCAGCCTCTTTTCCAGCGTCATCGCTCGCGCACGTTCACGCGCACGAGCAGATGCAGCAATGCTAACGAAACTGTGTAAACTCGTTAGCCTAAAGTTAATTTCTACTTTTTTTCAACCACATTGGAAGCTTGAACTTTGTTACAATGTCCTTAATATTGTAAAATAAACTGTCTGATGTGTCTTCAAATCCAATATGACCCAAATTAGCCAAAAAGACCCCATTTAACCCCTTAACAGGAACAGAACAAGTAGGCTAAATGCAGATGTTAGCCTGTTTTTTTGTGTTTTTGCTGACTTCTTTCACCAGGTAAACTACAGCCTTCTTATCGATAGGAAGTTTGAATGAAAAGCAAAAAGTTGTTAACTGTTTCAACTTACTTATCAAGCACAAAATACAGGTCAAAGGCGCCCTGACAGGAGCTTTCCTCCTCCTCTTCGTCCGGCAGCTCCGGTTCGGCTCTTGCAGATGGAGAAATGAGCAAAAATAATCCGAATAAAACCAGAAAGAGACGCATGTTGGACAAAAAACACGCCATATTTTTTCCTCGGGAAAATCTTAATTCCTTGATGAATAAGAAGGGGAAAAAAACAAACAATAAAAAAAAAATCACAATGTTGTAGCGTCTTCTTACATCCCAGAGACAGTGAGAGATGCAACAAAGACAAAGGATGCAGGCGATGCTTCCGTCTCTTTTGGTTGGAGCTCAGTTTGCATTCATGACCACCCGCATCCCGGTCAAGAGCTACCTGGACAGATGCTTTCCCTCAGCGGGAATGACTCAAAAATAAAAGTTTCGGTTATTTTAAAGCCCTTTTGCAGTTGGCAGGAAAAAAAAAAAACTTTTGGAAAACAAACTTTGCAGACACAAATCCAAACCCGCCTAAGAGGGAGAAATGGATAAAATGGTGGATAAAAGTGTCCTGTGGAAATGCCACAACTAGTTTTAATACTTAGCCAAAAGAATCTGTGTAAAGCAGAGCAGTGTTGGCGATGGAGGAACTGGGAGCCCGGGGGACAGAATTGGCTGAAATGGACCAGGTTTCATATTTCAAACTGAGGAGGAGAAAGAAGGAGGAAAAATGGGTCAAGATCGCATTTTGCGCCTCCCACACGTGGCAGAGTGGCGCATTTTGCGGGGAATCGGCATAGGGTAGGGTGGGATTATACTATAACTTTGAGATTTATGAACTGTCACTGAATGTTGAAGCCTTTTGTCATTTATCGGTGAGACAGTTTTTCACCAGTGTGTACTTTGATGGATTTTCTCAGCATTTAGTTCACATTAATCCAAGTTTGTTTGTTTTCTCTGTGCGGCTGTTTTCAGTTAATTACAACAATAAGGGCCGTCAACAACAATATCCTCTGTAATTATAACCACCAAGATGAGTGAGAGTATATAAATGCCTATTGGCACATTGCAGGATGACACATTAACAAAGTGTTTGTTTTTTTGTTCACCGAGCAGTTGGACAGATGGAGAGGTAGACTGGATTATAGAATTTTGTTTTATAGAAGTGAAGTTTATCCCCAAAGAAATCAGACTACCTCGGTATTAGTCTGATTACTTTGTGTGTGTGTGTGTGTGTGTGTGTGTGTGTGTGTGTGTGTGTGTATATATATATATATATATAGAGAGAGAGAGAGAGATGGGTTGTGTCACAGAAATTGACATTTTAAGCAAAAAGGTCCTGCTAACTGGTGTGTCTTGTTAGGGAGCAAAGGGGGTTGAATCAGATCTACATAATTCCACAAAGTTTGAACTTTTCTTATCATTACAAATATATATATTTGAACAGCAAATTGAAGAAAACAAAATGTTGACCCTAAGATTTGCAATTAGGGTAAACGCTGGGATTTTGGTGTCCATATAACGTATATTATGCATTTGGATTTATGCTAATATAACATATAACATATATAATATATATATATATATATATGTATATATATTCCAAAAGCATCTTATCAATAATCAATATAGTAGACATCAGTCTGTAAAACACCTACTAAAGGACACAGAAAGAGGACACCTTTTTTTGCAAGTTTACCTCTGAACCATCATAATCATTGTTTCAATGGCTGGATAAACCTGCTAAGGAATTACAAGGCCTCTTTAACCCCCTTTAAACCTTTTTTTTCTTACTTTCAATCTATTTTGAACAGTGTTCCTGTATGGTGAAATATCACATGCTTCCAGGTGTGCTGTATCGCAACTTGTGAAGTGTTACAAACATGATATGATATGAGAAACAGATTGTTTTTATGTATGTGTCAGTTTCGTTTTCTGTCCTGTGTTATATTTGAACTAATACCACATGACCAGTCTTCAAAACATGTGATGAAAATTATACCAAGGCTGATTTTTGTTTTGATCGACATGCTGCCATAACTGAGGGCCTAAACCACTAAAACCACAGAAACTGTCAGAGATTAAAGCCTTGCATGTTCCTGCAGTCCAAGCCATAATTACCCTTAAACAGTATAATCTTCACAATTGTACTGTCATTGACAGAAAGCAACTTTGGACGATTTGCATCAGAGCCCCCTTAAGCAGATTGTGCTTGTGGTGCAGATCACTTTTAATTTTGATCAAATCTTCTGCCAGATGATTTCTTTTGGTGCCAAGAATTTTTCTGCAGTGTCACATATATAATAATCTATATTCTTACTCCACTGCTGGTAAACTAATGCTGTAATTTAGCAGACATGTTTTGTTTTCTCGTTCCAGCTGTCGGTTAATGGGACTGGAACTGAGAGTAATATATCATGACAAAACAGTTTGGTTCTGTTTTAAATGAAAAAGGAAATGCCTGCATTTCATTGTAGAATAGACACATGACAAATTCATTAAAATGATTTCTGAATGATAAAAACAGTTTGTTTTTTTTTTTGGTCTTTGTTGTCTCTATGGATGTAAAATATGACTGACACACACTTTTGATTTATGTCTCAGTTGTCTTTTTTATTGTGTCCCAGAACTGACATTCATGCAACCCAAGTGGGCCCACGGGGCATAATGGACCCATATTGTTTCCCACAAACATCAAGGACATCACATGATTCTGAACAAAGCAACAAGTAGATTACTTCACAGAGGTCCAAATTCCAAATCTCAAAGATAATACATGTATAACAAGCTTCATTTGAAAGAATTTTTATGTGTTTTTACTATTTTTCTCTTTCTTTTGCATTTTGAATAATCAAAAATTGTATTTTTGAAAGCTGCTTTTTATCATTTATATTTTGACAACTGATCTTTGACACCAACTTATTCATTGTGGCTTCTTAGTGCCAATCACTCTCAAAACCTCTGGCAATAAGAGTAGCATTAAACAGAAATAAAAACTAGAAATAAATCCTTTGCTTAAAACGTTGCTCTACATTACAGACTGGCTAAAAAGGCTCAGGTTTTGGAATGATAAATAACAGATTACATGTTGTGCTTTACACTTAATCCACATTCTTTCTCATTCTAGATTCTAAATCTCAACACCATTTGGCTGGTAAAGCAAAGGTGACTCTCGTGGCTTTGTTCAGGACTTGGTTTACTTCTGGCCTGCAAAGTGCTTGTTGAGGATGCCCTTGGCGGTTCCGAGGGCAGCGTCAGCTGAGACAGGTATGTGAGGTGTGATGCCGGCTCCCTCCCAGGCTGGCCCTACGGTGGCATCAGAGTGGACAGTGGGGATGCTGAGGAAGATGTCACTCTCACCAACTTGGAAACTCTTGGGTGGGTGGCAGGCCCCAGCGGTGGTCTCTCCTACGATCATAGCACGTCCGAGCTTCTTCATGATATAAACGAACTCTTCTGCGGCACCGGCAGTTGCACCGCTGGTCAAGATGATCAGGCTCTTCTTGGAGCCATACCTTGTGCCTGAGGAAGAGGAAAAGATGCAGCCAGAATATGGATTAAAATGTTAGGAGGATGAGGTAGGGAGGTGATGGGCGCATAGTGAAAAGGGGCTAATGGTGACTGAAGAAGGTGGTGGTGATTCAAACATTATGATCAAAATATTGAATTATGTTTAAGAAAAAATTTCAAGTAATGATACTTCCCTTTAAAACCAAGGCATATAAGCATCATAACATATTTAATAACCCAACACTTGTCTGAACATTTGGCTTCACATCCAGACAGCTTTAAGGCTTATTAGGCCAACTGAAAATTAGGCTTTAAAAGCACTGAAACTCTTTATATTTTCTTAAACCTGCTTGAAACACTGCCCATTTTTTAAGATTATATGCAAAACTTTGCAGCATATGGTTTCTAATTTTTAACTTCATGTAGTTGACAGAACAACATTCATCTGGAGTCCTTTAAGCTGTTTTTGGTTTCCATCAACTCCCATCTGAAATATCTTACTCTTTAGCTTTGTTGCTTACAGGATCCAGGGCACTATAAAATCCAAAGATTTAATTTTGTCTTTGGGTTACCAGTAAGATCAGAGAGGGTCTGGAGCTCTGTGGTGGTGCCAGATGATCTGTCATAAAGCTTGTCCAGCACAATTTGCTTGTCGGCATCAAAGAAGTAAGAGCAGAAGCCTGAGATTGCTGTTGTTGGGCCACCAATGTTGTTCCTGTAAAAGCAGACACAGAGTTATAATAGACAGGCTTGATTCATGATGAAATAGAATGAACTTTTTGTAAACTTTGTGTTATCTCATCTTGGTTGAGGAGAGGTAAGTCGATGTGTTTTCAGGTTTGAAGTTGTTTTATGTTTTTATTTAGAAATTATTCCGCAAAATATTATTCCGTGTCTCTGTCATTGATCCATATCCTGAAATGATCTATAGATTGCCAATAAATAGGTAAACTCTTCAAAAACAATTCTTTTCTCTGCTGAATAAGTCCTCAAATTCTTTATATCTAATTAGACATGGACTGGTGAGCTGCAGCTACTTTAGGGAATGGTTTATTTACTACAGTTAAATACATGGCATGTCCTGTCTAGCAGTTTACCCACCTGAGGTCAATGATCATTGCATCAGTGTTGACAATTTTGTTCCAGACATGCTCGACAATAATCTGGGCAATGGCCTTGACTTCCTCAAAGTCTCCAAACATGTCAAAACGCAGGTAGCCAATATTGTTCTCAAAAATGTCCGTGTGAAAGGAGACTTTGATCAGCTCAATGTACATCTCTGGAGAATAATCCTGCAGAAGAAGAACATTGAACAAATCAGCATTTAGTAATGTGAGCGTGGACAACATGCATCACATAAAGTAAATATTGATTAGTAATACTTAATGAGAATTTTTTACATAGATATTTTTTTCTTTACACATTAAGTTGCTGCATGTTAAAACACAACTCCAAATAAAATAGTGATATAATATTCTTCCTATGTTATGTCTAGTGTATAGAAAGATCTTGTTAGATCATGTAATTTTACAAGCAAAAAAACCTTTTGACCACCCTTTTTTTTCCAATCTACACAATCACAGCATTGTTACTAATACTGTTGTCAAAGTTTTAAAAACCAGAGTACTTTGAGCATGTTTAGGGTAAACTTGAGCCACATTTTAAATCAACAAACCAAAACGTAGCTGTTTGAACATTAGCAAGTGGCAGTAAAAGATACTTCCTTACTTAAAAACAATAATCTTTTGTGTAAGGGTCTCACCATGGGGGGCAGGGCTGGGGTGTTGCTGGTAGTCTTCAGGCACTTGTCCCCAGACAGGGTCTTTAGGTCAGCAGACAGCTTTGTCTCCAGACTCTGCTTGGAGACAACTGAGCTGAATTCACTGTTTGCCAGGAGCCCTCTCAATTTCTCTGCAACGTTGGCCCCAGTATCTTCAAGGGCGTAGTTGTCAGCAATCAGGGCTGCTGATGCCTCAATGATGGATGGAACTTGGGCACGGAGGTTGACGATCTTGATGGCAGTAGCCAGGGCATCTTCAGCATTTACCTCAACATCAGGAGTCACGCCTGTTACCTCCCAGGTGGAGCCGGTGATGGGGTTGATGGACTTTGCAGTTGGCACGGTAACGTAGAAGTCAGTGTCGCCCACTTTGAATTTATCGACTTTCACAGAACCCCCGGCAGTCTTCTCTCCCACAATGGTGGCTCTCTTCAGGTTCTGGAGACAATAGGCAACATCCTCAGCAATGCCCTTGGTGTTTTTGCTAGTGAGGATAATGAGGGGTTTGGTAACGCCATATCTGTCCCCCAGCAGCGTGGACATAGAAAACAGCTCAGTGGTGGTGTCTGAAGGTCGGTCATACACGCTGTCAATGTGAATCACAGGCTCGGCTTCAATGAAGTAAGACACAATATAGGGGATCCCAGAGAGATCCCCGCTGCTGGTGTAGCGTAAGTCAAAGATGAGAGCTGAAGTTGGCAGAATCTTATTCCAGACCAGGTCTAGAAGCAGAGGACCAACCTTGTCAGCAACCTCCTCTCCAAGGATGTGATCGATCCTCAGGTAACCAATGTTTCCCTCTAGGATGTCGAGCTTAATTGAGGTCTGGAGGATAGCAATAAGTTGCTCAGGGGGCAAGGGAGGCATCTTTGGGGGAACCACAGGGACATAGTTTGGCTCAAAGGAGACTGTCAAGCGTGGGTCACTGATCGTGGTCTGGACTCCAGAACTGAGGACATTAGCCAAGGACTCACCGTCTGGGATGTTAAGAACCTCTGTGTTGCTCCCGGCTGCGTCTATTGCCTCCTTCATCCCCACCAGCTTCTCTGGTGAGCAGTAATTGTCCATAACGATTTTTGCCATATCGACAATGAGGCTTGGGGAAAAAGAAGCATGGATAAAGGAAACATTTCCCCAAACTAACAGAGATGCCACCATGAAGAGAGTCTTTGCCATCTTGGTGGGTTCAATCAAACAAAAGTAAGTAGATGTGAAGTGAAGGTTGGTCAGCCGGACCTCCTTCTCCGAAGAGGTTCTTTGTCAAATGGCACTGTTGTGGCTGTGAAATTTCTGTTAACAAGCACATAAGAGGATTTGCTCCACAATAAACCTCTAATCGTATTATCCTGAGTACTTCTGTAAGGCAATAATAACCAGCCAAGTAGGTGTAGTAACAAGGGGGTGTTGCCAAAGATGCCAGCTTTAAATTTACACAAGGTATTTTGGACACCTATTTAAAGCTACCTGTGTCAATTAAGGTAAGCTTTGTTGCTGACAAATGTCTAGAAAGAGATTAAGGCTGGTGAAAATATCCATCCTGCTACTGTATGGGAATGTTTGCTGACAAAGCCCCTTGGTTTGAGTACTGTATTTATAAGAGGTAGTCATTTATGTGTGACCTTTGTATTGTATTTTAGGACAAAAAGACAAGAAGGTGCTAAAAACTAAAGAATACTTAAGAGTTACACACAAAACTTAAGGCTGATGCATTTCCTTCTCATTCATTTCTTCATTGTCAGAGAGGAGTGTGTCTGTCAAGGACTCAAAAAGTGAATAAAAAAATAATTCAGGACCACTGTTTTTTTTTTGCTTTTCATAAATGTGAATATTTAATAGCAGTGAAACAGTTGGTGGTTCTTGCCTCTTTTCTGAAGTGATGTTGACACAAGAATCAACTTCAATTTATTAGGGACTTGCTCCCTCTGCTGGTGGGTTTGGGATTAGGAGACAGAAAACCTGTAACATGATGGTATACTGAAAAAACACGGTGCAAGGAAAATATACAAACAATCAAGACATTTTGTAAGCTTGTAAAAAAATTTTTACAAATCATCCTACAAAATAAAATGCATCAGTGTTAATATACATAATGATCAAACAATTTTTCATGCATTAGAAGGATATTTACATAATTTTATGTGACATTTATTTTTGATAAAACATAATGACAGTAAACATTAAAAGTGAAAAGAGGAAAAAGGCAAGCTAACACAAAATGAATAAAAATTATAGGTGGACTGGACATGTGCAATGTCATCATATCAACAAAAAGTAAAATATAATTTAATTCAAGAAACATAACATTTTTGTGGATTATTTTCAATTGGAGGTTATTATATCACAAAACTTATAAATTGTTCACACCAAAGTGACAGATCTCTCTATCAGCCAAACACCTTGAATGTAAAAGTAAATTTTATAATGGAGACAGCTGGCTGCCCTGGATTTCTGGGAGATAATGTAATTGTCCAACAGTTTTGGGCTCTGGGGGGCTAATATTTTGTATTAAAATCACCTATGGTACTGCAAAAATTACAAGGTTTACTGTCATTGTATTCTAGTAAACAGGCATCTGAAACCATACATAGACTGTATGATTGTATTCAAAACCAGTGAAAGGTGTCCTCTTCTGTAATTAAATTGTAGGAAATACTGTTACACTATCTTAATAAGTGATTAATTATCAAAAACAGGACTCTTATTTTAATTTTGTCACTGAATAACACCATATACTGTAGCTGCCAGTGAGCAATGTGAATGGTTTATATATGATATTGTTTTGACTTTATTGACTTTATACTTGACTCTATTGAATTTGCTTTGATATTGAAGTAGTGGCTAAACCAAGACAAGTAAACAAGTAGTTTTCAAGGAAAATTGAAATACAACATGAGAAGCTATTTTCCTTGCTCTCTCAGCCTTGCCGCTATGATTCTTTGTGCCACAGGAAGGGCATCGCTTGCCTGGGCAATAACATGTGGTTCAACTCCTGAAACGCTCCACACTTTGCCAGTGACTGCACTCAACACAACCTGGTTAGGGATGGAAGCATAAAGGACGCTGTTTCTGATCTGATAGGTTCCACTTGATAGAGACCCTCCAATTGTTGGCTCCCCAATGATTGTGGCCCTGTTCAGGTCCTTCATAGTGCGAGTAAACACTTCGGCTGCTGACCCTGTCATGTGACTGGTGAGGATGTAGACGTCCTTGGAGGATCCATACCTTTGACCTCTGACTTGAGGCAGAGTCATGACCTCTGTCATGGTGGTTGTGGTGCGGTCAAAGACGGTGTAGAGATGCCGTAGAGGTTCAGTATCAAAAAAATAGGTGCACAAGAGTGGAATTGCTGTTGAATATCCACCAGTGTTGTATCTCATGTCAATTATGAGAGCATCTGTGTTTACAATCTTGCTCCACACTAATTTTATCAGCTGAGCACCTATAGCCTTTACCACCTCTACATCTGCCATCATGTCAAACCTGAGATAGCCAACATTACCTGGCAGAAGCTCAATTTTAAACAAAGCATCCACCATGTATCCAACTTCTTCAGCTGTAGGGATCTTTGGGACATCATGAGGCAACTCAGGCTCAACATCGCAGTGGAAGACATGAAGGCGGTGATCCCCTGAAGCCTCTTGCAGGTCTGCTGTCAACTGAGATGCCAAAGATTCAAAGTCTACCACTGGCCGGTACAATCCCTCAGCCCATTTGCTTAGAAGTACCTTGCTCACCTCTAGTGCCACTTCATGGACAGCATAGTGTTTCTCTAACAGTTCCCCAGTTCCCTCTATGAGGGATCTGAGCCCTTGGTGAAAATCTGCTATCTCATATACATGGTCAACAGCTTCCTCAGCTAGCACGATGGCATCAGGGACAACACCACCTCCAAACCAGAACTCACCATTGTTGTCTAAGAAGTTTATGAAAGGTACAGTAATGACAATATCTGTTCCTTCCACTTGAAATGTCTTTGAATGCATCAGGGTACCAGATGTAATTTCCCCAATGACTGTACCACAGTGTAGGGACTGTATCAGGTAAGCAAACTCTTCACCAACGCTGGCTGTGTAGTAGCTGGTCAACACGTAAACCCCATGTTTGGAGCCATAGGATGGGCCGCTAATTTTAGGCAGAGTGTTATATTCCGTTGTTGTATTCTGAAAACTGTCATATAATGTGAAGTAGTGATGCTTCTGGGAAACATCCTGCAGGTAAGACAGTAAAAGGGCTATAGACGTAGAAGATCCACCAGTGTTATATCGTAAATCAATTATCAGGTTATTAGTGTCCTTGAGGGGCTCCCATACCTTTTTAGCCATGAGCTCTTCAAGTTTAGGAGATGACCTGACAAACTTGTCAAAGCGCAGGTAGCCAGTATTATGTTGGAGAATTTCTACTATAAATGTTTTATCGACAAGCTCACTCAATAGTTTTACATCATCTGGAACATCATAAAATTCAGGATCTTCCTCTGCTATGTCAGAACTGTCTTGCATGTATTTGATCATCAATCGTGGATCTTCAGACACAGTCTGGATGTCGTGGTTGAGTCTGACTGCTAGGTCCTCCTCAGATACGACAGAGAATAGATCTATTGATTGCAGATGTTGAAGAAGAGCTGGAATTCTTTCAGTAAAAGCGTAGAACCTCCTGATCATGTCAGAAATACTCTGCACAACCTTTGGGATGGCACTCCTTACAGCCAGAAGGGACTTGGCTTTCGTGACAGCTTCTTTGGCATTGACATTGACTGTTGGAGCAACGCCGTTCACCTCCCAGCTCTGACCTGTGATTGGACTGACTGATCTTGCCACAGGAACTGTTATGTAGAACTCTGACTGAGCAATCTTAATCTTTTGGACTTTAACTGACCCACCAGCAGACCTTTCCCCAACTATGATGGCCCTCTTTAAGTTTTTTAGAGTATATGCTACTGCCTCAGCAGCCCCCACTGTTCGCTTGCTGGTCAAAATTATCACATCTTTTTTCCTTCCATACTTATCCCCTATTATCGATGGCATGGTCCATAGCTCTCTGGTTGTATTCGAGGGTCTATCATACACGGTGTCAATATGAATGAGAGGCTCAGAGTCTGAGAAAAAGGAGATAATAAAGGGAACTCCAGACAGTTCTCCAGTTGTGCTATACCTCAGGTCAAAGATTAGTGAAGATGTCTGAGCGACTTTGTCCCAGATGTTGTCCCTCAGCAGAGTGCCAAGCTTTGCTGCTGTCTCCTCTCCAATTATCCGATCTATCCGCAAATATCCAACGTTATTTTCCAGGATATCCAGCTTGACTGAGTTTCTCACCAGCCAGATCAGCTGTTCTATTGGGAGAGATGGCAGCATCTGTGGCATCACTGGAACAAAACTGGGCTCAAATGACACAGTTAACCGTGGATCGTTTAATGCCCCTTGTACTCCCACTGTGAGCACAGCTGCCAAGGTCTTCTTGTCCGAAATCTGTAGGATTTCTCCACTGTTGATGGCTTGTTGGATGGCCTCCTGCATCCCCACCAGGTTTTCAGGGTAGCAATAGTTTTCTGAAAGAATCTTTGCCATTTCTAACACCAGGGCAGGCTGGAATGATGAGTTGACGGATAAGCCACATAGAAGAAGAATCAGTAACAGTGGTCCTGTGTGTTGAGCCATCGCCAATGTCTTCATCATCACAAAAAAAAGAGAACGACTCTTTCTTCTCTTTCACTCCTCTCTCACTGGGCTGCCTTGAGTCATACGTCTGCGTCCAGGGATGGTGGTTTTTGAAATGGGAACACTGTCATCATTGAGTTTTTTGGACAACAACAACATCAACATAAGAGGCTTTTGTCCCAATAAACCTTTAATCGCATTATCTGTGGTGCTTCAGCTGGCAGATAATAACAGACAAAATAAAAAAATAGTAAATGGGAGCCTGTGCATTCCTTTCCCTTTCCCACACCAACATAATGCATGTT
>JAQNCA010000017.1:15421718-15488043 GCA_029783725.1 Acanthurus tractus | reverse complement strand
GAGGATTTAATTGTGGAATCAGCAGGTTTTTTTTAGATAATCAACAAATATCCCATGCAGTCCTGTTCTTTTGTTCTCCTATTGTTAAATGTCTTGTTTTATTTGTTAATCCATGTCTTTGTCTGTTGCATTTCCCCATGTCCTGTCAAGTTTCCCTCTTTTGTGATTGCCTATCCATACAAATGTGTTTCACCTGTATTTATTACCTCACCTGTGTCTCATTACTCCCAATCTATATATAGTCTCTGTGTTTCCTCTTTGTCTTTGTCAGTTTGTCTCTAGTTCTCTGACTCTCTCTTTGTTCCTGGATCCTGTTTCTGCTATCTGGATCTGTGTCCTTGTCTCCAACCTGCCTTATTTCCATGTGCACATCGGTTTGTTATTCTATTTTAGTTTAGCTCACTTTTGGTTGGTTTGTCCTTGAGTTGGTGTTTTACTTTGAGTTCTCTTTTGTAAAATGTGCGATATGATTGTGAAAGGCAATGCTGATATTTACCAAACTGAAGTTGAAGAAACAAACTGTAAAGCATTTTATTGGTTAGAGTTTTATGCATCTTGGCAAACTGTAGTCACCACTAGAGGTCAAAGAAGTACAACTTGGAGAGAAAAGAACATCATATTGAGCCAAAAAATTACTTAATGCTGTAATTGCAGGATGAGCTCTGTAGACGAGATGAAGAACTACAATTACATTTCATGTTGTGACAAGAATTTTATTGGTTTCAGGGTGGGAAAGCCTCAGAAACAAAATGTAGACATCATGAGATGTACAGCACAATGAAACTTTTCCACTGGAAGCTAGACAGTTTGATTTTTTCTAAAGGTTAACAGCTTTTATTTTATAGATTTGGCAGAGTGAAACTGCAGGGTTAAACTGTCATTAAATTTAGATTGATTTTATTAAAAGATTATAAACATTTTATAGATGTCAGTGGTAGGAGTTTGTTACAGCCGCCTTGCATAACCAAAGACAGTCTGTGGTAAATGCACCATCAACAAAGTTGCATGCATGTGTAAGCTTAACATTCTGTACAAGTCTGTAAGGCAATAATTTACAGACTGCTACTTAATATATATTAATATAATCAAACTACAGTTACAATAGTATTGTACAGATTTATGATAAAACTAGCATAGGATTAACATTTGAGGAGCTGTGATTAAACGTCAACCCATTGCCTACATGTTACTTTATTTGTTTTATAAACATTACATAACTACCTGACCTATTTAAGCAAAATTTTGTGAGTGTCAAAAAAAGAGAAAAAATCATTTGATTGTTGCAGGATTTAAAGATACACATTAACCAAACACTGTAGCATTTTTATTTTAATTTTATTTTCACTTTAATTTTTACATTCTTTAAATTCTTTTTTAAATTATTTACCACTTGAAAATACAATACATACATTTTATTTAGTTCTGTTCAAACACATTAGACCAAGGCAATGCCTTACAAGGCTGTATAAGGAAAAGATTTTTATGTACATATAACCAGTATTAAATACACAACATAAAGATATATGTTTACTTTGGATATCTGCCTGGTGACGTTAACATAAGTAAGGCTAAAAAAACCATAATTTTTATCAGTGTCGTGCTGCATTCCAGACATATCAGTGTTTTTGAGTTGCAGACTTTTTATTGGCAATAGATTTAAAGGGATAGGAAATAATTAAAAACATATTTACAGAAGATTTAATATCAGCATGGGTGACCTTTAATGTATTTTCAGCCATGCTTACAGCATAGCTTTCATAATGGCAATGTTGGTGTAACCTCAACTTGGTAAAAAAAAAAAAATATCACAACATCTACTAGATGAGTTGTAAAGTTGTGTACAATCACGGTCCCCACTGGATGAATACATCTGCCTTTGGTTATTCTGTGACTTCTTTTTCTAGCGCCACCATGAGGTTTTTATATATAAATAAAAAAAATCCATTACTTGTATATGGAATTACAGTGGTATTTGGAACACACAATTATGACCACGGAGTATGAATTTCAAAAACTTTGACCCCTTAACTACTAAGTGCCATCAAAAATTCTGGTTGAATAAATAAGTTTATAGCTGATAACATACAAAAGTAATCCATTCTTTTTGTTAAATGTCAATAGCAGACCTTAGCATGCTGACATCCTAAAATAAAATTATGAATGCTGGCAAACTTTAAATCTGTAAAACAACAGTATGTTTGCATTGTCATTGTAAGCATGTTAGCATGCTAATGCCAGCATTTAGCACAAAGCATCACGGTGCCTATTACAGCCTCACAGAGTGGCTAGTCTTTTTTTTGTTTGTTTGTTTTATTAAAAAATATGCTCTTGCGTGGTAACTTGGTACCTACTTATTTTAAGCAAACATATAGGTAGTGGTTTTCTGGGTTGCTATAATGGGAGGCGTCCATGTTTATTTTTTATATTTGCATAACTTTCCTTCCAATGGGCTAATAAGAGTATTAAAATCATACTGACTTGAATGAAATGCATTATTACCATAGTAACATTTGCTTCTACCATAGAAAATCAATTCTCTATAACTACCTGCAGCCACACTCTGCTACCTTCATCTCTTCGTAAAGGTATCTTATAGTGAGGCGTCCATTCTCCTGGTACATGACTGTGATGGGGTCGAGTTTGATGGGAACACAGCATGCCATGTTGGCCCGCTTAGGGTCCCTGATGTTGATCAGTGTCTGGATGAGGGCATGTTTTGATGGGGTGGATTCATCTGTCAGTGGATGGTAACACAGACCTCGACATTCGAAAGCGTCATATTCTGGAGGCGCCACAATCCAGCTGTCCCAGCCAATGTCTTTAAAGTTGACCTTGAGAGAGGTCCGCCGGCAGTATTCTCTCTCTGCCTTTCTTTTCTTTCTTCGTGGGTGCTGAGCCTCCAGGATCTCGTTTGGAAGCTGATCTTCCCTGTTCCAGTCGGCACCCGAGTGTAAGATGGTTTCTTCTTCATGGAGGATCATCTCTCTTAATTCCTTCTTCGTCTCCCATCTCCTGCTACTCAGGTCATCTGAGAAGACTATTAAAGCTGCTGAAGTGTTATCTCCAACAGACACGCTCATTTTGAAAAAGCCAGCTCCATCTTCTCCACGTTCAGAAGCCCCACAGTCCTTTCCATCCACCACTATGTCAAAAACAGTAGCTTCCTGGCCTGACCTGATCCCACTCTGAACAGCCGCGGTCACATCCAATGTCTCCCACATGCTCTGTGAGCCTGTCACTTCTTTGCCAACCAGTAGCTGTGTCGTTGACGTAAAATCCTCGTAGTCCACTTCATAGACTTTGACAGTAGCCTTGAAATCGTGGGAGGTGACCCCTGACCCGAGATCTGGGAGGAAAAACAGCTGTAGTTCAGCAGTGGTAATCTTTTCATGGCTGGGGATACTGACATTGAACTGCAGCCTGTGCTTTGACTTTGTTCCATTCGTCACAGAGATAGTGATATCTGTTTGAGAGATAAAGAGAGGTCAGTGTTCGTTTGAAACGGCTGCTTGGATCTGCAAATGTGGAGCAAAACTGAGATAAAACTTTCCAAGGAATCAGTTGCATTTAAAAATTATTGACGTAACTCTGACGTTTGTTGTGACTTTAAGTTATTTGATTAAAGGTGCAATGACTGAAAAAGGAAATTCGTCCTAATATTAGCAAGCTAGCCCAACTAGCTTTCACTAACTAGTCACTGTTTATGTTATAGCCAGTTAGCCTAGCTTCCTAGCTTCTACTTTCTGATGGTAACCCAACACAAATGCACAATGGGTTTTCCCTAATGTTGGATAAAGGGACAGATGTCTGATATAGCTAATATTTTATAATGAACTTTAGCCCCCTGCTAGTTACCGTCAACATAATGCAGCCACGTGATGTAATCTTAGATAGAAGAAACAATGTACTTTTTGTACAGAACTTTAATAAAAATATTCCAGCTATATTCTTGTTTTGAACAGACTGTGTTAAAAGTATTGTAACAAATTTTTCTAAATTAGACTGAATACATCACAATGTGCTCCATAAAGTGCACAACTAAAATTGATAGCGTGTAAGCTAGTATCGCTTGCCCTGAAGCTTGTTTCCATTTGGCCATCAGAAAATAAATAAGCAAGCTAGGAAGCAGTAATGAAGGTTATCATGAGACAATAAAATACTTTATTTAAACCACTGAACTATTCATCATTAAAAGAAATGCTCTGGGATACTCTACAGTGGTTCTTTTTTACCTCTGGTCCTGGGCAACCACAAGGGCTGGAAAGATAAGTCTAGAGTTATAACCTGAGAGGCACAATTCACAATTCTTCTCTCAAACACAAAATTGTCTCTTTTTTTAGACCTCCAATCAAATTTGAACATTTTTTAAGATAAATTAAAGAACAGAATATTTTTAAATCTTTAATTAAAATAAAGAAAAAGATTTTGATCACAGTTATTAGGGTTCACAGGTAAAAACTGATTTCTTAAGGGTTTACAGGCCAAAAAAGGTCCAGAGTCACTGATTTAAATATTAAAATAATGCAAAATTCACACTAAAAACCATGGTTGGATAATATTAATCAGCTATGTGAGACAACGTGAGCTATACATGCAGGATGGGATTTTCAAATACTTGCATGAAGTCTCTGAATGTGGTGATGACTCTGGAATAAAAGGCCCTAGGCCAAGAGTTGTCCTTATTAATAAATCTAGACACTGCAGATTGTTCTGTAATTACAAAGTTATGCCCTATTTATGTACCTTGGACAGTAAAGCTCCGTATGACATCAGACTGAGGGATCGCCGAGCTGTCCGAGGCGTACTTGTCATAAAGCTCCATCATAAACTGAGGAGGGTAAATCTTGCTGTGCTCCTGAGGAACATCTGACAGGTTGAGTTTCCTCAGAAAGCCCTCCTTCATGGTTCCCAAGAGGTTCTCCATCCTTGAGTCGCTGTCTTCCTTCTCCAGAACGTCCTCCTCTGACAGCTGTAAGTAGAGTCCCTTAGGATCCTCATTCTGGATGTCATTATTGAGAGGTTTACAGGTGCAGGAACCAATAGAAACCACCAGACTCAAACACACCTGGAACAGGAATGACTTGGAGCTCTGCATTTTGAAATTAGATTCTTTTTAAGCCACTGGGCTCGCACAAACTTTACCTTCTTCCCGGCTTGAAAACAGACTTTGCGATGGCAACGTTTGAAAATGGAGATCCCCAATGCAAGGACCACAGTCCTGATGTCCGCTCCCATGCTCCCAGAGTAAACAGGGGGACTTGTGTCAACCAAAATAGTAGCTTGGCCATGCTTATCACTGCCATTGATGCCTTCTTTTGGGCTTTGTTATCATTAGAGGGTTGGCTGCTAATGAAGATACTGTAAACACTTGACGGCGATAATGAGGGGAGGCACTGGAAACTGTGAGGTTACTGACAAGCAAGCATTTCTATAAAATGCCTTTTCCCAGCTTGAGGGGTGAAACTGTTGAAGCCAGTGAAAACAAAACACTTACAAGGAATGAAACAGAACATTGCATTCTTCACCGCCATCATTGCTGCATACGTCTTCCAAGTTACGTTTTTTTTTTCAACTTGTTTCCAGTCACTTGACATTGCAGATTGCAAACATGTTCTCTTTCAAGGCAGCAAAAAGGGAGTTAATATATTTGATAGACACTGATAATTGTAGCAACAATTAATTTTCAAGAGAAATAATCTTATTGACAGAGCACAAACAAAAGCAGTGGTATAGCTGTGAATTAAAAATTGTGTATCTTATTTTACACACTGTGGTTGCTTGGATCCAGGGCCCTAATTATACCTCAATTACAACAGATTGTCATTTGCCTCCTTAATTCTTGTGTTTGTTGTGTGTTGCAGTGACTCTGAATAGATGTCCGCTGTGTGATAAGTGGAGCCAAATGCTCAGATATCGAAATGAACTGAGCTGACCAAACACTGTTGACCACTGTTACACTGAGAGGGTCTAACGACAGTATGCTGTACAGATAGTGAAAACCTTCGGGGGAAATTATGCTTTGGACTATGTAAAAAAATTTTGACTCAAAACCGCACACACAAAGTAAATAAATAGATCAGTAATAAGCTTGGTTTAATACCAGAAAACAGGTGCAGCTACCACATCTGTTGCAAAAACACAGTTCACATGCAGAGTCCATGAAACATAATCATCTGCTGTTTAACACAACTGACAGCTCCGGGGTGGTAAGATGACCACCACAAGTTCTTCTACTGTAATGTGAACAACAGGTGCTTTTTGACAGCAAGTAGTCTTTGTCACAGCTGCCTCCTATTATTTCTGTTTTGGATTTTGATTGGTGCGGTTTCAGTGCAGCTTAATAGAGCCATCGTTAGCTTAACATATAGAAAATGTGTTGCAATATAACACACTCATTATAGCAGGTTTTACTAGCTTTTTGCTCCAAGATGATTTATCCTCACTGCTGTCAAGCTGGAGCTCAGGTAAATACCTCAGGGAATTCAGACACCAGATTAACTCTTTTATTGCTCTTTTACTTCATAAAAAAGGGAATGCATGTTCAAAAAAATCCACCTGTCCTCCTTTTCTTTTCAGTAACTATTTCAAAATATTAAATATTATATAATATATGATAAGTTGATAGGACAGTTTAAAGACTTCGACTTAGCTCTGTTTAAAGTTACTGCATGATGTGATTTTTCTTTATTAATTTATAAATGGAAGAGGCAAAGATGCAATGATTGGTTGTCAGACATGTGTCGCTTGTGTTTGAAAAATAATAAGAAGCTAAATTACGCATATTTTGCCCTTTTCATCTTACATGCAACACCTACAGAACACCATTTTCTGTAGACATTCATGTTGGCTTATCTCTTTGTAAACTTTTTATTCATGGTGTCTACCTATGACTACCCAACTAATTATTCCAAACAAACAAACAAACATTGAAATTCATCACTTCCTTTGTATTTTAGGACCAACTGGATTTAGAGTGACACCAGAAATGTTCATGAACTGATGTGGTTTCAAATTTAAATCTGATCCAGCATAAGATCTGACTCCACACAACTGGCAAATGCAGCAAAGGACATGATGTTGGTGGCCTCTTTTCTCTCTCCTGCATGTCCTTGATGGATGATGGGATCTGCCCCATGTTCCTGTTGGGGGTTTGAGCCCCAATCACAAGCCAATGAGTCTGAGGACGTTGGCCTGAGTCCGGCCTGTCATGGAATTTCTATCTTCCACCCACAGAGTCACTCAGCACTTGTTTCATGCCGAGTTTCATAAAATGCTTTCACTATGGCCCTTTCAAGCTTTCAGGAGATCTTTTCTATGGAGTCAATCAGTGATGACAGGCAAGGACAAAATCTACTGGCATGGGTCGAGGGAATAATGTGGTCTGCAAGAGGGGAATAAACACAGCAGGGGAAACTGGACGGTCATTTTACTTAATATGCAGTAAAAACCTATAAACCCATATAGGAGTTTGACAAATAGTCTTTGGTTTTTGATAACTGTTATAAATAATATAATAAGGCATGCAGTGACCAATGTATGGTTCCCATAATACAGGCATTATTTTCTAATTGCAAGTCAAGAAACGCAGAAGCCTCCATGTTCCTCCAGAATTTCTTTCTTGAGAGTGCGTTAGATTTTAAATAACATTCAGACAATCGAGTATCATTTTAACTCTCCAATTATTTTTTTTTCATTGTCAACAGCTCTTTAGCTACCTAATTTTACACAGTATTAATTTGTCACTCACTGTTTCCATCTTCTTCTGTAGGACCGATCAACTAAACTTGGTAGAAGTCTGGACCCAGTCAGGCTCTTTAAAGACGGGTTAAGTTTTTTGGCTACTTGAAGGCAGAGGAAGGAACTGTAAACTCAACACTGACGTTTTTATGGCCTTGTAAAGATGATATGGAGAGCTGGGAGCAAACAGTGTCATTAAGGCATCTGTTGAAAGCCATGTTCCTGTCGATTCAACAAACATAAGATCAACATTCACTCTCTTTTTAGCTCTAGTTTTGGTATCCATCCTCTTCCAAAGCTAAATTTTTCAATGTGTTCACCAACAAGATCCTGACTTTCTGTGTTGTGCAAAAGTGATGTAAAAGGGGGTTGAGTTCTGTCATGGAGAAGAACTGCCTACTGTGGTTCAAGATTCTGGTGAGAGTAATCAGATAAGAAAAGATTTTGGCCAAACAAAACAACACACTGAAAGACACTAAAAAACCTCATAGAGAGATGATCATTACCTGTTAGTCAATACAAGTGATTAATTTCATTTTTTATGATATGCTCCATTTATTGATATAAATATATTAACTAGCAAGGTTGATAAAGGTTTTGATAAAGAGGATTTTAAGATGAAATCACCATGACTGACTACAATGGGAGAAAAGAAAGAAAAAGAGAGAGAGAAACTGGTTATCATGTCATTACAATACTGCCTTCATGTAGAAGCTAAACAAAAAGAAGCACTGTATATCAATAATTTAAACCAAGATATCAGCCAAAATTTAAACAATACATTTGCAATCTACTACAATGCATATGTATGCTTCTGACATACAGTAAGTTGTGGTATGGTAAGAAAAAGTCTTCAAGTATCTTTGACTGTATGTACATTTCAGTTTATTTCCTCACCGTGCATACATCATGTGTATGATTTGTTAAAGAACACATCACATATTTAGTCAAATACACTTTAGTCACAAAGTTATATGGTTGGATACATTTATCCCTTTTAATGTAAGATGGATATCTACTATTATTACAAACTGTACATGTCATCTTTGCTAAACTGTATAGATGCAGTGAAGAGAGTCACTGAATAGCCACAGTTAGTACAAGAACATCCTCCTTGAAAAAGTTTCAGTCCCTTAAACTTTCCCAAAATGCACAGCAGGTGGCAGCAATGCACTGCTTTTGTTCTGTGCTGTAGCATGCAGCAGAAACAAGCTACATAATGCTTGAAGTACATTAAATCTCAATTGTGTCAATATATACAAGAAGAACAAATGACTACTGAAATATAGTTCAAAGGAGATATTACCCCTCATGCATTAATAACATGTCTTAATATTATATGGAAGGTGTTTACTGACAACATGTGCCGCTCTCTGTTAGCATCACTTAAGAGTAAGTACCATTTAGTTTTCATTAGTAACTACAGTATTTACAAGACAAGGGTTGATTAATTTGGTTGGATAAATGTGCTGCCAAGCAGCTTCTGTGTCCGTCAGACCCTTCTGAGTCTGTGAGTCAATGTGCAGTTCATCAGTTTGTCCACAATTCAGCTGAATCCTACAGACGGGCAGGCAACAAAAGGGATTGATGTGAAACCCAGACACTGAGCTCAGTAAAGTTTGAATTCCAGAACCAGGTCTGAATCCAGGCTGAGAAAGTCCAGATGAAGTCAAGTTTTATCCTGTGTAATATTAACACAGGCAAAAATCACTTTATAAAAGTGAAAATGTGCTGGAAATGGACCGAAAAAGCTGAAAGATGACGGAGAGCTGAAGATCCACCTGCAGGACTCATATTTAAGTGAAATGCCCAGCTTTGAAGAAAATTCAGACCATGGCTGGTTTGTATTAAGTACACTTCTCAAAACTGCTTTTAGATGATGGGAAAAAAATAAACGCAGTGTGTAGAAAAACACATCTATGAAAACTGTTAGTGGAGTCAACATCCGACCATGAAAGAGACTCGTCCCAGATGCAGCAGAGTTCTCAATGGAGACTCATGAACCAGAGCTCTGCCAACCGTATCAGTTCATCCTCATCACTGCTGTCCTCTGTGATGTGGAAACCTACACGTACATCCTCCTCATAATCTTTAATCTTCATGGATCTCGTGTCTTCAGCTCTATCGACAGGCACAGGTATCCACAGACATGCCGGGGTAAACCTTCAGCACCATATTCCTGTTTGGATCGAGGAAAAGAACACTGAGGGGGCTCATCTTCTCGGGAACGCAGCACGGTTCAGGGACGCCAGGGACGATTCCCACAGCTCTGACGATGCTCTGGATGGTGGCATGGTTGGAAGGGCGCACCACCTGAAGAAATGAATGGGTAGTTGAAGCGATCAATGCAACACAACTTCAAGGGGTATATAAAAAAGGACAAACTTGGATTTTAATAATGTGCAAGACTGACTGAACCAAATCTATATTTTTTTTGTGTATTTTAGAGGTTTCATATTGGCCTTTTTCTTTAAGAACAGTCAAACACTTTGTGTGTACATATCTCCTGGCTAATTTTTTTTAGTCTAGGTATAAATATGAATTTTGACTGTGTCTGTCACAAACAGCAAAATGTAACTTTCTCTCTGTCCACAGTTTACAGTCCAAAAGAAAAGACTCTATTTAAAAATGCATTAAAGACCAAACAAAACCCTATATTACAAGACATGCTGCTGTATCTTTAGTTTATTTGCCCTAACTTAAATGAAACTGCTGATGTGGGATGCTGAATCACATCAGTGCTCTAAAATCTGAATGAAAGGTTTCTCTGACTTACTTTAGGGATGGGAAATCCACAGGTTCCGGCGCAGTAGTAGGCATCAAAAGACTTTGGTGCCAAAACCCACTCGCTCCAGCCGATGTCAGCGAAGTCCACCCTGAGGTAGCGCCTGGAGCAAACCCTGGGCTCGCTCCACTGCCTCCTCCTGGCCTTTTTCATTGTCCTCTCATCGAAGCTCAGCACCTGGGGCTTGCTCAGGCCCTCATTGCTCTCCTGACCCTGCTTCCTTCCTGTTTTCACTGCCACTTTGGCTTTGGCTGGGAAATACGTGTTCTGCCACAGTTCATGGTTCTTCAAGGTGTTGTACTGGACCTCTGGTATATCATTGGTTTGGATCTGGAGGTGAAGCTCCCTCCTGATCCTTGAGGCTGAGGCCGAAGCTGAGGGTGATGCGTCCTCCCCTACAGGGAAAGACCCATACCTCTGGAGTGACAAAGCCACACTGTTTGGCTCATCTATGGCTCGATCATCAGCATATACCAAGATATACGGCAGGTTGGCTGAAGAGAAGTGCTCTTGGCCCTGAGGACTTCTCTGCTGCACCCTGGCTGCCCCGAACCCCATATTAAACTCCACGGTGACCACAAGCTCTTTGACATCCCTGGCAGCTTTCACCACAGCCGTTACATCCCTCGTTTGCCAAGAGCCTTTCTTGAAAGGAGCCAGAGTTATGTTTCCCAGTGGTGTTGCGAAAGCTGAGGTTTGGGATGACCCATGGAAGAGTAGCTGAGGGAAGGAAGGAGGAGATGGTTGCTGGATGCCGCCGGATGGATGGCGAGGCTTTCGAAGACGCCACGGTCGCTGGTGGTGGCGCGGCCGTTTGTACAGGAAATGAAAAGAGGCGAAGAGGATGAGCTCCGATTCTTGGATGGAGGACAGGTTGAACTGGAAAAATTCTCTGCCTTGCAAGACTCCTGGGAAATTTAAAAAAGAAATTAGAAGAAGAAGAATCAGATGATTGAAAGAGGAAAAGATCCTCAAGTTAAAAAACATCTGAGATTTTCGAGGAAGACAACTTTGTTTTCATCCTGTCTTTCATGCTTTATCTAAATTATATCTACTGGCCTTAAAAAAAAGTTTGCATAAACACTGATGAGCTTGTTGATTCAACCATACTGATGTTTTTTTTTTAAAAAAAGTGAGTTTCTTCCATGAACCTTTCCCCCTCTCTTCTTTTTCCTTCTCTATCATCTCATCCTGGCATGTTTGACTGACATAAATAACAGCATCCAATACATCTTCCTTCTGCACATTGTGACTGACATTAGCGGGAGGATGGAAAATATTAAGCTTAAGTGCCTGCCTCATACATGACTAAAAGCCTCATCCTACATCGCTATATTCTTGAAGCTCAACCTTGTCTCCCACACTTCCACCGCAGCCTGAAAGACAAACATTGGATCGGTCCAGTAGGTCTGTCGCAGGCATATGGAAATGCTTATGGGAGAAAGAGCTCCTCTGAGGCTTTTCACTGCGCAGCCGATGTCTGAGTGTGATAATAGGCTCTTGTCTAACACCTAGGCTGTTTCAGCTACCGGGTAACTAACGGTGTTAGAGACTTTAAGTCCCACTGTTCACTAAATCATAGCACTGACGGAGCATAGAGGTGATTATGTTTAGCCCAAAGGAGCACAAGAGCTGCTGTGTGATTGATAAAACACCTGTGTTTAGGATGTTTGGGATGTTGCTATAACATTTTAATTTAGATAAGATTATTTTTTCAAGGTTTAATTTTGTGCACAAGATTCAATCCTCAAGTTTAATGTAAACATTCTGCTTTTTTCCTGTAATGAAAAGTGCAACAACAATATATAGAATAAGCACCCCAGTGAGAAAAACAGAATTGAGAGCAAGAACATATAAAATCACATAAATGTTGAGTTCCACCTAAAGATAACATAAAACTGTTGAAAGTTATGTTGAATATAAATTTGAAGTATAAATAAAGAGACTATTATGATTTTAAGAATGTGCTTAGGCTTTTACAGTTGTAAATGTTATTTTAAATAATAAGAATAACCTAATATGCAGTTTGACGATTTTTATAATTAAAGAAAGAATTGTGTTACTAACATGTTTTACATTAATCACCAAAGGAGTAGCACCTTAATTATTATGACTTAAGTAACACAAAAGTGGGCTTCAACAATAAAAACGATCCTTATTTCAGAAAAAAAGTTTCGCAATTTCTTCCAGACTTTTTAATGTAATATATTCAGTTTATCATTGAGACGAATGTATGCATAAAATGTAAACATTTTTGACACATTATAAAAATCAGACTTCCCGTCTTCCACTCAGATTACCAGCAGAAACTATTAATTTTGGCAGGGATCGACCATAACTAACGCGTGTGGTCACTCACTCGGCACAGCTTTAAAACTTCTCACGGTGTTTCCGTCCCTCTGGCTCTGCGGCTCCTTGCTGTACTTCTCGTACACTTTGAACATGTTGATGGAGACCATGTCCCGGTTTGCGCTCTCACGCGCAAAGACGCGCTCCTCCACAGCCGGTGGAACCACGGCACCTTGACGCACGGCTTCACCAAGGTCCTCAAACACGAGTTTACCCCAGCTCAACTCCAGACTCAGAAATAAATGCAAAGTGAGAAAAAGCCAACTCGCCATGGCTAAACTTTTATACAATTTTAATTAAAAAGAAACGTGGAGAAACTTCATTCAGAAGCGCAACCTTTCTGTTTCTTGCTGGTTGATGCCCACTCAGATTTAAAGCCGGTGTCCAGGTAATCCGTGTCAGACCCGCACTCCACGGTTCACGGTCTACAGCTGTTTCTACAATGGGAGGAGACCGAGGGAGACGCATGCATGAAGCCTTGCTGCTTGATGACAGATGGTGACGCCTCGGAGCGTACAGCCAACGAGAGACATGCAGCTTTTTAGTTAAACTGCAAAAGAGTTTTGATTTGAAGTAGACAGAACAGCTTCCCATGCATATAAGAATATCAAACCTGTATTGTAAATATGCAACATTAGTTCACACCGTCACCAAAACGGATATAGAGGTGGAAATGTGAAAGGGTCATGTGGAGTGAACTTAGCACAAAAGTCTTAATATGGTATCAAAGCTGCACCATTTAGAATAATGCAAAAGCAAACATCTTATCTTTGTTGTCTTATATCCATGTATAAATAATCCTCAGATCGTCCTCTAATTGATCATATATTTCTTGTTGTGGTTGGTGAGAGTGGTAATCATGGAGCACAAAATTTATAAAAAGATAAACATGGATCCAGAAAGACAGACATGTAGCACAATAAATAATTACTGCTACTGAAGGTCCCTCTATCAAAACAACAGGAAAAAACTGATTTGATATCAGGGTGTAGCAGCGTGGGATCATGGGACTTGGAATAAAAGTTTAATTCATGTTACCTTTAGTCACATTTGTGGCTTCCTTTCTCTATCTGACTGGAGTTACCCTGGAAGTTAGCAACAGGTGACAAAATGAATCGCAACCATTACAATTATAAAGTTACTGTTTTCCTGAGTTTTGAACTATTGGCGCAGTGTAAGAACACTACACACTAAAATATGTTTTGGCCATTTTACCTTGGAAATGTGACATATTGTAATTTAGAGAAGCAAATAAACACAACTTACCACAAACATTTGTTCCCTAAGCTTCTTTGTATTTTCTTTGCTTTTTGTTTATATTGTCTGGCATTTTCTAAGACTGTAGTTGTAGTTTTACAGTTTAATTTTAATATTTATTAAGAAGAAAACAGAACAGGTCATTGAGCTAGAAAGCTTGCATTAGGTAGCAAACTTTTAGGTAGCAAACTCATTGTACTGTTTCTAACGGTACAATGAGTTTACACATTTCAAACATGTGTTTGCATCATTAACTTGTGGCACATGAATGTTTGCAAATTAAAGGACATGGTGAAACAAAGCTAATGAGCTATGATGGCTCCTTCAGTCTGGACTCTTGGACTTCCCGCTTCTTAAATGGACAGCACTGTCAAGATGTCTTAGTTGACTAAGTCCATCAAAGCTAAACTCTGTGTAAACATTGTATTCAATTTACCTGACAAGCCCAGAGTCGATCCACTGATTGCAACAATTTTACAGAAATGTTTGTGTGGATAGTAAACAGAGCTCGGCACCGATGGTTTTCTTTGGTAGAAAAGTATTTCTACTGGATAATTAAAATCAAACATATGAGCTTGGCTGCAAACCACCAGTGGTAAAAAAAAAAAAAAAAGATTGAAAAAGTTTTTAAAAAAGCAAGCAAGTAAAACCACTAAAAATTTAAAAGCTGATGGGGTTATCTCGGCATCAGGAGCTTGTCAGAATGAGTGACAAGCAGCCATTAACAGAGAAGAACCGCCTAACTTATATTTAGCTTCTCTTTGGCTCTCTGTGTTTCTAATGCAGCACAAAAGTTTCCCTGTGAGAGCGATGGCAGCAGGCTAGAGCCACCACGGGTCAGACAGCTATTAAAATACCTCCTACTGGTCCTGAGGGGGATCACAACGGGCTCTTTGACACCACCGTGTCTTACATTAGAGATAAAGGACTCTGCTGGGACTGGGATCCCCTTCAGTAAAACACTGGTGTGTTTAAAGGTCGTGCTGCTTCAGTGAAGGAGCCAGATAGCATCTGTCTCCACCCAGGGAGCTACCAAACTCTGCTATCACTCAGCGTGGGGCTGTCTAATTGGTTCTAATGGGGTTAGAAAAGCGAATGTTGCTCTTGTGAGTTTTCTTTTGATGGTGTACTGTTTTTTTTTTTTTTATGTGCGGTTTCAAAATAAACTTCAAAATTGGGATTGTGGAAGATGAGATCTGTTACACTGAAATAACTGTTAAATCCTTTTTTTTCAGACTGTTTTCCAACTAGTAAAAAACAATAGAATTAATCATTTGATCAGACTCTTAAAAACAAGCCTTGCTTATGTTTTCCTTACAGGCAGCGTCTTGTAGTCATGCATATAATGACTCTTTGCTCTTAGAAGCAAAGGCGACAGTGGCCAAGTGTTGGTTTTCAACGGGCCCCTTGGGAGCCGGGGGCCCTGAGAGGAGTTTGATGTGGTTTGAGTGCCACAAAAACCTCTTAAGAAGAGGGGGGGTCAGGGAAGATAGTTGGAGGCATGAAGGGGCATGGCTTTGATATTGGAGACCATGGTTTACATTTAATCTATTACCACAGACAAACATGGCCACAAGTCTTTATTTAACCTTAACGCAGAAGTTTCAGTTCCCTAAACTTAATAGGAACTGGTGGTAGATAAAAAAATAATCACATAGCTTGTTCTGTATAGTGAGAATTCATATTTTTATTTAAATGTTCTGGATTGGTTTTTGTATGTTTTGGCTTGGATTTGTCAAACTCCCCATGGGGTCGTTAAAATCTGTTGTAATAATTTTGCTCTGTGTGATCTTGAGCAACATATGTAGGCGTCATGTACAAACAGGGATTTATGGTCGTCGTCATTTGCAGCTTAGCTCCATGGTATCCGTTCAGGCAACGCAATGAAGTTGTGTTTGCAGTAACTGATTAATATCATCTGTTTCAGTCATGATTCATAGTGATTGGCTCAGTGACCAGCTGAGTAGGAACATCCAGTCAAATTCATGCAGATGTACAGCACAACCAATATCTTGATACTTCTGCTTCTGTGTTCTTGCCTCAAATGTTTGCTGCTGGAGCTGCTCCATCATCCCAAACTTTAACTTTTATACACAAAGGTTTAAAGTTAATTCTCTTGCAGCTAAAGCTTTGTTCCTTATTCTTTTGAGCGTCCTCAAACAACAAGTTTTTTTCAACAAAGTCCAACTGTATAAACATTTGCACTAAGCGGTGAATCCTATGATGTAACTGTCGGTGACGTTTTGTCACCTCTAGAGTTCCTTGAAAATTCATCTCATAAGTTAATTTAAAATTAGCTAAAAATCTAGCATATAAGTTTGGATAGAGTTTTTTCCTCCACCTCTGCTGACGTAATCATGTTTTACATTCAAACATGGTGCACAAGGGCCCACGTCCACAACCTTATTGCACCCTCTCACTCCTCAGAGTTACCCAGTGCCCTGCCAGAGCTTTTCTGCCAGAAAAAACACATTCTATGGAGATGGGCCCAAGATTGTCACAGTATTCTCCTTCATTGATTGCTTTTTGGTTTGAGGGACATAAAAAAAAAAAAGAATTTTACCACCGACATTTAAAGACTATCACACTCTATTGTGCCACCCTGCCTTGTGGAAGTACGTCAGCATGGAGGCCCCAGTTTAACATCGGCTCCTCTGGTTAAGCAGCTGGAGCCACTGAGCCAAAACTGCTTCACCACAGTGATTAGCTGCTGAATAAATTACCTTGTAACTTGTACCTTGTACTTCAAAGGTAATTTAAACCCTTATGAATACTTGTCACACCCACAGCAAACTCCGTAAGACCTCTCACTTAACAGCTTTCCTGCAAAAAGAAGTGGGAGAAAATGTCAGGGGGGAAGTTTAGACTGACAGGGCTCATAATTTGTTGAATTGAAAGCTGTTATTTCCAATGAGCATAAATTCTCAATGATCATAAAGTCACCTCATTAACGTGGGTTTGCAGCCAGAGATCAAAGAAGCGTGACCAGGTTCTGTGTCCCACACACGTCAGCCTGGTTACCAATATAGCTGCAAAACAAAGCCGAAAGAGAGGGAGAGGATGTAGAAAAACAGCCATTATAAAGGTGTTTAGGCACAAATATTACAACAGGCTTGAGGCTTTATGTTCCGTGACGAGTTTTTCACTTGTACTATGAATCAAGCAGTGAAATTTGTTTTTTTTAAACTTGTAACCTTACTGGAAATGTTACAGCTTATCATGTTTTCTGTGATTGGACATCTGAAAAAAACAATGATTTTCAGAAATACTTTTGGCCTTTTTTTAAGACTATTAGATTAAATAATTGATTTCACTGTCATGTTTGTCTATAAAATAATAACTAAAGTCCAGCAGCTGGTTAGCTTAGCTCAGCTTAGCTTAGCATAATGACAGAAGGAAGGGGGAAACAGCTTGTCTGGCCCTGTCTGAATGTAATAAAATTTGCCTTCCAGCATCTCTAAATGCCACTAATGATCATTGCTGTATTCAAATTGATTATGTGTTAATTTGTGAGCTTTGGTTGTACAAGGTTTTTCCCCCTTGAACATAGTTAGGTCAACTGTTTCCCCCTGTTTCCATTCCATGCCAACAGCTCCTTGTTGAAGCCTTATATTTAGCATGTAGACATGAGCAGTAACAAACTTTTTCTCCAAGAAATGTTGACTTGAACAATAATAAATGCCTCTTCTTTGTCGTGTGGATCACTGTGGCTGAACTGGTTGAGAAACAGTGTTGTTGTACAGTAATAGAACTACCAGACCAAGACGCAGGCCAAAATTCACATCCTCTGTCATACATTGAAAGTCATTTAAAAATTTTCATCTTGTATGACATCATGGGTGAGTCACCTCTCCCCCACCTCCCACTCCTCCTTTGCAAAGTACAATGGGAAGTGTAGCCCCCCCCCCCCCGAAAAATATGCTCTCATTCATAGAATATTTGCCTGGGGTGCTCATCAGGACAGGGAGGAGGACAGACGAGCCCACCATGTTTCTTTTGGCCCGAGACCCCATCCTTCATCCTCCCCCTTTTTCTCCTCCTCTTCCTCCCTTTGACTTGTTTTCATACTGCTGGCTGGAGCTGAATGACCATTCATGCTCGCTGCTGTTGGATATGGATGTTTGTGTTTGTGTGTGGGAGAGTCTGAGGGGCATGACATCCCTTCAACTGATGTCTGCCAAGCCATACACACACACACACACCCACACACACACACACACACACACACACACACATTCGCCATGCCCAGCTCCGCTGTGGATTCTGTGGCATACCTCCCTCATAGAGAGCCGCCGTCATGCCACTTCAGATCACATCAACATCACTCAGCTAAGAGTGACAGGTCCACACATGTACACACACACACACACACAAACGCACACACACTCTCTAGGAGATATCCGGTCAGCTCATGCATTAGTGTTGCAAGTAGCTGCAACGCTGCCAGCTGAAAGAGGAATGTCTGCTGGAGTCAGAGGGGAAACTTGTGCATGACAAATTTATGACTCCAGATCACTGCAATTTGCCTGACTTTATGGTGAAAAAACAACTGACATCTGAGGGGAAATTGACCACATTTAATCATTCATGCAGCACCTGGAAATCCCCCTGACAGTAGAGTCATCGGTGACGTGTGTGTGACAGAGAGAGAGAGAGTGTATGTGTGTGTATCTGGTGATGAATGTGATTTAGAAAAGGAAAAAATTCCCGTATCACAGGTTTTGTCTGTTTTCCATAAGTTTTCACATTGAGTTGAAATGCCCACCCAAAGATAAGATGAATAATTAGTTGGGTACAAATATCTAAACATCTCAGCATCTGTCAACAAATGGACACTGGCCAACTTGATTAAAAGAAAACTTATTTTCACTCCTTACAAAACTCTGACTTGTAGCTTGGCAAAATGCAGCTATGTTGATCTGCACTACTTACACTGGCTTTTTCTTAGCTTTCCTGGCTAACAAAGTGCAGGCAAACACTTGTAAAATGAACTTGCAAGCTTATTAAATGATAATTAAAATGTGTTTTTGAAAACAAGGCAGAGATGATTAGCTTATGAAATGTAAAAACATAAAATATAACCGCAATCTAATAAATTTACTCAAATATAAGTAAAACGTGCCTAGTTAATAAATTACTCAAAGTGCAAGTTGCCTCATAGTTTTATATACATTTTCCATTGTTTTAATTGTTTTTTAGTCATTTCTAATATTAAAAAAAGAAACATAGAGGCCCACTTTGGATTCAAGGCAAACTGATCACATTTTAATAACCTAAAAGGTCAAGATGAAACAAAAAAATTTAAATTTAAATTTAAATGCTGCTAGCTATTACATTTTTAATACAGTATGTGCAACTTACTATATTGTTATTGTTATTGTGGAGGTAAGGGAGGAGTTTACTGGAGACACGGCTGGCACTTTCTCTTGTGACTGTTCTTGTTTTCAGATTTGAATATAAAAAGTGTGGTCACATGTGGAAAGAATAGGGACTGTCATTGGAAGCTTTCTCTTGTTCTGGCTTTAGCTCCATCACCATTGTTTGTTTCCTTAATTAGAGGAGACTAGTTGCATAAGAGGTATTTGTCAAATGTCTTGAGGTAAACAGATTAAATATCAACATATACTCAACTAAGTATATCGAGCAAGAGAGAAGTATAGCTTTAAAAAAGAAATATAAAACGTACAAAATAAGCTTATTCACTCATGTGTGTTACTTGTAATGAGTTACTATCGACTCCTGCTGTTTGCACATCTTCTGCTACTGGAGAAGACCTCCACAAGACACTAGAGGGTGTGTTGAAATTCCCAGAAAGCCCTCACAGGTTCTCTGAAGTGTGGTTGCTTCTTGTTCGGCCTCCGTGCCTCCATGCGGTCTGCGCCCCTCGATGGATGTCAGCTTGACCTCGTGCCACGGGGCTGTCAGAGCCACACATGACGACCTGCTCATTTATCATCTCGCTGCAGACAGTGGGGCTGATGACTAACCGAGGTAATGAGCTGCTCTCGGCTGTGCAAGGACTTCCCTCCCGAGATCCAACTAGCATGTGCAGAGTCCAAAACCACAAGAACCCCAACAAACCCCACACAGCACCACCCCCATGTGGCTCCACGCAGAAAAAGGGCAGCAATCAGTGTGATGGATTTCAGCCCTGACACGGTTTTCCTCAAGCTGCCCAATTAGGAAAATACTTTCGGGGGTTGTTTTTCCTTTCTTTATCAAAGTTAAGTTCTTATTGTGTCTTACTGTCTGATCCAGTGGTTGATGTACTGTACTGTCAGCCAGAAGATGGATTGCCTTTAAAGGGGAAATTTAGTTCCATTAATGTTAGGAATAAAGAGTTCGTGAAACCCCTTTGCACATAAAAAAAGTGAGAAATCAGATCTTAAGATAGGTGCTGAACTCAGAAACCAAAGACAGTCAGGCACAAATACGCTTTAAAACTTGCTGACAGACCGACTTGTTTGAAAAACGAGTTTTCTTTGCTATTCAACAACTGAGGAGTCTGAGGGAATCCCACTCTGCTCTTCCTCTCACTAATCATAAGAAAACATGTCATAGGAAGCCTCATAGCTGAGGCCCCAAGCCTTCCTAAACGAAACGTCAGTCCATGACTGTGTGACGGATGAGTCTGAATGTCTCCCATGAGGAGAGCTTTCATTAGTAAATGGTAATCACTCTACTCGAGCGCTTTCAAGACTGCAATTATCTCTAAGCAAGTTGTTTTGGTAATTCCTCCTCAGAGGTCCCCGTCTGAGAACAATCATCCACAATGTGTTTGTCAGTTAATGTGAAAAATTGACAACGATCTCAAATTGCACCTATTATTCACATCTCAGGCTCCTGGAACAGCTGTATTTTAAAAGCCAGCCATGATTGCATATCTTTCTTTGCCAGTAGGAACGGTTCGCAGCACCGGGCGCTCCAGTCCATTTCACACTCCAGGAGCAGACTTGCGCTTGTACTTGGCTTCACCTTGTTAACTCTCTCCTTGTTAACCACCTCCACACTGTGCTGTTGTTTTGACTGAACAGAGGACCAAGCAAACTTAAAGCTGCCACTTGGAAATTAAACACATAAATTACAGTTTAAAACTTGCTCATTTGTACAACAAAACCAGATTTGTCTGGTGCTTCTACTGCATTACAATTACAACTTACAATTGGCCCTGTTTTTTGAGAACAATGATTAAAATAATAAATCTTTCTTGAGTTATCAGTTGCACAAATAGAGGCTTAGTTTAGGCTAAAAAAAATGCACTTTAAAGCATCTAAATGGATGTTATTTTGTGAATGAATTTGATTGAGAGATAATGCAGTATTACAAACAGGAACAACAGTGCAAGTACTTGATGGATCGCATTTAAGTATAGGAAGCTCTTTAAAGTCCAGTCAGGAATTTTTTTTAAACTAGTTTAGAAAGTCTAACCTGTTTTCTGTTTTATTTCTTAAACTATTTTCCTCATGAAAATCCAGTTTGTAACAGTTTTTGCTACAATGACCTGCTCTGCTTCCAATCCTGACAGCTGCTCCTGGCTCACCGCTTCCCACATAACATAAGCAATGTCTGCACTCTGATGCCCAAACATCATAAAAAAGATAAAAAGCAGATGCGTGATCATGATTACGGGCAGAGCTCCAGCATGTCCACTTTTCTGATGTATGTATACCTCATCATGTTTTACCATAAATACTGTAAACTCTGGTCACTTCACAGGAGAAATAAAATCTGTCTGTCATAGTAATCATTGTTAGTTGCATTACCTGTTTTTTAGACCAGCACTTATTGTTTGTTTTTAGGCCATTTGAGGGTAGCACTACAAACTTTAGCATCTTTGCTATATAATCAAAAAACAGCTGCCTATCCATACCAAGTCTCCAGGATGTGCAACAGGTTTTGTAGCCTAGTGGCTAAACAGTCTACGTACATGTCGCATGATGATAAACAGTCTTTTTACCATAAGTGTACATTGTGAAAGAAATGGCAATAAAATGATGGATACATTTTTTTGGCATCACAAACCTCACAAAAGGTCTCCAAAAGATGCAAGATTCTATCATTTTATTCCCATTTAAATTAGCAGAGGGCTAAACATGAAGTTAGCAGGCTCGGCCTGCAGAGGTCTCTAGTACACATGCCTTTATGAACCCCACTATATGGAAGCTACGCCGAAGATCTGTGTAATTTTATTACTCAGAAGTCAAAATTTTTTGGCTTCATGCATCCATAACCAACTTTGAGAGAAAAGAACAAAGTCTTGCCTCTGATACTGTATCCAGGTCTCCCTGATACATCCAGCAGATACAGAGTAACATTAGCATTCATTTGGAGTTATGTGTCTGGCCAAATGGAAGTCAAATATTCACTTCGCTTTTAGGTCTGCTTATGTCTCAATCAACTCCAGAGGGAAATATCTGGCTCTTAGCTAAATCTTGCGCTGCGTTTGCTAGCTAGTTGAGCTAGCTGAGCAGATAGCAAACAACAGGTATTTCATCACTTTCTCTCCATAACTCAGCAGTGACTTAAAAGATTACATAGGCACAAGTAGCTTTGCTATGTAATCGGTCCTTTAATCAAGGTGCACGAGGTGTGATTAAAAATGTCTGAGAAGTTGTCGCTCCACACTCTCCTCTACCATTTGGCTCCTTGTGAAGTCTTTCTGTTTCCCAGAGTGAAGTCTGGTCTCTGACCTAACTTACAGATTCATGGTTAAATTGCAAATGCACACATACCAGTGGTCACAAAAATGCATTTAGCTCAGGTGCTGTAACTTAATATTACTCATAAAAGGTTTTTGCTTGCATCTGCTCCTTATACATTACCACGCAGTGCTCCATTTGTGCCCAACAGGGACAGTTTTGGAAATTTTTGATTGCACCTCCTATGTGGTAAAATGTACATGTGTAATGTGTATTCACGATATTTTTTATTGCTTTTTACAAGTTAAAACTTTGTGTATATGTGCAGTGTCTTATTTCTAAGTTGGAGACAGCAGCAGCAAACACTGAAAGCTGGCACTGGACAGATTTGAAGGCATCAGACCAAAACTATACAGTTCATTCACTTCAGTTTGGCTTGGCTCTGTATCGTGAAAGTGCTTTCTCTTTACAGGAAGGCCCCCTGTTGTTTATGCCTGTGATGAGCTGAAGCAGGAGGAACCAGCCATCGAGCGAAATGCTCCATCCTCGCTGCTATACATCACTTCAAGGGCTAACCTATAGGAAGGGCCATTTTCCCATCATCCCTCAGTCACTGAGGCAGTTGCTCTGTACATTAATGGACCAAATGGACTGACGACTGGCACCAAGCGCTCTCCATCTTTCTCTCTCCCCCTCACTTTATTACTCAGTCTTTGTATACTTTCTCTCCCTTCCTCAGTCCACTCATTTCTCTCTCTCTCTCTCTCTCTCTCTTCACATCTGTCTCTCACGTTTTCTCTCAATCCTGTTTTCAGCATTTGGTCTTAGCTGTCTATAAATCACTTGTCATATCGCTGTGACGTACTCCGGCCCTGCTGAGGCAGCCTGTGGTGTGATTTAGCCTCGAGTTGATTTTCGTGCAGAGTGATACTTTGTATGTCAGTGCCTCTGTCAGTCGCACACAATCCGGCCAGCCCTGAACTTTTTATTCTCTTTTCAAGCCGGAGAATGGAATTAAGTTGGTGCATTACAGACTTCAGTTTTTCTGGCCAGGCACATTGTTTTCCTTGGCCGCCGCTCTTAAAGTCTGTTGAAACTGGCCTTTTTTTCATGTCTATAAATGGGCTCTTTTCATGAATCCATGAGGGAATGCCTGCTTTTTGAAGGGATTTAAGAGGATACTGTACTGTACTCAGTCAGGGGCCCTAGATTTGTGCTCCATATTCACACACTCCATCATATTGAGGTTAATATGGTATGGCTGGGCTTGCTGTATATGAATTGTCATGGTATTTATCAAAATGGCTTGCCAAAGTGCTGGAGACGGGAACAACTGGTGGCGATGAGAGGGGTTAGTGAATTGCTTCCTGTCTTTGAGAGCTGATGAGTGAAAGAGAGAAGGAGGCAGCAGGCACAGACAGGACAGATAGCAGATAAATGAAAGAGACCAGGGGAGTTATGAGAGAAATAAAAAAAGGGAAGCATTTATGTATTGAACAATGAAAACACTTAATCATTATTATTATTATTATTATTATTATTATTATTATTATTATTATTATTATTATTATACTCGTTGTCATATTGTGAAATGGCACCTGCAGCAGGTATATAAATAAATAGAAGGAAAAAAGCACTGCAGACTGTTGACAGTGACTGCCCAGCTTGTGTCTGTAAAATTAAATGCAGCAAACTTACACTCTCCCAAATTTCTTAAAAATCCACAAAAAGCCAACTTTGGAACTTGAAAAATAGTTAGTATCTTGGTACAAATATTATTTGTTAATTTGCTGAGAATTAGATAAGAAGATCTGTTGTCATTTCAACTACAGTGAGCAGCCTGTTAGCTTAGCATTAAGATTATTGGAAAAAAAGGTAAGACAGACAGAACATAATATGATTTTTAAAAGCACTGTAATTGCATAAAAAGCCATTCTCTCAAGTTGTTTGAACTTCAGCAGAAAACTTGTGTGGCAGTTTATTCCAACGCTTTATGAATTGACTTCATGAACAAGAGAGAGAGTTGAGGGAAATCTAAAAAGCAGCTGAGTTTCTGGTCAGTACTGCGTTCAGTCAGAGGCTGAACACACATATTCAATGTAAGACCAGTTGCATATTATTTGTTCTGTCTCTGACTCCCAGACTTTCACTGTTGGCTTTTCTCCCATAAATACTAAACTAATACTTCAAATGATCCCATCCTGAAGGGAGTTCTCTCACTGAGAATGTCCATTCACATGAAACTTAAGCTCTCTCTCCAAACATCAGCTAAAGTGATGTTATGTTACGGTTGTTTAATGGTCAGTTTTTCTCCTTTTTTGAGTTTGTATGGTTTTTGAGGTTTTGGGGGTTCCTTGCTCTTTAAGTGGGAGGTAATATCATGTTACTCACCATCTCTATCTTGAGCTCAACCCACATGCCTTAAACTCCACCAATCCTTTCATTCCTGCACCCAGAAATATTCAAAAAGTTATATTTTCTCTCCACTTGTCCTACTTCTTTGTTTTTAGTATATATGTTATTTTGTGTTGTGGTTATTTTGGCATTGTTAAACCATAAGCCACATTTGATGTAAATTGATCTTCTGTCCAACTTCTGGCCCTAATTTGATCAATGTACGAGAAAATAAATTCAGATTGGGATGATTTAACACTGCTTCAAATTTACGTGGATCTCTTAAAGAGATGTAAGAGAAGTGATATCCCGTATTATTATTTTTAATATAAATCACTTATAAAAATATAAGCACTTAAGTCATTGTTCATGCATAGAACATTTTTAACAAATGCTTTATGGCATTTCAACATACAGTATGTGACATTTCCACATACAAATGTATAAAAACCAACATTTTTTCCGAAGTTTTTATTTTGCATGGTCTTAGATGATTCCAGCAATGTTGAAACCCAGAGATATGCATAATTCTGTTCAAGGGTATGTGATTTTTATTTAGAACCTTGTCACCAACTTTTGGTGTAATTAGAGAGTGACAAACGTAATGTGATTAAAACTTTACAATGTTACCTGGTCTGTGAACATTTCCTCTTATAGTGACCACGATCACCTGACTCTCTAGTTCCCTTCAGCTCTAATAAACTTTGTAGCGTTCTTTGGCTGATTGTTCCGGTGATTCTGCCCACAACTTTCCTATTTGAGTCCACTCTTTCCACTCTCATTAAACATGTTTCTAACCGCATCTCAATTACAATTCACAGCCGTCTGACTTGCACTTGGACATGAGTCAGTTTTTGTGTTGCAGATTGCACAAACTGAACTCTGCAAGCTAACTGGAACTTTAGTCAGCATTTTGCTTTGAAGTTACTTCTTAGCAGAACATTTTAATAAACATTTTCATTCATAAAACACCCCATGGTGATACTTTGATCGGCATTAATGTGTGCAGCAGTGCCTTGTATCTGCAGCATTACAGTCAAAGTGACAAAACCTCAACAAAATTTGCCTCAGATGTATAATCTCTGTGTATTGTTGTATCAGACTCTGCAGGACCTTTTACTGTCAAGTTATAAATGTGTTGTCTCTGCTTTCACTGACACTAATTAAGTCATATTTCTATCGTAGCAGACTATATGTCTTACACACACACTGCATGCACACATATATAATCTTGCCAGTAACTCAGCACTGACTTCAATTGAGCAAATTCCTGGTTCCGACTGAGTTGTTTCTGTAATGACACTCTTCCACCACACACCATGCTGCTTCAGCCTCTCTCAGGTTGCTGTTAATGATCGTGTGACCCAGTCCTGAACTTCTGACATGAAATACCTCAAATGTAGTTCAATTGTAAAAGTTCGACTGCTGTGTTTATCAAATCAATGTGAACTCTCCCTCCGTCTCTTTCCTTTCTGTCCTCCCCCCTGCTTTATCAAATGACACAGAGGAACTCCCAGCTCACAGCACACTTTCTCTTCTTTCAGGCTTCCTGTTAGTCAGTCTGTTTTTCTGCGTGTCAAACATATGTTTTAGAAGTGAAGTCAGGCGGCTACTTTTTGTCAAACACATCTCAGTAAGATTCAACAACAACGCTACATCATAGTTCCATGAGAGAGAAAAGAGGCACCAGGTCACTATTGAATTGAATGATATTGAATCTTTAAATTTTGACAAAACAGCAGCTGCCAGATGCAAAATTCTGAAAGCAGTGCCAATGTGCAACTATGTGCAGTTCCTCTAAATTGCTACTGGATGGATGTATAATAAAAACCAAGATTATTTTGAAGTAAATGGGGAGAGACACAACTTTTTCTCATAATTCAAAATAAAAGTTAAATTCTTTTAAAAAACCATTTGAGCTTGTTTAAAATTGGGATTAATGGCTTTTTGAAAAAAAGATTTTTAGGTGCTTTTAAAATCAGTCATACACTGATCTTTGCAATTTTCACGAATGCTTGATTAAGTAGTTGAGTCTTCCTCCGCAGAACATTGTGATCTCAGCTGCTACTGTAGCTTCTGCTAACATGTTCATCATAGGTGGCTCTGAAAAAATGTGGTCTTTAATTAAACAGTTAAGCTTCAAAGTTTTATTTTACTTTACAGCATTTGGGGACAAAGAGCAAACATATACAGATCATACATAAAGTTGTTATGGGCAACTTGTTGCCTAATGTTTCATCTATTAGAAACAACAGCTTATCATTAGCACTCAGTCATGCCACCAGTCAAATGTAACACCAATGTGTACACTCTTTGTAGCACTGTTTTGGTCTCCACCAACTAAAAACACATCCAATAGTTTAATAGTGACATGTTGTGATTTTGTAGAGAGGATGTAAGAAGCTATCACCTCTGTCTTCTCTGCATTTGTCCAGAAAAGAAAGAAAACAAATAAATACTGTAATAATTTTTAATATGCAGAGGTGAGGGGTAATTATCGCTATATTTGTCTTTATAACTGACCCTTTTTACAAATAGCTACTTAAGCCATCATTACAAAATATTTACAAGTGCAGCTTTATTAGGGATTTGTCCGGGGGCAGGGTTGCTTCACAGGTGTTGAAGCAGTTTCACGCAGTCCTGGTGCTTAAATCAGCCCTGAGCCTCGTCTCTTAGTTGAGAGGCTCTTAAAAATGTAGTGTTTTGGTTCAATCATCTCTTTCTGCGGTTACAGAGACGCTTAGTTTTGTATCCAGAGCACAAAAGTTCAGCTCCCCTGCCATAAAACACGAAACTGAGCTACAAAACTAAAGATATGTGAGATAAATGTGGTGTCACAAATAAACCATCAACTAACCCACATTGTCCACTGCTGTACCATTAAGTCCACAGCTTATCCTTATTTATGAGGACAGGTAGAAGGGGCTTAGAAAAACATCAGAGATGACAGAATATGAATATCAGATATCGAGGTTAAAGCGCTGCTCTGCGGGCAAAACCAACATCCGTGTGGAAATGACCCAGACGTAAGACGTCCAGAATGAATCCCAAAATCCGACATCTGAGGGAATCTGAGCCTGTGCATGCGTGTGTGTGTGTGTGTGTGTGTATGTGTGTTGGGGTGAGATGAGAGAATGATACAGATAACAGGAGTGTTTCAGATTTGTCCGCATGATTTATTTTCAGGCTTGCTCGCCAATAAAAAGGCTTGTTAATTAAATTTAAATTAACTGAGAAAGAGACTGAAAAAGAAAAAAAGAAGCAGGGATTGAGAAGGGACATTAAAAGAGAGGTGCGGATATGAAAATAAAGATTAAGGAAACAAAGAAAATGAGACACTGAAACAAAGACAGACGCGTTAACAGAGACAGGCAGACTGAAACGCACAATAAAAGCCAGAAAAAGAGCCTCATCTCGTCAGTCAGGAAGGTTCATGAGTGATAGCAGCCAAAGGCCCAGAGAGCTGCCCCGTCCCCGCCGCCTCGCGCCCTCTGCTTTATTTCATCATGAAAGTTTTATGCGTGGAAAAATAACACAAAGCGGAGCCAAGTGGCTCTATGGTTGAGAGAAAGACAGAAAAAAAATCGGAGCCCTCTGAGACAAAAGGCTTCTGTTGTTTCTAAATCAACGTTAATTTGCAACTTGGCGGACCCCTGCCTCGAGGAAGCTTGTGGTAAAGAAAAGAAAATGAGTCAGGTTATTTTTTGCTCATATTTGCCATCTGAAGGTCCATGGTTGTTTTTATGAAAACATTGCGGTTTAGCCTTTAAGTTTGGACCTGACCTCTGGCCCCTCTCACACCCACATCCCTCCCACCCAAAATGACTTTTTACCAAATGGGAATGGATGTAGTGTCAGCGATGAATCAGGGCTAAAGCTCCATCCTGGGATTTGCCCACATCACAGCAGAGGCCCCATGTAGGAGCTTTTGTCCTCCATTTGTTCTATGAATAATTTGTTCTTTGATACCACCAAATGGAATAAAGTCAGTATATTTTAACTTTAATCTCCTCAAACTTCAAACTCTCTCGACACTCAGTTCATCCCACGGATCAAAGAGGTCACAGGAGCAAAAGTGCAGAGGTAAAGTAAAACGTAGGATTTATTCAGTGACAGAACATTAAACTTTATACGTCCCTGTGGGTTTCACTGAAGCAACAAAAACAAAGAGAAGCTAAAGAGAAAGAAAGGAAACTCAACATATGAAAATAAGTAACATTTCTCTGACAGTTTCCATGAACTTTTTCTCAGCTCTTCTCATTTCCATCTTCTTTGTTGCGATTATCAAAAACAGCATATAAGCTTTTAATGGAATTGGATATTTGGGTTCAATAACCTAAATATATATTGTAATTTCAGGGCTCATAATGGAGGGATAAGAAATTAAACTGCAAAGTAAGGTCAAGGTCAGTCTTTTTCCTGTCATTGTTTCAATAACCTCAAGTTTAGATTAGCTGGAATTTTGATACTACAGAAATTTTGTTTGAATTTTTAGTAAATCTACCTAATCCACAAAACACTGCATTGACTGTCTTTGCCCTGAAAGTCTTAATGCATGTAAAAGTGAATCATAAAATACTCCATTAAAGTGGTGTGTAACGGCCACATTTGGGCAGCTTGTTAAATTTCACAGCCACGTATCCAATAGCTGTTGAGAAATTTAACTCAGCCAATGTCACCAATGTCAGTAGGATTCATCCTCTGGGGACCATAAATAACTTCATGGCAATCAGTGCAGTAGCTTTTACGATTTGAAGGTCAGGTGAACAGATAACTGACTTACCAAAAACCCATAATTCATAGATCCATGCCATTAGCAAACAGAAACACTGGCACAAAGGAACATGCTAGCCCAGCCAGCCTGCTCTTATTTACAGCAAGCCAATACTGAAGCTTTGCTGAGCTCCTCAGCTTTTCATCCAGACAAAGAAGTTATCACTCAGCATCTGTCTGAGACCCGTCAGTCTTTCCAAAGTAAACCTGACAATATTAGACACTCATAGTAACCGCTGCACCCAGAGCGGTGACAAAAGAGCGACAGAGACCCAAGATGGATGGCTGTTTGGGTAGAGTGAGGGGCTATAGGAGGTTAGAGTTCAAGATCCATACATGCAAAAGTCAAACCAACAATCAACCAAGCCTACCTCAGTACTTTCTCCAAAACCTAACCATGTACGTTTGTATCAGAAACCAAAGTGTGTGACAAAAGGGATGGCATTTGTAGATTTTGGCTAAAAGCAACCAACACCTCAACACTTATGGTTACAGCTTTTTGAAAGAGATTATCTATAGAATTTGAATATGTCTAAAATGACCCTCCCTTATTGTATCATTAAAAAAATGTATACAAGGGCTTATTTAATACTATTTCAGTAGCCCCACATTCACATTTCTACTACAATATACATTTAGTTATTGATGAGTTTTGAAACACACATCAAATGGATATGAAACCTAAGCAGCTGCAGCTCACTGTGAAGCTGCAAACCAAACACAGCCTGATGAGTGAAGTGACCAAAGACAGAAAAGGAGATAGACAGACAATAAAGGTTAAGAAAAGTAAAAAAAAAACATGAAAGAGAGCAAATATTTTACCCATGTTCCGCTCTACATTCACCCGGAAAGAAAAGCATTCCTGCATATTCCTTCAGCTTCAAGAGGTGAAATAAGAAAATTCCATCCATCGCTGACAATAAAGACAATGTTATTGCAAGACGCACAGTGTTGGGTTACATAGTGTTTGTCTCCCTGGAAACAAGCCCATTGGAGAGGCTTCAGGGTTAGCAGGCGAAGCGAGATCAGAAACAGGTGACGGCCTTCCCTTTATCATACCGTCTCTGCTCTGCATACTGCACGAGGTGGGAGGAAGCCTGACGCCAACGGCAATTTTGTTTAAAATGTTCATACATGACTGTTTACTTGTCAAAAGCAGAAATATTTAGTATGTGTTTCAATTGACAAAGCATTACAAAGGGCTTCCTGGGATGGTAAAACTCTCTAAGCAGCTTGAGTCTTTTCTAGAGAACCAGAGTGTTAAATGTGTGACTGAGCTGAGGGACCCTGAGCTTCACCTGACTGCCATCGATCTTCATTTACGTGAATTGTGCGTGCGTGAAAGCCGGGTCTGGACTTGATTGGGAGGCGAGTGGAGAGGCGGTCAATTTGTCATCATTTGGGTGACAACTTGTCTGACTGACATGCTCCCACAGTGACCTCCCTTTGTGCTTTGAACTGATAACAAAACTGTATGTGTGTGACTGAGTGTGAGGAAGGGAAAAAAAAAAAAGAAAAATGACAATGTTGAAGGAGAGGGCCTTGAAAGGAAAGGCAGGTTTTCTGAGTTAAACGGTAAAATTCAAAACTTATCCACAACTCCTTGTGATATTCCCCATTTCAAGACTTTGATATTCAGAAAGATGAGTGATGATGTCATGATGTTTTGATTTCCAGCCAGTTATCCAACCTCTGCAGTACTTAACAAGATAAACACAACACCTTTCTTTATACTAAATTATGATAAAAGTTTTAACCCTCAATTTAACTTTACAACAATTAAAAGCTGTCTACTCTTGTTTAGCATCAGAATTTGGACTCTTAGATCTATATTCATATTTAATGTGACTATATAAAACAATTCGGTAGACTTGATAATGAAGAAATTGGCTGTGTTGCTTAGACTTCAAGATGGATGGAACACAAACAGTGTGAGCATGTGTGTCTCCACCTGCCTGCAAATTTACCTGGATACACCTGTATGCAAGTCGATCTTTGTATGTATTGATACTCTATAAATAATTGCTTAATTTGAATTTTTATTTTGGGCTTTAATGTGTTTACTTACATAGAGAAACATTTATTAATTGCCAACATTTCTAAATGTGTAGCTACATTTACTTATCTGTTACTAAATAAGCACGTGTCCCTGTTCTGTTTCTCGCTGTTATGATGGTATGTTGAAGAAATAGATCTGATTTTAAAGTTTAAAGTTAGTTTAAAAACTAACATTTCACTAGGGGGCGTTGTTATGTTTTGGCACTAGCTCATTTAAGTAGCTAAGACCTGGTCACGGAAAACAATGCCTTAACTTGAGGAATAATCTGAAGACATAAGTCTCCCCAGATGTATTTAGTGACAATTAAGTCACATTTTCATGTCAAATGCAACGCACAGGGGGAGGCACTAGGTTTTGAGCTCAGGCTAGTCATGTAACACTCTCACTGTGGTATTTCAGACAGTCATCACCAGCGGTATTTTATGAGAGTAAATGAAACAGCTTGGTTTTAATGATTTAAGAAAACCTACAGTTCATGATTAAACTAAATCTGAAGTTGATTAAAACAAGTAATGGGTTCTGTTTCAGAAGCTGCTTTTGTAATTTTATTTTTACAAGAAATCAGTAGCTGAACAAGTAACCCTGCACATGGAGCCGGCCAGGTACGCGGGCAGGCGAGGCTGCAGGCATTGTGAAAGCTGAATAACATCGTCTGAAATGATTTCTTGGACAGAATGGATGGAATAGAAGATTAGTTCCCCAGAGAGAGGACTGAAAAGATCCGACCTCTCCAACCCTGCTGGATGGAGGTCCACTGCTGAGGCAGACAAGATGTAAGAAAAGGCTCTTTCTCTCTAGATTTGAACCATTTTTATTTTTTGGATGAATAAATTAAAGAGAGACTGGCAAGTGTGTGTGCCAACAGTTATTTAGAGTTTCCCACCTCTTAAAGTTGCTTCACAGGTCTTTCGTTGTTCTCAGGGGCCAGCAAGAGCGAACGAAGTAGAGGAGGAGGCGAAGTTCAGTTTTGATCAGTTCTGATACACAAACTGAAAGATATTTTAGTACAAATTTTGTCTCTCACGCAACAGAAGCAGAGCTGCATTCAGGACACTCATGTCTTCAAAAATTCACTCAGTTTCTATTAATGAGAAACTCAACCAGGGCCCCCTCTTGACAGTTCTTTTCTTTCACTGATCCTCATTCGCTATGAAACAGTTGCTAGATAATGATCAATCTAGAGGTGAAATTATGTGAAACAGCTTGAAACTGACAACTGCCAATAAAACAGCTTTATGTGCAGGAGAGATTAAATGACGGACAGAGAGGAGAGGCACAGAGAAACAGGAGTCACTTTACTTTCGACCTTGTAAAAGTAAAAATTAAATCACACTGAGTCAAGTATTAATATATACAGCTCCATAAAAAATTTGGGCCTCACTAATATATAAAACTGTGGCTATGGCTTTCATCAGGTCCAGTTTATAGTGAGTCTAACTGTGGGTGCCCATAGTGCTGCAATAAGTCTGGTCTGTGAGTATGTATGTCTAATATCAAAGCATCACCTCTGATCGCACGGTGTGAAATAATCATAATCACTGGGTTTCTTTTTGAAAGGGTTTCTGGATGTGCGTGGTTGGGCAACACGAACACTGATCTGTTGTATTTAGAAACAGTGAAATCACTCTTCTAACATGTGCCACCTATGTGTCCCTGTTTAACCATGCTAGCATTAGCGCTCCAGCGTCAGACTTTGCTCAGTGTTAACGTGTCACCCACATTACATCACATCTCATTTCTGAGCCGAGAGTGTGCTTGATAGTTTTATATGCATCATTTATATGCATCAAGCTAATTTTCATTTTAGGTGGATATTAAAATAGTCCTCCTGGATATGAATCACTGACTGCATCAGTTTTTATTTTGAAATGTTGTTGTCAAAAATTTGTTCTGTTTTTAACATAACCCAATAGTATTGCCTTATTGTATATGCACTTCACAATTAACATTATTAACATTAAAATTTTATTTGTGCTCTTGTTTCTTGTATTCCGGCTGCAACAATAAATACACATATAGGTGATGAATTTCGTCACAGTTTATTCAGACATTTTATTCTGCACTGCACTGAAAAACTACCATGATTGGCCATTTTTTAGTAGAAAGCACGGATATTTTTCCATCCTGTAGAAGACGCTAACACCATGTTTTCTTGTCAGTTGTTTGTGGTGTTCTCATATGGTTCTGCTATATTTAAATGGTTTGCAAATATTCTTTTACACACAGGGTAAGGAACTGTGTTATGCAGTTTTAGAATAAAAATGCATGTGAAAATGCATGATCTGCATCAAGATGCAGAGACAACTGCTTTTCTGCACAGTTGGTAACATGTTAAACAGAGGTTCTTTGTTGGTGGACCGTAACGCTCTCCCTGTGCGATCACCACAGGATGCAAGCCTCATAGAAAACACACACACACACATGCACACACACACACACACGCACGCACACAGGCTAAGGGAACTTATACATAAGAGTAGTCGCCCTCCTATGAGTGTTTAATAAGCGAGGAGAGGGGCCAGTCAAAATTCACACACACACAAAGTTAATGAGGGGTGTCTCACATGTAGTGCTTCAACTGACGCCAGGAATGGTGGGAAAGGTGTATATGTGCCTATGTGTGTGTGTGTGTTTGTGTATTCCATATTGTAGGGTGTTTAAAGGTGTGAATGAAACACTTAACTAAGCTGCTCCACTCGTGCTTTCCCATGATGTAGGCAAACACATTAAGCTGCCTGTCATTTTTCATCATACTGACCATATTCTAGAATAATTGTGCATAAAAAAAGATTTCTGTCCCAAAAATTTTAGACCCAGTGGTGCTTGGAGCTAAATGCTAAAACAAATCATGCTAATATACTTACAATGGAAATGCAAACACATCGATATTCAGCAGGTTCAGTGTTTAACATTTTTAACATAGTAGTAAAAACATGCTAACATTTGCTTATTAGCACCAAACATAAACTACAAGTAAGGTTGATATGCCATTACTTTTAGTCATAAACCAAAGTATGGGCAAAATTTAAGATTTTTTAAACTAATAAACTAATACAAATTAAAATTTGTCAGACGAATGAACAGTTGAAAGTACAACAGCTGAAAATAATTATCTTAAATGTCAGAAACTGTCTTTACGAAAATGTATTTGATGTACACTTAAATTATTCAGTTTGGCCCATGTCCTATCCCCGAATGTGGAGAAGCAAGATTTATGAACTGAATGGAATGAATGGCAGCCGGACACCAGGGGGCGAGCAAGATAATTTAGCTGTACTTTTGAGGAGCAGTCATGTTGTCTTTGTTCATGTCAGAGGTCAAATCCACCAAACAGATCAACATTGTCACTCAGATCGATGCAGCTGGTAAGGCTAAAAATCCCCTACATGTCATTTAAGATTTGCTTACAATTTATCACACAACTCAGGTTTTTCTGTGCCTCAATCTAAACAGTGTAATTCAAAGGGACCAAAAAACTTGTTTTTGTGACAAGAGAGAAAAGAGAAATGTGAAAATATGGAGGTGGATTTTGCTCATTTTTCTCTTTTGTTTGTTAGCCACCTTTTAACACCCTGACCGGCCTTGATTGGTGTTTGCCTGCTTGATATACACTGCGGTGACTTGTGACGTTATTATTTGAAAAGTAGGACCCTCGCACATAATTAAGTGTTCCATTTAGGTTCAAGCCTTCCAGCAGCTATGAACGTCTACACTGAAACCCCTTGTGGTCGAAATCTGAAGGAAATCTCTCATAATCAGAATACAGGAAGAGGATTCTGTTTATCCAGAGCAAAAAAATCCCCTACAGTCTTCAAAGTCTTGTTTTTGTTAATCCTGATAACACAAGCACACAAAAATGTTATGCTTTGCACTAAAAGTCTAAATACAACACAGCATTCAAGTTCAGCTCCTGGTATTCACATGTTTGCTTGGTCCCTGAATGCACCTCACTGCCGCTCCCTGAATGACTGTAACTGTGCACACAGTAGCAGCTCTACAGAGCTTTGTGGTCAACTTCTCACAACACATTGTTCTGCAGAGAAGAGGCCGGTTTCATCTGTCCCGAAGCATCTTCTCTCGTCTTCTCCTTTCACAGCTATTTGATGTGTATTTACTTCCCCCTCAGGGCTGAGCTGTCTCTGCAGCACTTAGTGGGTGTTTGTTGCTTCTTGTGCTTCCACACGCCAATTAAGTTTAATGTGATAGACATGACTTAAGCACATGAAAGCGTCTAAGGTTCCCTGGCAGAATACTTTGGTGGAGAGGTAGGCCGCTCCAAATAGCTGTGTGTGTTCATAAATGTGTGTGAGATGGGACACACAGGACCTGAAGCGAACCTCAAGGGTGCGAATTGTCAACAACGTCTGGAGAAAAGCCTCCCTTTGAAATAAAGACACGAGACTCAGTATTTGTGGAATGTATAAAGTCTGCTGTCTTGATACACACAGACACTTTTATTCGTTTTTATATCTTAACATGCTGCTCTATGTGCCTTGCCACAAACCAATAAGGAGTAATAAAATCTTGAGCTGCCAAGGCAACTGCATATAATTCTTCTTATTTATTGCTGTCAGGGAAAACAACAGATCTTTGTGCAAAAAATGGCTTGCACTTAGAGCAGCGATAGTTTGTTAGTAAACTGATTTGTAAGGCATTAAGGTGGGCAATTATGGGATAATAGTAAATGCTAAAACATGGCACAACAGTTTAACAAGTCCAACAATGTCCTCAAACTGTTGTCATTTGGAAAACTTTGTGCGTGTTTCTGCACGTCATGCATGCATGAAGGCAACATAAACAAACACAGAGGACAGTGAACATGCCAAATGAGAATGCCAGATCAACAGAATAATAAACAAACTGTCTTTGGATGACAGAGGGAATGATGGGAGTTTTGTCAGCGCAGTAGTCAGGAGAATCTTTGCAGACAAAACCGCCTACTGGAGTTGCATTGCTGGCCTTGTTGTCTTTGGGACAGTTTTGTCTCTGTGGCAGACAGGACTGAGTGGAGCTGCTTGGAAAGGAGATTTGCATGTACCTGCTGTCTGTCAAGCAAGACTGTCTGGTTATAAACAAGTCCTGAGACGACTTGGTTGAGTTTTTTGAGCAGCAGACCCGGAGGCTGCAATGAGGATCGCTGTTATGACTTTTGCAGGATTTGTTGGAATAATGACAACACTAGCCTTGTTAATCAGATGAAGTTATAAGACAAAACAGAATTAAACTTTTCTCACTTTTTATGTGTTTAATGCTTATAAATGCACATTTTTATTCATAAGACAATGTCGTCTCAGCTTTTATTAATTGCTTCTAGGTTGCAGCTTTACAACTTGCTATTTCCCACTTTATCATGGTGATGGATTAACATAGCGACATTACAATAACATGGGAAAACATTAATCATTATGTTTTTCCTCACTCAGCAATGTTAGTCCATGTTTAATCTAATTTTAGCCCCCGATACTCGTTTCATTAGCTGTAAGCTACGTTCAACAGCTAATCAAACCTCCACTGACCTCTCCATTTACATTACAGTCTGTATAACCTCTTGGTCACGGTGCTGTCTACGTTCCCAGCCTGATCTCATTTCGAGGAGTTCTTTAAAAGCACACGTTCAGACCCACCACACATCCAGAAAAATGGTGGTCCACTGCATGATGAACTGCAGCGCCCTGTGGGGAAAGCGAATCCTGCAATGTGTGGAGGAGGTTCAGAACTAATCCAAGTTCTCACCTATTTAAACGAAACAGATCACCACCTCAAAGAGAGGGCAAAATCCCCACTAATAGCGGTAAAGGCCTGTGGCACACATAGAAAAGACAGACAGTGATGAATTGAAGTGGGAAAATCCCAGCTGTATGGATCCTTCAAAGGCAAAAACCTGCAAAGCTCTTCAAGGCAGATCCTTACAGCACTTAGAGCAGGCTCGCTTTCCCCCAGTGAAGAGAATAAGGGCAAATGAAAGCACTGGAAAGTCATTCAGACACTTTATTAAGATCTCAAGTCATAAAGCCACTGGAAAGCCATCGGATCCACGGCCATTTGGACGCCATGTCCTATGGACAGCAATCAAAAAGCTTGATGCATAGCATACATCTGGGATAGTGCTTTAGTGCTGAGTCTCCCATACTGGAGTGCATTTGAGAAAACACTCGCAGAGGTGAGTTGCACCCAGTATTCCCTGTGAGCCAGCACTGTTCATCCTGGAGGCTTTTCTGAAGTTTACACAATACAGCTGCTGAGAACTGCAAAGTTTTCCACAGCGCTCAGCCGAACACCGGGAACATTGGACACATTAGAATTTGAGTAAGAATCATGCCAAATAACCATTGGCTGCTGGAAAGGTCGCCAGATAGCCATAAAGAGTCAACGTACTGTATAATGTGCTGGTTCAGAGACAACAGCAGAGGCATGCCTGGGGCCACTGTCCAGGTAAATCCAAGAGGACGGAAAGTTCAGATCTTTTCTTAAAGAAATACTTTAAATAATCTTGTATGTTGTGTTAGCTCACATTCCAAGTTATTATGGGCCTTTCGGCAATTTTCATGCCCACACTGTGTGGCTAAATTGACTTGGCACAGCGTGAAGCTCACACTTAACATAAATACAGAACCCCCGATCGGTTTTGTCTACTGACAATTCCAATAAAGTTTATTCCAAAAACACGACAGCATCCTCAGCAATGTTGACAAAAGAGGAGAAAGACAGTGTTAGTTTGTCCAAGTCTACTATGAACAGAGAGTAAGACGTAAAAAGGAAAATATGGAGATTTATTTCACAGATGTCAGAAGATGACAGTTTTACCTATTTGAATTATTCCTCTAATAACATTAAAACAAGTTCACAACAGTTTTAAATAGATATTTTGACAGAAGCCTTGAGGGAAAATTTATGAGCTAAAGGAAATCCAACCAATCATCTGAAAGCCAGACTATTGCAATTATTCTGGCTTAACCCCCGCATTGCCTGTCAAATGGTGACCGATCGGGCAATAATTTCTCCAGATTCTAAAAACTGGGGCTAAATTTTGGCTTTGTCTGCACAGTATCTGTCAGGCTGGACTTTGTTAGCCTGTTATTGACTAACTTGACCATCTCCCAGGATTTTAGTGAGGTGTGAGTAGTTTTAGTCCAACCAGAGACCAGAAACCACCTCCTCACCACAGAATTAGACAGACAACATTGTCTTGCTTGGCCATCTCTATCTCCACAGCACTGTGTCAGAGCCGGAGAAAGGTCCAGATGCACCCATTAAGGGACAAACAGTATGTTTGTTTTTTTTTAAACCAATCAAAGTCTGTCCTTGGCAGCGCGAGGATGCAACGATAACACAATAGAAACACACATGTAGCAGTGGGGCATCAGAATGCTGACTGAAGTTGTCACATTATGGCAGACTTGCACACACAGTCAACATCTAGTGAGTCAGACTGCAGACAACTTTAAAGATGCCATGTGCAGTTTTCTTGTAAACACACAGATATTAAAAACAAAACTGTAATGTAATGACTATGCGGGTTGAAAGTTCTGTTGTTAGCATAGCTATGTTTAGCCCACAAGCTGGTACTCGTGTTTTCCTTGATGCATTACTCTCACTAGTTGTAAATCAATGACACTAAACACTCCACTTTAAAGTTTCTCCACAGACACATTTTAAAGTCTGTAAAAATACTATGCCAGGATTTCTTGATTAACATCAGACAAAATATATGATTAATGTGAAATACGTCCTTGTTTTAAAAAAAAAAGGTGAGGCAATATAAACAGTTTCTTTCTGCTTTTATGTTCTCAGTAAATGAAAAAGGTTTTTCATGATTATAGTAATTAAGTGCTTTAAATTAGTGACTTTCCCTCCTTGAGGATAACAAACATTCTTATGGTTTCAATTATATCTGCAATGCAAAAAGGTATCCTGTAGATTTGTGGTAGTCTCTGAGGTTAGATAATGGCTGGCTCAAACACAAGTACATTCACAGACACACACACACACTTATACACGCACCGCGACAGACACACACGACTTTTACAGCCATTTAACTCTACAGATGCAAAGTAGCAGTGATATTTTTTTTTACAAGCTGCACACACACACACACCCACCCACCAACCCACGCACCCACACACACACCCACACACACACACACACACACACAGACAGACAGACAGACAGACAGACAGACAGACAGACAGACAGAAATGTTGCTTTTGATCAGTTACTTGTATTTAGCAATGATGGCTTATATCACTGCTATAAAAGCAGTGGAAGCAAAGTTTCTGTATGGTTTTTTTTTGGTAAAAAAATACTTTATTTACTTCTAAAGTAAAGTAAAATTTTACACATAACATCCTCATTTTATATGTTATTGTTTAAATACACAAAAATCCCAGTTGCTAGGATATTAACTAATGTCTGTTTGTTTACTTGATGTTGTGAAATATTTTTATTTTGATGTAAACAAATCTATTCACATTATGTCTCTGTAAGGAATAATGGTTTAACTTTAATTTTATGGGTTTTTTTAAAGTAATTATATAGAAAAACCCTGGAATCTGAAGCTCTTAAAAGTAGTCACCAACTATTAGTCCCCAAATGTGAGATAAAGACAGACAGCAGGAGTGATGTCAGCACGCCTCAGTAGCATCTTTTAACACTTCCTCCTGCTCTGTGGGGTCACACAGCTGTCCCGTAACGCCATCCTCTTCCTATCTCTGTATAATGCGTCTCTTTCACCGTGGAGTTCTGTCTGTGTCTGGGGCTTGTAAAGATTTACTTTTACCAGATGCTTTCTGCCTTGTAAACTTCAGCCCATTTGTCCCATTGTAGCCCAGCTCATTTAATAAGATCTGCATGGCTGAACATGGAGTCAACAATTCAAGAAGCTACCCACAAATATGTGTGGTTAGTTCAATTCACCGGAGGCTCTTACCCCCCACAGCTTCCACACCCATGTCTTCCTCTTCTATATGGACTGAAAATTTTCCTGTCTGGTTTTATCAAAATGACTTTTTCACGTTGCAAAAATAAAGCTGGGCAACTTAACGTGAATCCCTAAGCTTTTGCATTGTAGGCTAGTCAAGACTTTATCTGTAGTTTAACAAAACAACATGTAAACATCACAGATTTGAATGACATAAAGTTCTTCTATTTCATTGATAAATAAATCCAATGAAAATTCCCTCCAAAAGAGCCTGTAACTGGCTAAAATAATCTATATTGGATTATGATGCATATGGAGTAATGGAATTTTTCATAAATTTTCTTTGTTTTGATTTTGTCAGCATTAATCAGCCCTGCTCTTTAAAATATCAGCATTGGCCAATAAAAAAACATATGCAACCTCTGTAAGAGACATGACGCATTATTTAAAAAATACATGCAGCATTTATGTTTTTCAATATCTATTAAACAAAAGATTAGACTGGCTTCTTGCTTGACCACAGTGTCTTGTTTTTTATCTGTTAAATACTGAATGTGATGTGTATGTTGTATGGTACGGATATAAAGGCTGTTGTGACATGTAAAGGCACCCTTAGATGTGCTGAGTTGAGTAAAAGGTATTTTAACAAGTGATATAAAGATGCTTTTTGCTGTTCAGTGATTAGTTAAAAGATCTAATTATTTTTTTAAATTTTAATGCAGGATGAAGTACATTTTCAAAGCAACTTGAACTTTGCTCAGCCTTGGTCAGTGGACAATGCATGATCTCACTGTCATTTTATGGAGTAAGTGGTTTGCTTTCATTTAATGTCACTGAGACAAGAATGACCTTGTGCGACATGGTTGGTGATGCAAATATAGCAAATGGTTTATAAAATGCATCTCATGCTGCTTGATCTATTTTGGTCTTAGTCGTATTTTGATGGAAATAAAAGATTTATTGCAGCAGTAAAACATTTCCAGAAATAAACGATCATAACTGTCTGCCTATAAATTAAGATGGTTGAATTGTTTTTGGTATAGCTAACTTGAAATAACCTCAAATATTTTGGCTGCTAATTTTATTATCCCATCCCAAATGCAAAGCTGGAGCAGCTTAGCATGCAAGAGCCAATCAACATACCAACTTAACAGCTTCCAGAAGGATGATTTTGGATTTTTACTAAAACTTCATCACAATTACAGGTTGAAATATTTGACTTTTGGGGATATTTGAACGCTGACGCATTCCTCTGTCCCTCATGGCCTTTGTAGCTCTTGTGTCTGTCTTTCCTGACTCCTGGGGCTGGCCGGCCTGTGTAAAGGGAGGGAGGGTGCCATCGCTCTCGTTAGCATTTGGCCATTTAAAGCTGATTATATGGAGCTGGCTGTGCCATAAAGCTTCCCTTCATGAGAGATCACCCGGGCAAACTGCACGTCCGACTGTCAATATGATGGCTGTTGCCTGGCAGGCCAAACACTGTTTGCAGGAATGTGGGTGTTTAATCAAAAGACAAATGCCATATTTTGAGCAGTTTGTTTTTACGGCCCAGCAGGGGGGTGTGAGTGTGTGAAGTAAGTGTTTACGTCTCTTTGAATTTGTGCTGAGGTTACATAAACAAGCATTAAGCACATTTTCTCCTGCTTTGCGCTTTTCATTCTTATTTATGCACATGTATGTTTGAGAAATATGTTCTCCCAGACTAACAGTGCTGTGTATGTGTGTGTACTTCAAGCAGCAGGAGAATGTTATTCTTTAAGTGTACAATGTGTGTGTGTGTGCATGAGAAAGCATAATTATAAATGCATACACTTTCTTTACATATTGGCATGTGTGTAAGAAAGGAAAAAAGGTCATACTGTACACTCAAGGGTATGTTAGCCTTTCTGCGTGTATGTGTGTGTGTGTGTGTGTGCTGTGCCAAGGGCCCAGTGTGGCCACCCATGATGGCTGTGGTGCCTCAGAGGAACACAGCTTGAATCAACAGCAAGACAAAACACATCTGAACCCCGCTGAGTTGCTCTGGAAGGGGCCGGTTAATGGTCCTGTCCTGAAAATACAAACAGCACACAAACACAGGGTTTGACACACAGTAGCGGCCATTGTGTCTGCCTCGCATCTCTCCTGCTTTGTCACGTCTGTCTTCAATTTGGAAGAATGTTATTAATATGAAAACTTGTGCATGAAAGACCATAGAACAAATATTCTCAGTGGGAAAACAAGACTTGATTTATCTAACTTCTGATCTGATGTCCTGACCTGTAATACATTAGCCTTCCCTCAATCACCATGTTTGCTGAAGTGAAAGAAAAAAATATGAAAACAGTTGAGCTGCAGTCGAGCGGCTCATAAAATGGATTATATACAACTATTACTTTTCAAATATAACTATTGTAAGATGGGGCTCTGTGCTCTGAACTTGGGCTGACAGTTAATATTTTGGACCATTTATAGTTTTTTTCTCAGTATCTGTATATAGAAGCTATTAGGTTACTGTTGTGGTTAGCGTTTACATTGCTACTCGCTGCCTCTTTAAGGGTCATGCTAGCTAGCTGGAGCTAACTGCTCTGACAGTAAAAAGACATTAGTCCTTGTTCAATTTCTATGAGATACAAGTCACTCTATAAGCCTTCAGGATTAAAAAAAAAGAACAAGGGCACCTAAACACAACACCTGAAAATTGTTGAGGAAAATGCAAGTTGCTTAATAACACAAGGTTTGCTAATGAGTAAGCTGTCAGCATGGAAGCAATAATTCAGATTCATTTAGAAAGCTCCACTGCAGAATAGACTGAGGAAAGCTAATGGAACTTTTATTATGTCAGATTTCCTATATCCCTTTGTTTTGGTGTAATTTATATGATATTTTTTTCCATCACTCAGGAATTAAAAACTCCAGCCTTGGATTTTTACATTTAGCAACAGGATAATTATACTGGCAGATATCATTCATGCCTCACCCCTTAACTGTGGCCCTGTTTTATATTTAGCAAATGTGCCCTTAAAACACATTCTAACCTTGTTTCTGCAGAGACTCGAAAAAAAAAAAAAACTTTATTGAGGAGGGCAAAAAAAGAAATCATGTTTTTGATTTGCATGGGATTACTTTAACAAGGGACATCTGTCCTTAACAACATGTGGCAGACCATTTGCGCTCAAATCTTTGCTGAACAAATAGTAAATAAGGCAGATTTGCACCGGATTAAAATCTTACTCAACCGCTGCAATTACATGGGAACAGAGTTGTTGGCAGGGGGATGGCAAGAGACTGTTTTTATGTTCCAGTGCTGATGGGGGATGTAGGATTAATAACTGTATGATGCTTTTTATGGAGGTTTTTCCTTAAAGGAGGTTGATGGTGCCAGGTTGGCTGGCTTCTGTAGATTAGGAAGATTAGATCCATAATGTACTTTTAAGCATTTTGCTCTCTAATTAATTGATTAGTTTGATTTGAGACGGGCTTGCTATGCTATTACGGCTTTCAGCAATAAATAAAGTTAATTTTGAACTCGCATTTCAATAACAGCTACCACAACTGCAGGCAGGCACTTCAGAGAAAAAAGAACCTTTAAATCAGTTCCACACTGAATCACATAAACAGTATTTAGCATGATTAGATACAGTGATCCAGGGATGGATGTGGATAACACTTGGCTTCGTCCACTGAGGTTGTTCTGTCTTATCCAAACCATAAAGTGCATAGTGGTTGTTTTTTTCTACACTTTGATAAGGTCTAAATCTGACTGAGAAACTGACTTTCACTCAAATATCTTCATTTGAAACGATCTGGGCCAGTCAGTCTTCGTCTGGGAAGCTGGCCCAGCAATCTCACTCACCACCACTCTGTCTCCAATGTGGGGAATAAATAACCGCCTATCGGAAGTTTGTTTTGCAGTCGATAAGTTCAAACCTTTTACAGGAATGCTTCTTTTCACTTCCCACCGGACCTGGCTAACCTCTGATTCTGTATTATCTTGCATTTGTGTGTGAGTTTGTGCATATTTACATGTCTGTGTAAACCCATGGCCAGAGGTCAAACACACACCAAACCATTAAAAATATGAATCTAAAACCACAGAAATCCAGCCAGATTCACAACAGTGCTGACCGCAAATGTCAGGGGAAAGACACACCCCAAAACTCTGAATGACTGGTGTTTGTGAACATACCCTTTTAGCTTTTGGAATTAAAATTATACAATAATCTTTATACATTTCTGTAGTTTTTGGCTAATATTTAGCAAAGTTTTACATAAGATTGGCTTCCTCCTCTTAGTAGAAGCAATTTCTTACCATTCAGTCTTATCCACCATAAAATACCAAGAGTGACATAATCCATTAATTTCCAATAACCGCAAAGAGCTTGTGTATCCTCACTTTTAATGTGCTGAGTTGTATTTTCATATCAGTGTTGCATGACGTTAAGCTTTTCTCCTGCCAACCATCTGATGCCCACAGGAAGAAACAGAAGCTCGGCAGGAAATGATTTCTCGAAAAACGTGCAACTTTATGGACTCTGGCACATAAAACATCCATAAGTGTGATTTTATTTCTTTCAAGTGAGTCTGCAAATGTTATCAAGTCATTTTAAAGTGGATATTGGCACGAATGCTGTGGAGATGAAATAGTCCATGGGAGAGGTCTTTCCTGATGACCTGACAGAAGGAATAAAGCTGGTTTTATACTTGACACAAAGGCGAAGCAGCAGTCCTGCAGGCCAGTTTGCCTCCAATGAAGGTTACGATTTTAGCATTAGATTTCCCCCTCTGATAAAACCACTGCATCACCAAGCTACACAGGAACCCACTAAACACACAACTATAAATATAGTTTATTACTGTTAAGTGGTTGGTCAGCCAGCTAACCAATAGAATGACTGACATTACTTTCTCTATATTCATGCTGTCAGCATGGTTACAACGACAACAGAAATAAAGCTGACAAGGATTATTACCCATAAAATATGGATAACAACTAGAAACTTTACATTTATATTTTTTACTGCATTGTAATGGTATGTCATGGAAGGATAAAGGCCATAATTAGGCAAACACTGACCATTAAACCACCATGAAAAATTCATAAACCCATATAATGGTATGGTCTCGAGTTTTATTTACAGTTATGTTGTTTTTTTATTCCTACTTTTTATTTTTATTTTTTATAGCTTCGTTCTTTCAGCCAGAGCACAAGTACCTTCCAAGATCTGTAAAGTTTAGATTTAAAAATAATGAAATATAAGTGAATAAACAAAAATCTGAATGTATATGGCAAAGCAGGGGAACCTTACTTAGAAAAGCAGACGTTGGGTAAATGGGCTGTATCCCTCCCTGACACTGATACCCTTCAGCAATGTAAAATAAATGGCTCTGTTAATGTCTATTCAACATTTCTCTTCCTCTCCCTCCTGCATTTTTACCAGGCCAGGAAAACCACATGCGCAGTCTATATGATCTAGCCCATATCTAAAGACAATAAAGGCTAGCCTTCCGACCGGAGCACCAATAGGGCTTTTGAATAGCAGTCAGAAGATCATGTTTTGTATCCCATTTAGCGGTTTGGGAGAGGAAAGACGCTGGCGGAAATCAAATCTTTGTGGAAAGAAAGATCATCTGTCTCTTGTCTTTTTCTCTTTTGACAGGAAAAAAGAATGTCTGAGGGTTGTTATTAATGAAGTTATAGGGAGAGACAGGAAACATACACACACACTCACACGCAGTAAAACAGAGCAGGGCACCTGGAGGAGGCATGGATATAATATCCATCACTGTTAGAAAAGATGACACATTTTCTGCAGTGAAACGTAAGCCCCCACCAGCCAGCCGGCTCAGCTGTGTGTCCTGGGGCATTTGTCTTTGGCAGGGAAAATCACACACACACACACACACACACACACACACACACCCATTTACACATTCACACACACACACAGAAGCTGGAGGAGCCTCAACTGTCATCAAAAGCTGAGGAAGTAATCTTCGTTACTGAGAATAATGGTGTTATTAATTCAGTGAGGTAATGGCAGATGTAGGAGCCAGTGTCACACACACACACACACACACTTTCATTAACACACACAGTTACACATCTAAGCCACTATGCACCTGTCCATGTAGACATGGAGACATAAACACTCCTCCTACATCTATGCACATGTCCATGCACAAACACATTTAAACACACTTTCATACACACTCACACACACAGAGGCTGTAATGGAAATAAAACTTTTTACTGGCGCTGACAGTTTTGTGGAACTTCACACGACATGCAGAGAACAGAGCAGCAGGCAGCTGAGCTCGCTCGCGGCCACACACTGCTGGTCCTCAGTGTGCGGGTTTGGAAACGTGCTGCTCTTCCCTGCAGGAAGCAGAACAGAGTGTGAATGTGACAGATGCTGAGTTCCTCTTACCGCTCTGTCCAACCTCTACATATTATTGCTGTTGATATTGGATGAATTTTAAGCCTAAAAGCGGCTCTAGAGCCACAGATAATCACTCTGGTCCCGGTAATCCTCAGTGGGTGGAGCCTCAGAACCACAGCCTGCTCTCCAGTTGGCAGTGCCGCTGTGCCACATGTTGCATACAGGCAAGAATGTGTGGAGGACTGACTAAAACGAGGCACACGAGGCCGCTGTGATTTATGGGAATTCTTGATCAGCTGATGTTTGAACCCCAGCAGCCTGTGTGGTGCTTAGTAGTTACTCATTTGTAATTCACATGGTGTCTTTTTTGGTCAACGTAAGCATCACTTACAGTTTTAGCTGTCAAATTTTAATGCACTGAAATGGGATCAGGTTTTGGGGAGCAACCACAGTGTGTCAGAGCAGGTTGTAAATTATTATGAAAAAAAACCCAACTGTTCCTGTGACAGCAGTTAAAGGTTTTTAAAGCTTTTGTTTAATACTAAAGTTAACAGTCAACTTAATCAAGTTCTGAGGTCAGTAAATACAAATTTTGGTAAAGAAATTGAAGCATTGGAAGCAATGGAAGCATTTTTTTCTAACAAATGTTCACTTAAAACTCCTATCCTTAACTTTCTATTTTGACTAGAAATGGGAATTTGATATATTCCCCTTGAAAAGAAATAATTTATTCTCTTTCTTTAACTAATAACACCACTGCCAATACTATTGTTAGTACTAACCCTAATAATAAAGATGTTCTCTGCAACCAACAAAACTGATGATACAGATTTCTGAACCAGAGTTCTATTAATGGCAAACATACATGCACACACACACATGCAATTACAGTCTGCATGCAAACCTGTACGTTCACATGCAGACTTGCCGACAGGAACACACACACTGACAGGATACCTTTTAGCAATCTGATGGTCCGTCTGCTCCGGTAATAGCCAAGCAAACACAGACAGAAATCGACTGATTCATCTTTAATGATAGACATACACACACATATACACACAAACACACACAGTGACATGCATAAAGTGTGCTGAACAGAGAGTAAATTAAAGAAACCTGTCTGCAGTTACCTGGAACAGATATCTAAAGTAGAGGTTCAGCCACTGTTTGGAAGAAAAGAAACTACAGATTTGGTCTTGGAATAATAGCAAAGCCTGTATATGTTTACATGTGTATTGAATAAATGCATTTTCTATTCAAGTCAAGTGTAATTTGCACAAAGGCTACTATTTAATCAGCCTCTGATCCTGAAGAAATCTTAGGACTTGTAGGTGCTGACATGCAGCCTGAGAGGCTCATCTGCACTCGAAGCTGAGGGACCTGCAGCACAATGACAGGCTGTGATACTGACAGCAGCTGAAGCTCTGCACTGCCATCTTCTGGCTTCACACACACTGTGATAAGAAACAGCATGGAGCTGATATGTGTGCTATGTCATCACTGGCATTATAAGCAACATATATCAGGAAGTGAGAAAGAAAACAAACAAGAACTTTAAAGTATTCGCATTTCTTTTAGCATTTCCTTTGACGATCAGCAACAGCATAGATTCAACAAGGCAGGATGTCAAAGAAATATAAAGTTTTCATGCAACACTGATGAATGAAATTCCATCTCTTTAGCAGAATTTCAAGCACACATGAGTTCACACTGTATAGACATACCTGTTTACTCTGAGCTTTATTCTAGGCTGCAGGAAATATTCTAAAGCATAACGAAGGTGCATTTTTTTTCTAACTTGTATTTTGTTTTGCAGTAAAAATAACATCTGTGCACAAAAGTAACGCTGTCATTTAAAAACAAGGAAGGGGATGGTTTGGCTGATGGCTCATAACGACCTTGAGTTCTAGATATTACATTTACACATCACATTTTCAACAGCAAATTACATTTGACAAAAACAAACTTTATGGCCAAATGGGTTTATGTTATTGTCAACATTATATGATAAGATCATGTTATCATTTGCAAAATTTCATAATGTTTGAACAGAACATATCTGAACATGTCCAGCATCAACTTTCACAGTTCAGTGGCAACAAGAGCATGATTTAAGTTTCAAGAATCAGGTTTAAGCACAATCAGAACTTGGTTAACATTTAAAAAAAGGGTGTTGAACAATGTAAAAAAATGACTTGAAAAAAATTTAAAAAATGACTGTGTTTGTGAGAATGTGTTTTAATAATAGATTTTGATCACTTTTGGGCAGCAGAAGCAGGTTGTGAACAAAGCTTAGACAAATCATCTCCAGGTGTATATGGTGAACTTGTCGGCATCCTTGCTTATACATACAACAGTTATGGAAAACCATTTGGGTTCTTCTGGAATCATGTTTCTGGCCACCTGCGAATTTATTCAAAATGTCACTTTTTTAAAAACATTTTTGAGTATCCACCAAGTCTTCAGAGGAATAACTGAATCTTTTTAACTTATTGAGCACTAACATTACGTTAAGAGAACAGTCAGCTAACTAGCCAGCCAGTTTATTGCACTGTCTGGTGTTTGGTGATTAACAGGTTGTGTACAGTGAATTTTTTTGAGCACATTTAGAGGAAATTGTGCGAGAAAACTAACACAATAACGGTTTGGCTGAACAGCTAAACAATGAGCTAAATCTCCCCATAAATCTCCATAAATCTGAGGAAGCTGTAAAATCAAGTGATATTTCTCTGTAGGTTCATGAGTGAAACCTTTTCACACAGGCTATTTTTACACCAAACTATCTCTTTATTTGGTATTTGATTTCAAAGTTGACCTGCACACTGTATTTCCAAAGGAAAAATCTTATATTTTTTGTTTTCAGTTCCGATGAAACTTTTCAGATTCTTTTCTTTTCATATTTTTTTCTATAAAGAAGCTCAGAATGGTTCAAAATCAGGAAAAAGAACAGAAACGGAAAAGATTCCATGTTGGTGAAGAAAGCCAACTTTTGGCAAACGGTTGTTTTTCACCGTGTCCTCTCAGTGACTTAACTGCTGACAGATCCACACTTCAGCCAACATACATTACAGACACAATGCTTTACTGATCTTTCACATGTCCCACTCTTTCATCCAGGTTCTCTGCAATGGTTGTATTTATAAGGTCTGAGGTCAACAAATGATTCACATCATGCTGAAAAGACTCTTCGCAGTTTAAAAAAAAAGAGATGGGAGACAAAATAACAGGTGGCGGCAATTTGACCCCACAGGTCAAGATGCATTATGCACACACAGTCTTCTTCTTCTCTTACATGCGTGCGTCCGTCCTTGATTCAGCCTCCAGTCCACCTTGTAACAATCTGCACACGCTGTGCATCAAATCATCCGGTCCGAGCGGTGATTGGAACGAGGTGCACATCACACTGGGAGGAGGATTTGTAGAATACAAGGCAACAAATTATTAACAGGGATCCTCGCCACCCAAAAAACATTTACAGGGAAAGAAGCTTGAGTTTTTATTGGGAGGAATAAGACTTTTATGAGATGTGATGGACAGATACACAGCTGAGATTTATGGCTCTGGCACGGCCGGCCCGTCTGCAGGGATACATTAAGGAAAAGATGGGAGGGAGAGATAGATGAGGAGGAAGAGTAGGAGGTGAAGGGGCAGAAGAGGGGAAATAGAGTGCAAAAGAGAAATAAACTGGAGGAAATAGTAGAGAAAAAAAAGAGAAAAGGGTGCTGTGGGGATACTCGAATTCCTTCAATTCCCTGCCATTATCTTAATGTCAAACAAAAGAGCAGTGAGGAGTGGTTGCAGTAAATTCCTCCGCAGGCTGAGGTTGGAGTCTCAAACCAGAGTGGAAAAACCGTACTATCAGCATCTTAATTTGCCCTTGAACACGTGAAACTGAGGTTTCTGTCAGAGTTTTCATTGAAACACTGCCATGGTTTAAATTTGAGTTAATTTTAGATATTTCCTGTTTTACTTTGGTAGGTTTGTCATCAAGCTTCAATTTTTACTTCCTGTCTTTTTTTAATTCCCGCCTGTTTTTCTTTGTCACCTGTTGCTCATCAGATGATTAGTTTCCAGTGTATTTAGTCCAGGTGTTTTTCTCGTGTCATTTGTCACCTTGTTCTGTTCTGGTTTGTTTCTCTTATTTCCTCTTTGTGTGTTTCTGCTTCCTGCTCGTATCTCCGTCCCTCTGTATCCGTTCCCCAGTCCTGCATGTACACCTTTGGTTTTTTTAAGTTGGTGTTTGGTTAAAGTTTTCTCTTCTTAGTGTTTGGGTAACTGTGACCTAATTTTCTGTTTGGCTTTTTTAGTCTTTACTTGTTGACCCTCCCTTTCTGTTTGCTTTACCTGTTGTGTTTGTGTTTTGCTTCTGGTTCTTGTTTTTATTACCTGACAAACAAATGTCACATATGACATTTTTCAGACTGAAATTGTTTGACCCTTTTTATCTACACTTTTTCAGTTTTATACAAACATAAGTCTTAGCAAAGCTGTTTCGAGGACAGATATGATCTTCTTGGCTTGGTTCGGCCTCAGTTGGTGAACAATATATGGCTGACAAAACAGTTTAAGTTGCTAGGGAGGAATTTTTTCCAGCATATCTGTCACAGTTCCATGAAAGAATAAGAGAGTAATGACCAGGGAGACAAATAGAGATAATAAAAAATCTTTTCCTTGCTTAATGGTCAGTTGAGCAGAGGTTAAAATATTGTTTTATACAGGAGTAGCAGTACAAGCTGCAGTATAGGGTTGGGTAAAAAATTAATTCTCAGATTCATCATATTGCAACATAGACACTTTCGTGTCAGCTCAGAAGCCAAAAGATAATTCTTTAAGTGTTCGTTTATAACATTATGGCAACGGAAGAAAAAGGTGAATGAGGGCTCTGGAGCACCAGGATAAAAGGCAATAGCTGTCAACTTATTTTGATTGAGTGAATAAATCCGGTATGTCAATAAGTGGAAAAGGATAAGTAGTTCCTGCATTATGATGAGAACTGAAAAGCATTTCTATCTTTGGGGTTATAAGACTAGATTCTTATTTCTAGCAAAAGGCCTATGCCTAGAAAAAGGGGGTCCATAATCTGTGATGATAAAGGTACGAAAAGAATTCCAAGAAAATTTGGTGACTCTCTCTTCTCTTCTTTTCTGCATGGCAACTATGTTTGACAAGGAAAGAAAGAAAAAAACAAGCAGGAATGAAAGGTTTTAAGCAGCTTGAATAGTTTAGGAGATTAACATCAGAGAATGAAGCCATTTGAGTTGAGTTCCGTCTTTGTTGGGTGAAATATTTAGCTCGCTAACTTTAAATTGTTGTTGATCTTTGGCCTCCGCCCATTGAAATAATTCCTGTCTCTGAAGCAGCTTCGCCTGCGAGAACATTTTCTTAAAGTAAAAGCTCAACCTGAGATTGCTGATGGGGCCTGTGGGAGCGGGTCTGAGATGGGGAAGGGGGCCTTTGGGAGAGAAAGAGCGGGCTGATGGAGGGGCAGGACAGAGAGCGCAGGGCTTGTAAAACTTGTCTGGGGCTGATGCGGTCTCGCTGCGTTTCACGGAGGCTGATGTTAACTGCCGCAGCAAGGTGGAGGGTCCGAGCCCAGTCTGTTTATCCTGGACAGGAAGCTAGCTGGGTGCACAGAGAGAGAGAGAGAGAGAGGGTGAGATGACTCTGGATGATCCGGGCTCTGGCTGCAGATGGGTGGGCTTTACAGTACAAGTGAGAGTTGAACTGCACAGATTTGACTGCATGCCTTCATGTGGCAGCGGATGCCACCCAACTGCCAGGATGATTATTACATGAACAGTGCACTCAGACATCCATGAATGACTTTTACACAGGATGTAACTCTACTCCTGCACTTAAAAATCCGTTGTTAACAAAGGCTTTTGTATTGCAAAAAAATACTTTTTCTTCATCTACCTCAGCTGGACGCTCAGTTTCTGGATAACTTGAACATGTGCAGGAGAAGTTACAGCACTTTCTCACATCTTTGTATGAATTCTCACAGTGCTGGGTTCCAGCAGTGCAACAAAAAGCCTCCTCCTACTGTAAAACAACAATGCTAACCTTGATTTATTTCCCTCACTCATTTTCTTGTACATATCTGGGTGGTGCAATACATCAAGATTCAAACCGTTAAGTTGCAATGGAGCATGTTTCATTCAACAGCACAGAACATTTGGTCCATTAACACTCCCAGTTCAGTGTCCCCACAGTGGATCGGTCTTTGTGGTGCTTCCTGATTTCCCGCAGAGAATCAACTCTCTAATCCCACACTTGACTGGAGAGTTTTACCGAGGATTGCGTTAGCTATTGGAGGCTTAGTGGTGTGTGATCAGGTGGGTGTGTTTTTTATTGACATAATTACCCAGAGCGAGTTGATCGTTGCTCTTAAATCCAGCTTAGTAGCAACTGGTGACTCAAAAAATTGGGAAGAAAGGGAGGAAAATAAACTCCCTACGCCATGTTATTTTACACACGTTGGCTACTTCTCTCTACTTACGCCCCAAGATAAATTCAAAAGACCATTATTTTATTCATGCACTGTTTTTTTTTTTTTTTTTTTACAGACAAACTATACAGAATTAATGCAGAATATACAGTATTCATCAAAGATGTAGATATACAGATTTATCATCTAGATTTCATCAGTTAAGAGCAAATATTACAAAATAACAAAAATAATGCCATTTAGTAGCCAATATATGAACTATTAGTGCCTAACACAACAGCAATTCAATGAAGTCTGCTATCAAGGAGTTTATAAATAAAGTTTTTTAAGAGATTTGTCCCCTTTTCGTGTAAGTGAATACATCTAGCACACAGTCAAAATACAGATGTGTGAATATTTCCTTTCACGGGCTTTCGTCTTTTCTATGACTTCAAATTCAGCTCACATTTGTAAATATTCCATATGTGGGAGAATTTAAACATACAAGTTCTGATTTTTGCTTTCTAAGTTCTTCAAGTCTACAAGAGTTGCACTTTACAGAATATTACCCTTTACATGATGCTTATTTAGGATGCAAGCTAGTTAGTTAGATATGATCATGTTTGCAGCAGAGATTACAGCAATTAATCCATCCTTTACATCTTTGCTCAGGAAATTTTTTAAATTTTTTTTTGGAGAGAATAACAAAAGGGGCATCAACCAAAGTCTGTATGTGAAAAAATCCTGAACCTGACAGATCTGCTTTTAAGGTTATACTGTAGATTGAACTACTCTTGTATGACAGCCTTTGGCATGAAATGATAAAAACTGTCTTTTAAATATCTAAAGATTCAGCACATTATAACTTTCACTTGTTTTTTTTTTGTATTTACTGTATCTTATATCTAAAACATTGGCAGGTTTTGGTTTACGGGAAGGCTGAGCTCTTCCTCCTCATGCAGGCCTCATTAAGGCTGGAAAAATGAGTTAATTTGTCACACAATACCTCATCCTTCTGGTCTTATCGTCACTGTAAACCGATTCAGGGCAATTAAAGTCCCATCATTCCTCTGTTACAAGTCCTACCATTAGTCCCTCATTGTAAGTCCATAACCTAAATTCTTGGCCTTGAACTACACAGAGCATTTTGGCCTGGCTCGACCTCTGCTGCAGGGAGACGGAGCCTCTTTCCTTCAGGACGTTTGATCCTTTGCACAGATGGTTTCCTGCAGGAAAAGGTGATGAGTGAGAGCTTAAAAAGCAGGTTTATGGTATCAAAAGAGCCGAAGAATACTGACCGGTCATGCCGTCCTGCCAAGAACGGGCTAATGGGAATGAGCAAACCAAAAGGCTCCGACTGAGAGGAGGGATAATGGCAGTTTTACTGAGAGATCTGACCCATTATAATCCCATACCAAATTTTTTTTGTGCAATCATATGATCAAGAATACTGGGATTGCAATTATTATTTATGTGTAATGTGACTACAGGCCAAATCTAATGTAACTCCCCTCTAAATGATGAGACAAGCCCGAAGTAGTTTCTTAAAGTTGTTTTTGCATTCTTAGTAAATAAGTGACATTTAATCTCTGACAGAAAAATGTGATGAACATAGAATGACTTGGAGATGGAATAATCTCATTGGCTGAACAAACATCCGCGAGTTGAGTTAAGGACCTTTTTTTTTATAGACATAAAAGTTAAATTCTTAATCTTCCCTTAACATGACATGCATGATTCTTGCTGCTCAACATGCAAACAAGCCAGCATTTGTAGAAATCTGTCATGACTTTGGGTTTGAATTTGAGCAGGTGGCAGAGTCATGAAGATTCAAACATAATATCAACTTAAGTTTTCTTAGAGTTGTCTTCTGACTGCTGCTGGCCAGTTTGCTGCTTCAGTTTTGCACACAGATGTTGATTTGGTGCTGTTGCTGCCTTGCTTGCCTGCTCAGTGACACAGTACTTGACCAGGCAATGTTAAGGCTGATAAGGTTGGAAACCACATATGTGTTGAGTCTGGGTAGGTTAGGGCACGAAAACCACGTAGTTAGAGTTAAAAAAGACTTCTGTAACTTCTGTATTTGTCTCATTGAAGAAACAAGCTTTTGGTCATCACAAAATCTCTATAAAACATCCTGTATGCTGCTAAAATTGTCTTTCTTAAACAGCAAACCTTGACATGGTCCTCAACTCTGCTCTTCAGCTTGATAGTAATCTCACAGAGGTGTCATTTCACCACCATCTGCTTAAACCTTCAGGAGAAAATTTAGCTCATACGGGCCTACATTTAATCTAAACCAGGTCACATTGTCATAAACTGTTGAAACGTGGATAAGTTACATGTAAAATATGCAACTTTGATGTAAAAAACTCAACTGTAAACACGTTTTGTGGTGACAAGGCCCCCCCCCCCACAACATGCTCTCAATCAGCCACATCGGCTCTAATTGAAGGTTCTCAGCAGCCAGTGGAAGACTGTTGATGTAGTGTGTGACTCCCAGATGTAAATGGGTGTAACTGTGTGTGAAAAAGGGTGTTGCAGAGAAAGAGCATATGCAGGGGACACACACACACACGCTGTAAGAGTCACTTTTCCCATAGGATAGGTGGATCATGTAATATGTCTTAAAGCTCCACTGGGCGGAACTGAGTATTTATTTCAAAGAAAGCAGGAAAGCTGTAAATCTCATCTAATACAGTGATCATCAAACCATTGGCATCAATCAGAAACTTTATCGGCCCCCAGCAGACATATTTGGGTGATTTCGGGAAGTTTTTGACGTATAAAGTATCAGATTTCCGTCATCACGACGAGTAAATCTTTCCCGATCTTTTCCAGCTCATGAGCTGGGACAAGCACGGCCCAGCCAGGCTCCGGCTCCGGCTCCGGGCTCTGTCGACCTCTCTGTGGGTTGTTTTGTTTTCCTGAGGCAGAGATGTATGATGAGGATTTCCGCTGAAAGAGCTGTTGAATTTCTCCCCTGTGTGTTTAGCGGCGCTCCCCCGGGGCGACCTCCCACACTGAGCCATGTTGACACGTTATGAGCTTGCGGTGCAACTCTCCCATTCCCTTTGATTTGCTCACTTTCCCTACAAGTGTGTGTTCACGTATAAATACACACCCAATTACTCCTTCACCCTCTATTCATCCATTCATCGTATTGAACTTTTACTCTCTTCTGCCGGTTTCTTTTTCTCTGAAAACCCCTCAATTGCCTTTTCAATCTTTGCCCTTTTGACTCTCCTGGGAAAGTGGAGTTCTTTGGCTCACTGCTCCTTTAAAATGTGCCACTATTCTGTTTCCATGTTTAAATTTGGACCATTTTCTGATCAGGATATCACTATAATTAGGATATCCTTTTACACTCACCATTAATACGTCATATTTAAAAAATTATCCTCTGTTTCCAAATTAAATTGTAGGCCTTATCTGAGCCCAGACTTTGTCTCACTGGACGCTTTGCATTGCAGCCGCGGTGACGGATTCGAGGTTCTCCTCAAAAACAACACAGCTTACCTTTAATCGTGGCAGTCCACTTTGCACATTAGCACAATCAATTTAATTGGGGAAATTGCTGAGCGAGAGGTGACATCAAAGACGGGAGGCAAACGGCCCAACGCATGCAATCACCCAGCATCCACTGCTACCTCCTGACAGGGCCGTGCGTCACGTTCGGCTCAAGTGGAAACTGTGAATCATTCACAATGCCTTGTAATGCAGAGAGAGAGAGAGAGAGGTCTTTGAGGCCTGCCAGACTGCATCACTGCGCCCATTCGTCTGGGTGGTGTTTTTCATGTTCTTTGGGGGTCACGGAGCTCTGGCATGTGGATATTTAGCCCCATCCATGTGTTGGAGACACAGTACGAAACAATCAGCAACTTTTATGGTTTTAGGAGCCACATTCTCATATGTCACGTTCTGCTTGCTTACATCAAGGTAAGGACGAGGTCAGACCGAACCACTTGCTGGAGTTCCAGTTACTGTATAAAGCTGTCCTTTGTAAACGGGTACAATACACACTGCCATGTAACAGTATGTGGGTGGGAAATTGTCACACCCTGTGTGTGTGCTCGAAGTTTGTGACGTACAAATGCAAACTGGGTGTTTTTTTTAGAATTTACTAAAAGCAGAGCTGATTTTGAGTCAAAAATAACTGGTTAGGTTGAACATTGTAGCAATATTAATATTTTTTCTAGCCCCATGGTGCACCTTGTTACCCTATAAGGGTCATATGGCTAACATACCTGTGAGCAGTTGCCTCTCTAAACATCCAACATAGACACAGAACTACCTGGTTCTCATGTCTTCACAACATGTTTAAGGTCAATACTTGCTCTCCTTGTGGCTCTGTTTTGTTCTCCACCACCCTCTTAGAAAATGATCTGGTTCGCAAGCTGCTAACGCTCCACTTTACTACATCACTCACTGTGAGCAAAACCAGAAGAAACAGCTTAAACCCCAGACGAAAGCTACAAGTCTTTAAAAGGCCATTTTCTTTGCTACAAATGACCCCTTGTAACATTACGATTAGTTAATGTGAGTAATACTGATTAATGTAGCTGTAATAATGTAAGTTGGATTACTTGTAAAATTTAAACGTTAATGAGTAAACTCAAAAGGTACAATAAATTAAGCATAAATGTCAGTGATGTCATTGTGTCTGACGCAGGCCAATAGTCTAAGGAAGGCAGAGCTCTGTTTTATTACATTCATGGAAATTTAGAGAAATTATCCCAGAAAACTGTGATAAAAAAAGACTTGAAAAACCCTAAAAGGAACCGCTTGATTTGCTGGGAGCGCAGCCTGCAGAAAAACAGCAACCCCGGTAAGTTTTTGATTAATATAACAACAAAGAAAATGGTGCTTTTTTTTTTTTTTGTTGCACTCCATTGCAGTCTCACACAACACTTGGCATCGCTAACAATGGCTCAATTCCAGCATATTCATCTATGGTGAAAGACCAGAAAAAAAAAAAAAATTCCACCATAATACTCTGTTAGCACTTAATGAAACGCTCCCTGATGTGTGCAGTCACGCACATACGCAGTTGTAACAACATAATGCAAATGCAAACAACCACATTTGTATGGTTTTAATGCTAAATTAGATTAAACCATTTACATATATTAAACATGATGCAGGTCTTGCATACTGAATGCTTATCCTATAATTTGTACGTTGCATGAAACCAAAAGTAAAAAGAGTGTTTTCACTATGGAACAGATCAATAACTTATTCTCAGCAGTGATTCTCCACATATGGTTGTGAGATTTTACATTTAATGCAATTTTTTTTTTTTTACAACCCCTGCAACCTCAGCCACCCTTAAAATGTCATCCTTCACCCTCCAGGTTGGAAATCACTTGAGAACAGCAGGGAGACAGCGATGTCAGCGGACAAGACTGGTGCAGAAAATCTTTCACTCATCAGTCATCACCATGTGCAGTGACCTAAGCAGAGGCTGCACAGGTCAGGACCGCGCTGTCCATCTTTGTTACTCTGTTCATGAATAAACAGAGGCCAGCGTATGGGTGTGCGTGTCCGTCAGGGCGATTACACGCACACCAAAGCACAAGCAAGCGCTCACACACACAGCCTCGTGCCGACTCCACTGGCATAATTAGAAACATTTGGGATCATTTGCAAAGGGAACACGAGCTCTGATGGGATCCAGATGCACTACTGGGTTTCACCAAAATACAGGAACCCTTATTTATGAGGGGCCATTACTGGCTCCTCACCCAGGGAGGTGTGTGTGTGTGTGTGTGTGTGTGTGAGTGTGTGTGTGCTGCCTGGTTTGTCCCGATACTAAATGAGTGTTTGGGGGTGGAACATCCATAATCAGGTCAGACTCAGTTTAATGGCTTTTGTTTTTGTGAGAAAACGAGGGTTTGCATTCATTGTATTTCTGAACACATAATGGAGGAACTCGAAACAGAAGAAGAAGAAGTTGCCAACTCACGAAAAAGTCTGAGGGTAAAAATTCTTTTTAATGAGAGAGAAATTACATTTACAGTTTACTTTATCATTTCAAGATGCGACTTCTTTGGTGTGTTTGTAGAGTTTTTCCTGTCCTTAATTAAATTTAAACTGATGATTCTTTCACACTCTACATCAACTGCCTTCTGATTTTGAGGCCATCAAGATTTTTTGGGGGGGAAATCCTGTTGAGGAGAAAAAAATCACACCATTAGCTCCCCTCTTGTCTCAATTTAAATGCTGTTAATTGAGAAGTGAGGCTCAGCAGCACTGATTGTTCCCATTTGCACTACAAAAATGTCAACTGTTGTCACTGGTGGCACTATGCTGCCACCTTGTGGAGAAGAGATGAAGAGGTGCTTTATATGAAATCAAGGATTGAACCTCTACAACAAGTAATGGTTCTTTGAGCTGAAATATTTTATAGGTATAAGATTAAACATGCTTTATTTTTGCTTGATGCAGGTTAAAGTGAGAATGTCATCAAAATGTCTTTTTCTGCCTATAAAGCTGTTTTGATTGTGGGACAAATTGCATTTAAAAAACAAGGCATATCCAGCCACAACAAATGCCAGTCTTATCAAATAGGTCCATCTGCAGACACACAGGACAACAGGACACACCTACGACATGATACACTCACCACCCACTCCAGCATTAATTAATGGTTTGGGTTACGGTCAGTGGGACTGAGAAGAGACCCCTTCTCAGCTCCCATCACTGACTCTTGATTGCACAGCAGTTGACTGCAACTGTTTCCATTCACAAAAGTGAATGTTTTGAAATTAAAAACTGCAAATATTTTCATTAAGTTGTCAGAATTTAAAGAAAGTTCTTGGTGAACTTGAATTTTAATTTCAGAATGATATTAAGTGAATAACCAAACATTACCGACAAACTGATGTTGTAACACCTCATGTTGTAACACCTGCCCCAGTACATTTTATTCCAGTCCATCTCCATCTTCTCCTCATCAGATTGTCAATGTGGCCACCTGAGCCTGAACCCAAATCTCATCTCATCTCATCATCGTCCAGTTACTCACATTTGTCTTTGATCAGACTTGCACAAATCCATCCACGTTCATCCTCCATCCTCTCTCTGCTCTCACTTTCTGTCACTGCTTCTTCCTTTTGCCTGGAAAACAGGGAAACTTTAATTCTTAGTTACAGGCTGCACTGACTACAGCAAAGCAAAGCAAACAGGAAACCATAATGATTTAGATTCAGAAGACTGATGTGACCTTGTGTGATAAAGACAGTGTCTCTGAAATTTAATCTTCTCATAATTGTATTTATAACTGATATTTAATAGTCCTGTGTCATTGTGCACTCTACCACGCTGTGTCCTGTCACACTGAATTGCATTATGTCATGTCACAACATGGTGTGTAAGATGTTACAGTGTGTTACATCATTTCAAAAGATGCTACATGGTTTAATGATTCCTTTGTGTGATTATTAGTGCCTGGCTGCAGTGTTGAGGTGATAGAAAACAGCAGTTTCTTCCTCAGGACTGTGACAACACACATTAAATAAAACGCCAAGATATTCTCAACACACACTGTGTCAAATCACATCGCATCACATCACGCCGTGGAACACTTCTGACCTTTCTACCCGGTCTGCAGTCCATCGACAAGATCAGCCTAATGACACTGATCAGAACGCCTTCATCTTTGATTGTCTTCTGTCTCCATCGCCACCGCCTGATGATCAGGAAGCACAGCGTTGCCTCTGTACATCGACTGGTGCCGCTGCTGTTAAAACACTGGGCCGTCACTCAAGTGCCGATAAACTCTTCAATAGAGGGAAGGACCCCTACAGAGCAAAGACATACAGGTGTGGAAATTAGGTGGCCACAAGTTGGTACCTGTGTGTGTGTATTTGTGTGTATGGGTGTGTGAGTGTGTGTGTGTGTATTTGTGTGTATGGGTGTGTGAGTGTGTGTGTGTGTACCTGGTGCTGGCCTACAGAGAGTCAGTCGAACCTCAGGAGGTGAAGTCTTGAACAGCTTTATTACCTTCTACGAAAAAAAAAGGAAAAGACTTATAGTATTCGGATTCTTTACTTAAGTAAAATGACTTAAAAATGACACACGGCTTTGAAAATACTCTATTTCAATTTAAGTCCTACATTCAAATTTAAGTAAAAGAATGAAAGTGTACTTATCTCTTAGTGTAGTTTTATGTACTTATATTCTTTTTCAGTGCAAAAAGTAGAATGCAAGAAACAACCCATGAACGCTGTGTCAGGTTCTCCTTATTTTAACTCCCACATTGACTGTTGGGTAGTTTAATCTAAAGCAATGCATCATAAGAGTATATTGTAAGATCATCATGTAATTGTAGCAACATCTTGTGAGCGAATAAAAATAAAATCAGCTTTTCATTAGCTTAAAAAAACCAGCCTTGTCATTAGCTTTGTGTTCATGCATTGTACAGCTTAATATAGTGCTTAAATAGTTTTAAATAGTCTTATGTTTCTTTAAAAGTAAGATAATGTTCTCAGCCCAACTTTATCACAGCCATTCAAAATCTACACATCTGGAGATACATGGTTTTTACTGGACAGGAAAGGTTATAAAACATAGTAATCCGAGAGTGTAACCATAAGGTTAGACAAATGTAGTGGAGCAAGAAGTACAATATTTGCCTCCAAAATGCAATTGAATAAAAAAGCCTAAAGTAGAATAAAATGAAACTAATTCATTTCAGTAGTTGAAGAAATGTACTTGGCTACATTCCACCATTCTCTGATGTTTTGTAGCAGATTCATACCTACATGAAGGACTATCAGTATTTCCTGTGCATTTTATATAACCGGATTCTCCAAAACAACATTCGACCATCACATGAGAGAAAAACAAGACACAATAATTCACGTAAAAGTCCAATAAAACATATTTTGATGCATATGTGTGTCAGTTTAGGTTAAGGTCCAGCCATAGAGAAGCAGTGCAGTACTGATTAACCCTGCAATAGTTGCACTTACATCTATCACTGTAGAGATGAACAAAAATATCTGATTTCAATATAATAGCAATAATTCCATCACATAAGTAGCTGAATTACCACTAATGAGCTTAAAGAACCCAAATGGATGAAGTCCATTTGAAGTGTGCACTTACTGCGTAGGACAGCTCTTTGAGTGACTGGCCGTTGATGGCTAACAGGACGTCTCCCTCCTGGATCACGCCGCTCTGCTGGGCCGGCTGACCGGGGAAAAGCTGCTTTATTCGGACCAGGCTGCCAAAGTCCCGAGTGGGTGGATCCAGCTCGCACATTAGGAAACTGAAGCCCAGGCCGTTGGCACTCTTAGTCAGAGTCACTTCCTGGGTGTTTTCTGAGGGTTTGGAAGTGAGAGGAAGGAGGCGGTAATGAGATAATGATCAGTTGAAACATGATGTAGATGTTTTGAGGTCAGGAGGTGAAAGGAAATGGAAAGAGGAGGTGGATGGAAAAGAGAAAGGAAGGAAACAGCGAGGATAAAGCTGGATGTTCTCTTTGTTTGAAAAGTCATTAGATAATGTTGTCAGAGTTCAACTAAAAACTAAAAAATGAAAAACAAGCAACAACAACAGTTAATTAGACACTGATGTTTACTCTCAAATTTCATCACTTCCCACAAAGATGTAACAGAGATGGGATCAGGAAGCAACACTACCAACTTTCCTACAGGGAGGAAGAGACTGGGGTGAATGCTATAGATGGGTTTTATGGAAGTGACCGCAGCAGTTACGGCATCGTTTCCAGGTGAGTAGTCTGCCAGCAGTTGGCCCAATAGAGTTGCAATGGTTGTGTTGTTATTATGTTGTTATGTGTCAGTGGGAAGAGGATGTCGTCTGTCTGCCTGAGGAAACCCGCAAGCCTGTTTCAGTTTGGTGCGGAAAGTCGTAAAGGACCGACACATTTATTTCATTTATGATTTATTTGTCATGCATTTCATGACTAGTCAGACAACTGGGAAAAACACTTATTTGCTCTTCAGCTTTAAGTTTGGAGATCAATATTTCTCTCACCTGATTAACATACCGTACGCCACAGCCAGCAGCTGGTTAAAATACAGACTGAAAACAAAGCGAAACAGCTGACATGACTCTGTAATCCTGCAGGAATCCTCCAGGAACATTTGTATTTTCCAAGATATGAAATAATTCCTTTCAATATACTATGTTTTTTTCAACAATTGCTCTCATTTTCTATCCTCGGCAATCTTCTCACATACAGCAGAAAAAATGGTGTTAAAATGTTTAGCTGTCACTTTCCTTCTGATAACAAGAACAATTTATCAACCGAAATTATGGTCAGAACAGCTTCTTTTGATCGTTGATTACTCATTTTGTCATCAAGGCTTCTTACAGCGAGACTGAGAAATGTTGGGATGAAAAAAAAAAGTTTTTCATTATCAAGATAAAGATGTTATAACTTGCATGTCCCCTTCAGCCTTATGTAGACATAATAAAAGGCAACAGTAGAATATATGATAACATTTTTATGGACAGACATGAAGGTACATGAAATATTTAAGGCACAGGTCTGAACAGGACAGGTAAAGAGGGGCATTTTTTAAGCTTCATATATAAATGCACATTGGTTATTTTGGCCTCACATGTCTTTTGTTAACCGTTGCCAAGATGCTAACCTCTGAAGAGATTAAAGTGACTCTGCATTGTGTTAAAACATGTGATCTGCTCGCCTGTGTGTGGCAGGAAAGAGGAGAGATGCGGGATGACGGATATAGAAGGACAGGCCGAAGGATAAGGGAGGTCAGAGGGATAAAGGGAAGGTCAGGGTCAGTAAGGAAGATCAAGATGAAGGGAGGGAAGTGTGTGAAAGTTCACCTTGAAGCAGCCAGACTAGTCTACTTGACTATAAAAGCACACACGACAGCTTAGAGCCGACAGCTTCTCTCACGCAGGCTCTTCTTCAGTGGAAATGCGGGTTAATCTATTCGCAGACCTTTATTTACAACAGGAAGTTTATCTCGTGGGCTTTCTTAGCTTGTTGAGGCCCCTTATGTCTTTTGTTTTAAAAGTCTACTAGGCAGGAGTCTCCTACCGTCAGAGACGAAGTTGTAGTCCCTGGGCCGCTCAGAGATTGTGTTGTGGGTGGTGTTGATTGAGGAGCAGCTGTTGATCCTTTGACGGCTGGTAGTCGGACTGATGCTCTGATTGGACACACTGCTGCTGGTGACTGCGCTGAGGGACACCCGGGGTAAATTCATCAACTCCCTTTCTACAACCAACGTAACCACCTAGAGGAAGGGAGGAGGGCAGGAGAGAGAAAGATGAGAATGTAGGTGGGAATGATTCAATACAGAGATTAGAGATTTAGGTAGGAAAGGAAGAGGAAAAGAGAATCATACAAAAGAGGATAGGAAGCATCAGAGGAGAAAAAGAAGAAGGGTGTGATTGGGGAGAAATGAAAAAGGACCGCAGCAAAAATGTGAGAGATCAGTTTGAGATAAACCGAAAAAACAGTAAGATGTTCGCTAGCTCTTCTGTGAGGCCGTGTTTAAAGAGATGCTAACATGTTTAGCACTGAGTTGATCTTAGATTAACATATACGTAAAATTTCTAATCAATGAGCACCTAACTCAAAGTAATGCTCTGTAATGAACCAGAAATTTCAACCTAATAGAAAACAAATGTAGAGAATCAAATAATTAGACTTTTTTTCATCCAGACACCTAAATGTCTCTTAGCTGCCAACACTCCTGGTTTATGCTGGAGTCTTCCTATTTTCAACCCTCTTCTCCTGCTGTGCTCCCACTTAGTGATCTCTCTTGCTGATATCCTGTTTCATAACAATATATACAAAATGGGCGTTCCTTAGTTTCTGTGTGGAACCTGGGACCCCAACCCTGAGGCAGCAATGAGCTCATGACAATCGTGCGTAACAACAGAGAAGCAGTTAACATCTGCACAAAACTTAATGGGAATCCGTCCGACAGTCACTGAGATTTTTCAGTCTGCACCAAAGTGGTTAACTAACCGACCAAAATGACAACAGACTGACACTGCCGTCCTAACAGTAATGCTGCTAGCATAGCTAAAACACAGCACATCATCAGCTGTAAATACAAGTAATCTTTGGTCTTTGATAGACTTTCGTCACTGAAGTCACACAAAATGAGTCACATTTCATCCTTTACCTCCCCAGTTTTACTCAGACACCCCACAGCCTGATGGTAGGTGAAGCCCTGGAAGCTAACTCCATCCACCTCCAACAATCTGTCACCTGTAATAAAGAAGCAGATCAAATCATGTTTATTTTAAGTTCTTTACTTTATTACATGAAATCCTTATGTTTCTGATTCTGAACTGTGAAATTATTCATTCACTCTGAAAAGCATCATCTAAATGTCAAAATGTACACAGCAGGTTTGCAGTCTTAATAGGTGTTGAATTCCAGTGACATGGTGTTAAACACAGTGTTGTTTGTCTACTCAGTGAAGTTTTATGGCTCTGGGGAAGATGCTGAAAACAACTGAGGTGTTAAATTTAAACACGTACAGTGTGATATTATTCCTGATTAATATGAATGAAAAATGTATTATTTAATTCAATAAAGTTAACATGGTATGACTTGTATCCCATATTATTTTTCTGTCTGTCTCTCATTTACACAGGCAAAGCAA
>JAQNCA010000017.1:15392612-15419402 GCA_029783725.1 Acanthurus tractus | reverse complement strand
ACCTAACACAGTCCAGTTGACTTGCTTTTTTGACTCTTCAGATAAACATGACCTGGATGAATGAGAATCTACACAGACATATGATTAAAACTATTTGTCTATACTTTTCAAACCTGCGGACCTCTGGATGGACCACTGCAAGCAGTTTCCTCCACTGTTTCCAATGACCTATGACCTACTGGCTGCAGCTGCATAGAAGTGCAATGGCTGACAGTGACCTGGCTTTGACCCCATGTAAAATAATCTACCTACAAGCTCACTATTTTTTTTAAACTAATTTAGAAATTAGATAAATTGTATTTATTACTGAGCAATGTTAATTTCTTCCCCTCTGGACAAAGCCATGCTAGTTGTTTCCATCTGTGTCCAGTCTAAATGTTGAGCTAAGCTAATGGCTGCTAGCTGGAGCTTCCTAAATAACAGACTAAAGAGGAGCATCTGTTTTCTCACCTGAACTTAAAAAGAAAGCAAATAAGTAAGCTTAAATTGGTATGAATCTGGAAAACCTTAAGAATATAAACTTTATCTTTGTCTAGATTGCTAGGATATATCACTTTTTGTGATCTATGCTATATTAGCATTTAAATGTAAAGAAATGGCAGAAAGAGAGAACACTTTGTTAGCACCTGAATTCTCTCAGTTGGACTCAGAATTTGAAACGTTATACTATATAATAAGTTGTAAAGGGTTGAATCTGTTAATACCCTTGAGAGCAAGATGAGTAAATATAAACTGACATTTAGCTTGAAGGCAAAAAAGTGGGATGATGATATATAAATACAGCCATAATTTTAATGTGTATGTAGTACGTATGGTAGTAGTAAGTATGTATTGATTGATAGAAAAATGGTGATCTCAGCGAGAGCTGCTAAAAAACACTGAAAAAGCACAAAGAAGAAAAGATAAAAAAATTCCTTTTTTTAACGTTATAAATCCAGAGCAGGTTTATCAGTGGAATTGACTAATTACTAAATCACTAAAATTACAAGCAAACAAAGGAGAACAAGGGTCACAGCATCATTACACACATGTGAACAATGAACACACACACACACAGAGCACCTTTTGGCTGTGAGATTATGAGCTGCACCTCCTCGGGGCTGTTCTGCATGACCTCTGCTGCCTCACTGAAGGTGACGCCCTCCAGGCTGACGTGGTTCAGAGAGATCAGACGACCACCTGCAGGCAAAGGTCACTGTGAAAGCGTGTTGGTGTCCAATAACAGTGGAGGCCAGAGACCTCACCACCACCTCAGAGCCCACGTGTGACCCTGAAGTCCTGTGATTAAACCCCACGTTCACCTCCCACAGCCTCTTTGTTCTCTTTTGCATTTTCCTGTTACACATTTTCAGAGCGGAGGTAGATGTTGGATATATTCAAAGAAAAACATTTTATCATGACAACAATGAAACATAAATGACTCCGCATCAAAATGAGCTATCTTATGTTTCTTAAAGTGACACCTATACTGTAAAGAATAAGAGAATTCAAAAGGTCAATGACCAATTTCTAAATGTAAACACGGATCACACTTCAGCATCACTTTGTACGCATCATTGCTACGGATGAAGTAAAAATGTGATTCTCCACCTGGTCGGATGCGTCCGTCCTTATCAGCGGGTCCATTAGGCACAATGGAAGCAATGAAGATGCCCAAATCATAATGCCCCACAGTGTCCTCCCCCACTATCACTATACCTGTATGAACACAAATCACAGACGTGTCAAAATAACTGCTGCTTAAATGAATGTTTTCTGTATTTTATATATGGAAAACAATCACTAATGCAGTGCATTACAGTGTGATTGGCTTACCCAGGCCAAGCTTCGGGTCCTTCTTTAAAGTAACACATAAAACTTCTCTCTCTGACGTTGACCCCAGTTTTGTTGGAGTTTCTGTAAGACACACAGTAGAAAAACACATAAAAGTTAACATATCTGAAGAGTAAACTTGTCTGATGCTGCCAGCCATCAATGAGAAAAAGCAACAACACTCAAACAAAATCACATCCGTAGTGAAGAGAAAATTGGCGGCACACAAAAACATCAACAGGATGACTTTCAAAAAGGTCAACTAGTGTGAGAAAAGCACCAAGTACTAACAGAGAGTGAACTAAGGTACAACATCCGTATCGTATAAGTCACCACCTAGATAAACCGAGCAGTGTTCATGGTCATACCTCTGGCTGCTGGGGAGCCTGAGGGAGCTTCAGATCCGCTCCTCTGAGAGCAGGCTGGGGAACGCATACCGGTGCTGCTGCGTTGGCTGCTGGAGCAGGTGCTGCAGCAGAAAACACAGAAAACCAGTGTGATGATCCTGACAGAGTCATTCACTAATATTGTACAATCCTTGCTTGGAAAAAGCAGAGGATAAAGTGGTTGAATTAAACACGAGCTTTGGAGGATAAACTTAAATAGATGTAAAGTCTGACCAGATAGGTTTTAGAATGATTCACAAACACGAGATGCTGTGTGAATGTGGAGAAAATGAAAGTTTTATGTTGAATCTTTAAAGTTAAGTACGGTGATATAATGGAACAGCTGGATCCCTACCTGTGCTCATTGAGGCTTTGGCGCTGCTGTTTAATGCGGGCCTCGATCCTGGCTGCGACATCATCACACAGCTTGCTCAGGGACTCATTCTGAGGCGTGGTCAGGCCGCTGTCATCCTGCGGCGTCTCTGAGCAGGAGAACGACTTGTGTCGGCTGCTCTGAGCTCGACACACTGTCGCATACTGTACAATGCTCTCCTCTGCAGGTAAATGCATAAAAACACAGAGGAGTGGAGCAGATGGCAAGAGAAGTCATTAAAAAAATGGCAACAACACTTGAGTTCTTTAACTTAAAAGCTGGTTTTAGCAATAGCCATGATGCAGTGACTGACCTGAGACCAGGCTGTGGGTTAGCTGACGAGATGTCATCTCATTGTTGAACTTATGTTGGGCTGAACAGAGGTTGCACAGATATTTGGCTACCTTGGATCTCTCTGTGATAAATGTGTACTTCTTCTTGCTGGCCCGACTCTCGACTACAAATTTACGCCTCTGCAGATACATGGAGGACAAGTTTATTACACACTGAAAAACAGAAAACATTACCATCAACCGTAGTTTTATTTTGGCAATAAATCAATGAATGACAAAAGCAACGCTGCACCCACACTCGAGGATATTGTTGCTGTTTCCCTCCAGTAGAAATTCTGACTGGTGGATCGGCAACCATTTTTAATCTCGTAGACGATGATTCCTTTGGCACAAACTCCGAGGATGATCTCTCCTTCCAGAGGCTTTTTCTCACGCATCACTCGATGGAACAACACACCGTATTCAGGTAGCTGCTGACACACCTAAAGGAGCAAACAGAGTGGGGTCCATGTTTCACGATACTTGTAGTTTTGTTTCACAAGATATTCGTCTTTATCAGGGTTAGAGTCACTATCTGCTACCTTGAGGAACTCAAGTTCTGATTCATCAGTGAGCATCTGAGCATTGTTGGTGTGAAGTCGTAGCAGCTCTCCCTGAATGTAAGGCAAGGCACGTTTCTCCATCACACTCTTGGAGACATACTGATCAGGGCGGTAGTAGTTTCTACCATACACCTAAAAACAACAGATCGAAACCTTTTAGTTCAAGAATCTTACTTTGACAGGAAACCTAACACTTACTAATTAATACTGTGGCATTTTATGGAAGATGTGCTCTTTTGTGAAAAACATAACTCCCCCTTATGACTGCACTATTTTGCCAAAAAATCATGAGCCCCCTCTTGTGAAAAGTGGGGATTTTTATCACATGCACTACTTAGATTTGAATATCCTGGCTACTGATAAAATGAATGTAAAAATTTCATAAAACAGTAGCATTCACATGAAATAAATGTGTCTAAGCACTGGTCTCTCGCACTGCTATCCAGGAACTATACTAAACCAAAAACCACTACTGGCACGCTTTAATTAATATTGATATATTAATGTTTAAAAAACGTACATAAAATAGTTTTAGCTAAATTAAGATGACCTTTGAATTTGATCGTGACGAAACTATTACAGGAAGTCATGTCTGAGATGGCTCCTGTAAATTTGTGTTGCTTAATATCTGTTGTGTCCAACCTCAGGCATGCAGTCTCCACACTCTGTCTGCAGGGCCAGAGCCCCCAGGTACAGAGCCGTCTCCTCATGGCAGGACAGTCTGTCCTCCAGAAGGTCTCTCCTGAGCTGGAGGTAATACTGGTGGCGGGTCTGTTTGTGCCTGAAAGAGAAAACAGTAAACATTTTAAATGGTTTCACAGACTTCACAAAACGCATTTTGCTTTTTGGTAATGACACAAAAAGAGGAAATACTTACAAAAGAAGAGAAATGTCATTGACAAAGAATTTGACCCTGAAGAAAAGGACAAAGTTGGTTGTAGGCACTTTCTTCCAGCTATCTGGAGCAACTTTGGAAATCTTCGTATCATTGTCCACAAAGAAAAACTCATTATCTAAAAAGTGGAAAGAAGAAAAAATTGAGAGTTAACTTAAATAATGTAGTCTGGACCACAGTTTGACACAACAGCGCTTAGTTACACCAACAAGTGGTTGACCTTTCTATATGGTCCCACCTGACTGTTTGTGTTTTTTGCTGGTAGTTCTGCTCACCAGCATACTGTGAGCACATTGAGCTATAAACATTCATGTCTTTACACGTGTGAATCCTGGCATTTTAGAGTTTTTACTTTCGATTATTCTCTCATCCATAACAAAACAAATCATAGTTCTCCAAGAAAAGGATTAAAAGTTGCATTTTCAGGCTCTTGGTGTATGCATGTTCCCAATAGGCTGAAACAAATTATATTGATAATAACTCTGGTCACTACACACTCATTCACACATCCCTTTACCGTCTATATAAGCAAGGCCAAAGTAGAAATGTTCCATCAGGTTGGAGTGAGCCACAATCATGTCAAAGACATCTCCTCCTCTGGATTTCACCTCACACTTGACCAGGATGCTCTGACCGTTTGGCATCACCACACTCAGCTCCCTCTGAGTGGTTGGAGACTTCCCTTTCTTTGACTGCAAGAGAGGGAATACTTTTTAGGATATCAAAATAAAAATAATCTTTAGGAATTACCTTTTTACATTATGCTTGTGGGTCATGCAAAGAACACTGTTAAGAGTTAAGTTAGAGAAAAAAAACCCAACTGTTTTGGATTTATTACTGGTCTTGAATATGTTTAGGGTTAGGCAGTGGGAAATTAGCCCTAGAGTTGCACAGTGATGCTTTAGTCTGTACTGTACATGACTGTATTTTCTCACCACGATGGATCCAGGCAGCTCTAAGACAACCAGTGGCTCATCTAGCACCCTGATAAACTCAGGACCCATGTCCTGCAAAAGAGAACAAAGCCACTAAAATACATGGTTGACTCCCCCAATACAAGGTTTTGATGGAACATGTGATGACACATTATCATTATCATTATCATATCATTATCATATTATGTAATGTCATTTAACAATCTGGATCACCTTTACTTTCTTGTCGTTCAGACTCATTGTGGACTCAAACCGTGTTAGGGATCGTGGGTTGGTGTTGCGATTGCCATCCACGTACGGACTGCAGGGGTTGTGGTTCAGATGCTGCCAACTGCCGTAACTCTCCCTGTGTCGAACTCCTGAGGGAATCCTGGGAAAAATGAGTTTTCCATTCTCAGTCTGATAGAAGGCGAAATCTGTCAATCATGATGCGATAGCTCAAAGACACATCACACATTTCCTGTCAGAGGTATCCCTTGGGATTTAGTCTTCAGAGCGCTGTCTTTTTATTTTTCTCTTTTACATCTATTTATCATTTCAGCAACTGATCAAACTTAACTTGAATTTGATCCATGTGTTATAGTTATGGTAAGTTCATTTTGGATAAAGTTCATACCCTGGGGAATCGCATGGGTAAGATGCTCCGGAGAATGTTCTAAAAATCTTCTTCTTCAACGCCCATGTTGAGTTACTAAAAGAGCCTCCTGAAAATAAAGTGATAAGTAAAATCTGTAGGCTAGATTTCACGCGGGACATGGTAAAATTAAAACAGTACTTTAAAAAAAATACATTTATTCTTTTTCTTGCTAAGAGTTAGGTCAGAAGATTGATATCACTCTCATGTCTGTACAGATAATATTAAGCTTTAACTAGCAGTCAGTTATCTTAGCTTGGCATAAAGAGTAAAAACAGGGTAAAAAGCTGGCTGAGCTCTGAAAAAAAAGGAAAAGAAATCAAATGTGAAGAATGCTGAGCTTTACATGTGCTAGTTTGTGGGTTTTGTTAGCTGTAAGACAGAGCTATTTACCTGCAGGGCAGGGAGTTGCTCTATATTTACAATACAGAAATAAAAGTGGTATATGAAGATACAGTCAGCACTGTTTTTTTTTTAGTGCAACTGTTATTTGCGTCAAGAATAAAGAAAAAAGATTACAAAGTGTTAATTATTTAGCCTCAGTGGTAGGCCAGGTCCCTAACTTCTAGTCTTTAACTAACACAACCTACCAGCACCTGTAAATCACTAATAAACACATTTAGCTTTTTGAATAAATTGAAAAATAGATAAAACTTGTTTTTTCTTGAACTTTTTTATGCATGTTTTATGCAGTTTATGCATTAAACTATTTAACTTCCTGTCTCTCACTAAGCTAGCTCGTTGGTGGTCAGTCTATATTTACTGCACAGACCTAAGAGTGGCATCAATTTTCTCATCTAATGTTAACTCACAGAGAGAGGGAATAAAAGCATTTCCTAAACTGTCAAACAATGGCTTTGAGTCCAATTAAAATATAAATATATAACTTTACATTTCTTCCCAATTTTTTTCTTAAAGGGGAACACAAGGCAAGTGGTTTACAGAGCAAACACGGATGCTGAAGCAGACAAAAAATAAATCAGTTTCTTACTGTGTAATCTGTCCCTGATCATTTGACTGCGATCTGTTAGCTGGGATCCATTTTCAGCCATGGACACATGATCCACCTGCAAAGACATCACTGTCCAGCTCAAGGAAACAAGTGCAGAGTTTCTACCATCAGTTAACTCAAAAAACAAAAGAAACCTTACCGAACTACTAAAAACCTGTACTTAATTACTTAATGATCTCACCTAACTAGGTGAAACCACCAAACCAAATGCACACTCACTGAGTTCCTGTAGACATCTTCTACCAACTGCCTGACGAGTCGTTCGGCAGGAGGAAGCATGGAGGCCTTGTGGTGAAGCTCACAGGCCTCTAACACTGTAAGCAGGTCGGTCCGTCTGACTGCCATGTCCTCACACATGCTCAGCAGCAAACCATCTAGCTCTGCACTGAGCTGAACCGGCTGGGATGAAACAGGTGACAGCAAGCATCAGTACCAAGATTATGCAAAAGTGAGTTTGAGCGAGACACAGCAGAGAGAGCATAAAGTACCTGGTTTTGAGGTAGATGATAATCGACACACCAGTAAAAAGTCATTCCCAGGGAGTACACAACCATCTGAGGACAAAGGAGCAGGAGGAATATCAGACATTCTGTCACATAAAAACACATCCTCCGGGGTATTGTTTTTGTCTTCCTGATGCTACTATGTGTGGTATTGACCTGAAATTTTCTGCTTTTTGTTCTTGAGTTACAAATTATCTCACAAAGCAATGTGATAGTACTTAATTTTCAATTAGAGCACTATGCAGTGACAGAAAGTAACCATGAAAGACAGTTAATCAAACAAGTTTTATGAAACTATTTCACAGTGATCTGCTTCTTAATTTCATCTTGTACTCTTTTAGAGAGATTTCTTCACGTAGCTGATATTGTCATATGTTAATATGTTATGAAGTGTGAAGTGTTTTCTTACTTTAGATCATTTATCTAGAATAATTTTCAAAAACCTCAAGTAATTACTATACACCAGAACAAACGTGCAGTAATACGTAAAGAAAAGACTGAAAAGCACAATTTTATGTTTTTAAACATTTGCTGTCTCATTAATAATCCTCTCAGATTCATCTTGCAGCCTTTTCTGTGACTCCTGACCAGGTTTAGAACTACGTGTTTACATGATATATTTGACAGCAGATATCCTCACAACAAGTCTGACCTTCTCGACTGCAGTCCTGGTGGAGGCTGCGTGACTCTGCTGGACCTCAGGAGCTGTGAAGGAGGCCACGTCTTCATTTCGGGCACAGCTCTTGAAGGCCAGACTCCCATTGGCTGACAGCAGCACTGAGCCTGGGCTCAGCACACTGTACATGTTGCCTGAGCCATAACAGAAAGCAGAACAGACATGGGTTTAAAAACTTTCTCTTGGCCTATTCTGCTGAATGCAATCAACATTCATATATTTCAACCTTAGGTTTTTGGATGTACTTGAACGCTCGTGGAGAAAAAAAGCTCTGAACCCAGATAACAAGAGTAATGTGAAGAATATAGGAATGATGAGTATTAACCTTTTTTGGAAATGTCCAGTAAGGCCCCTGTGGTAGCAAGCAGCAGACACCAGACCTCATCCTCATCCAGTGGTGAACCCCGGGCCTCTAAAACTTCTGCCAGGGTCACAAATGTACCCATTCTGCTGGGAAATGCCCACACAACAGACAAACACACTTTAAGCTGCAGGTCAGTATAGTATGCTGTTGAATTATGCATGTGGAAAAGGTTTTTGCTCTTGTGCAGTACATTTGTTGAAGCTGCATAGATAGATATTGAAATGCCAGTGTTAGGAACCAGTTGCAGATTGCAAATAACCAAATACCTTTCACCTCACCCTTCCCTTTCAATCATATAAGAAAACCCACATTTGACAAGTGTTAAAATTGCAAAGGGACCTCTCTAGAGCCACAGATAGGAATGTGAAGGACTTGTTCCCTCAGTGTAAAAGAATAACTTTCAGGTGATGAAAACATTATTATTTTCCATTTCTGATTATTTTCAGACAAGGCTATTTAGCAGTTAAGTAAATATGTCAAAGGATTTTTTAAATTGGTAAATAACCTTGAGAACATTCTGCTAATTCTAGTAAATATTTTGATATATTAATGACAATCCATCACTAGTTCAGGTGAAATCTGGTACTCTTAGTCATGTTCACTGAGCATTTTATGAGCACATTTATGAACATTTTTATCTTAGGAAATAACAGTAGAAAATAGAAAAAAAACACATCTTGATTATTAATATGATTTTTTATAAACTAATCTCTCATTTCTAATCTTTTGTTTTTTGTACAGGTTTCATTGAAGTCCTTTGCTATGCCTTGAGAAGGTTGCAGATGTTAATTAAGTAGGATCTCTTAACATATCAAATAAAAATCAATCAAACGTGAACATAATATATAAAATTACAAGGAAAAATTTATTTAACATAATTGTGAAAAGGACATTCCCCGCACATTTATTATAAAGCTTTGGGTTAAGTTAAATGGGAGATCTTAGGTTTTGTGAAAACATAGAATGAGCTTGTATAATTCATAGAACAAGGGTTAAGGTTTTATGTACTGGAGTTTTATCACATTTTTCCTTATTGTCACAAAGAGCAAGACAAGGTCGCACAATTCTTTCACTCACTCTGAAACTCAGTGCTATATCCATAACAGCTGATTGAGCTTTTCTGGGAGGAGGCAGGGAAAATGAATTAAAACTGTATAATAGTGATATTGCAGCAGATTTGAGCAAGAACTGATGAAAACAGTAGATATTATAAGTTGGCCTGCTATTTAAAGGATCAGGCTGTAGTGCAAATATGTTGGTATTATTTTATGTAGGATCACTCTATGGCACAAAACGAGGAGCAAGCTGAGGTTTCTATTTTATGATGGTGGACAAACTATCAGATGTGTGACAAAAATAACACTAACACCACTCACATAAGATAATGGCTGTACCAAATAAAAGAAATGACATAACACTGAGTTATTTACATGGTCATCATGTAACCTGAGTTTTAATTATTTGTTTGATAATCGGATCAATGTCCGGATGATGTAGTGGTGTAGTAGCTTCCAGAAAGCATCTTAAAATAATCATCTTATTCCCTCACATGGAGGCACTCAGGAAGAAGACAGAAGAATTTTGTTGGTGTTTATTGTTTTCCTGCCTTGATGACTGTACTTCTGTAATTAACTTAAATCTTTTTTTAATTTAACTTAATGTACTACTCTAACAGCTGCTGGCATTTGTGCTGTTCAGACACCACATGGACTCACTGGTTTGCATCTGTTTCGGACCCTGACCTTTCTTACATGCAAACAGAATTAAGAAATAGACAGAAAGCAGACTTGCTTCCTGTGAAATGTAAGGAGACCTGACAGATAAGTAGCCGAGTAAGGCAGTTGTTAATCAGGTGATGTGCACTCTGATTCCACTCCACTAAGATGACCTGAGGTGAGGCCTACACGTGGTAGCTGCAACAACCTACAAAGGCCTTTTCACAGCAGACATTTTGACTCAGGAAAGCGCAGGTGTTGCTAATAACATTAACGGAGGCTTCGTTCAGGTCATGTATTCCAGTAAGCCATGAGAGAGTGACAGTGAGACAAGCAGCATGCACACACATTCATAATGTGTTTCCTAAAAAAGCCCTATCGTTTTAATGTGTTTTTGTTTAATCACATATAATCACATTTCTAAACACTGAAATACTGGTAATTATACCAGTACCAGTACAGTACCAGTACAGTACCAGCACCAGCACCAGTATATAAGTACAGGGGTGCTATATGTAACATTGCAATACACTACAGTTCTTACAGTAAGGTCAAATTAGGAGTGTGTACTGTATGTGCAGGGTTGACGTCCGTTCTAAACCATGCTATGGAAGTACGAGAGTATATATAGCAGCCTGAAAGATGTCTAAAAAGACATAAAACTGTTGGTACAACGGGAGTTAAGCATTGTCCAGGAAATCCAGAAATCCTGTACTAAATCTATTAAGATTGGGTGAAATTATTTGAAGTAAATTTGACCATTTTTAACCACACTTTATAAAAAAATTAAGGTAGTAAAAGTGAGGAATAGTCCTTTAATTGCTGCCAAGATGTTACAAATAGCACCTTTAATTTGTCAGCAATGAAAACTGAATAAATACTAGTTAAAACAAAAGTAGCTGAGACCCGGGGACCATGAGTCCCTGTTTCACCTGTAATGACACTTTTCATTCATTATTCCACGTCGTTAAATGGAAAATGTCTTATATTAGCAGCAATTACAAAGAATCCAGTATCTCATGATTCAATCAGCAGTGTGTCTACACATTTCTTAGCCCAGTAGTGGTTCTGATAATGTTCAAACAAAAAATATGTGCATTATGTAGCCTACCTTATTTCATCCGGTATCTGAAGAGCTACTACTTAAGTTCCTTCAGACATCCACCAATCTGTACCTAATCCTTCTTCCTCTCATGCATTCCCTGCTCCCATTCCTCCCTCCTCTCCCTCATCTGAGCGTCGCACATCCTCATTTCCTCTTTTACAATCAATTGTCTTCAAAGAACAGGACACATCAGCTCCATAGCATAATTTTCTCTCCGCTCACAACTTATGACGTGTTGTTTTTGTGTTTTCCTTCATTTTCAACTATTTTTAGACCGGGGAACATAAGAACATAATTGGATTTGCAGGGCAAGCTAACGGCAGATGGGGCAGCAAAGGACCAACCCATTGTAGGCGGAACTGTGTTAATCTGATGTTTCAACCACAAGTGACTCATTAATAGTCACACTTTCTAATAGTTTATTAGATTATGGAGCATGCTATCACTTGGTCCAGTACTTAGAAAAGCACTGAAAATGTTTTTAGTCAGAGGATGTAGATATACTCTTTTAAAGCCTTTTATTCAAAAGGAACTAAATAAAATTATCCAATAAGGTGAAACGTGTAGTAAGTGTAATCAAGAATCAGTAGTAAAAATAATTTGTAGATTTTTAGGTCATATAGGTGGGTATAGCTAGGCTATTTGTCTGTTGTCAAATTTCAAAAACATGCAAAGCAAAAACATTAATAATGTAATGACAGTGAAAGTAACGTTTGGCCTCTGAAATGTGAATAAATTGACAGTAACAGGCCTGAGACATTTCAAAGGTGCTGTTCCTGCTTTTGTGCTGTCTTTTCCTCAAACTCACTGTGCAGGATATACTTACCAACCACCTCATCCTACGCCACATCATCAAGGGAGGCCTTGTAACTCAGTCAGGATTTATGTCTCTGTCCTTTACAGTCTAAGGAACAATTAACACATTGACCTTTGGAAGACATTTCAAGGTGACGCCTGCATGTGAACTGCTGCCAGAAGCAGATGAACCTTTCTTTAGGGGTCAATTTGACACCTGTGATAACAGTTAAGCACACAACTCTAACAGGTTGTCCATATACCAGTGCTGAATTCTCATAAAGTAGATCAGAAAATCATCAGCAGGACAGCACTGACTAAGAGATTTATCAAAGTTTGAAGTAAAAGCCCCTCAGTCTTAAACAATAAACTCCTAAAATCTTAATAAAGAGACTCGAAGACACACTAGAGCTTTCAGATAAATGTGGTGAAGCAATAAATAGTAGCATAACTTAAAATACTCATCTTATCTACTTTAGTGAATGTGCCTATTTTCTCTATCACTATTAAAAATTAGTAGCCGGACATTTAAATTCTTAATACTCCAATTTTTACAAATATTATAGTTTTCAAAGTGGTCCAAGTATAGATGGGAGAGATAATACTAAAAAAAGGCCACCAGATGCTTTTTAATTGTTCCTCGGACAGTTTTATCTCCTCTTGTAGAAATAAAGATGGTTACACTAATAGTTAAAAATGAATACATTTATAGTTTGAGTCAAATACTTTTGATTTAATGTTCTGTACTTGTTTATAATGGTTTGCTTGCAGTGAAAACTGTAGTTATCCTGTACTCAGTTTCCAGTCTACAAGGGTTAACATTTGTAAAGCCAGTGCAGTTTTTATTCAACAGCACTGTAATAAATTCTCTGATAGGATTTATTTGTCATACAGTTTTTGCAGATGTTAAGCCAACTATAGGCCAACAATAGTTTTATAGTCATTTGGCTACGGGTGTAATGTTGTGTACTAAACTGCATTTTACCTTAGATAGCTGTGCCCGATAAACTGGTGACTAAAGCCTAACCCAGTTTTCCAAGAGATCTTTTTCAATTACATAAAATTGCACTTGCCAAAGGCCAAAATGCATGGTAAAAGTTAATTTTTTAAAAATTAACCATGTATGTGTGGACAAGGCTTTATTCTGAAAGGATTCAGTCAGCTAGAATCCCAGAACACTAAGTAAAATCTGTCTATATATGCTTTCCTGATTTATAACACCACAAATCAAAAATGTATGCTGAAATGTTCACTAGCTAGAGAATTCTTTATGTGAAAACAGTCTGTCATGATAAATATCATATCCAAGTTCATATTATATTGAAAACAGATTGGAGGATATCCTCAGGGAGGCTGAGGCTTGATTATTAAATACTAGCAAATAGACTTTAAATGCTAATCTAAAACACATGGATGCAGAGAAACACACATTAATTTCCATAAATACTCCTCCACTGTCCCATATCAGGAGTAAAGATCTTACATATTTTAATAAATGACGCTGACTCTGGATTGTGGTGACCACAAGCATTATCCAACGACATCAACGGTGTGTTTTCTTTTTTTCAAAGATAAATTAAATTTTGTTTAAAGCTAACTAACTAACTAAAAGGCATGCCGAAACCTTGAAAACATCCCCCAAATCAGCGCTGGCACTCACAAAATCCTACTAACATGCCAGCTAGTGTTTTTTGGAAGCTACTTTCAGGAAATGAAATTGAGATTAACATCTAGTGTCATTCCTGTGTCATAGACGCAACTTTTGTTGTGCTTTTTGGCAACTTTATGTCATATATTTGACTATATGGCAGATAACATCACGCGAAATTGTGTTTGAAGGTGGGGTATGTGGCCATTGATTTATTTTGCAATTACATTTTTAGGCTAGGCTACTTGTTTATTCCACCTATAACTTGAATACATGTACTATAAAAAATATGACTGTCAAATTGCACTTGGTAACAAGCTTTAACTACCTGTTACCAGGAAATACAAAAAATTAATCTATACATGTATCTTAAATTCTACCTCGGTTGCACTGCCGTTTGTAAAACATTTGTAAATATTTGTGTCTATGTATATATTATGTACATATTGATTTTTTATGCAATATTAATGCTATCAACATGTGTTAATATAAATACTTTGCTGTTGTATACAGCGTCATTTGAAAACGTTTCGAAACCGCAGCTTCCGCTTCCCCGAGCGACTGCCGGGAACGCGCAGGCGATCTTGAACGTCCCCCTGGTCCTCATTGTGCAGCCGAGGAAACATCGCAAGGTTTCGACGACGTTGGTATGAAATGGCAGAAACTGCTTGTGTCACGGAAGCACAAAGATTGGGTTACGTTGAAGCCAAACATGTATTTTGCGATGACCGTGGCCTACTAGTGTGAGAGAAACGGGAGTGTATCCGGAGGAAAAAGGGATTAAAGAGCTGTTTTTTCTCCTAAAAAACGTCCGGGTTGTGTCTCCAGCAGGCAGCAAACGGCGACTGCGGGTCGACACTGTTGGAATTAACCAGAGAGGGGTGAGCTCGACATATGGATTTTTTTCTTCCTATCAGACATGTTTGACGGGTTATTATCGACCGTTTGGGGATAGGAACTAAACAATGCGAGCCCCACACGTTATTGTAAATAGCTGTTACTACAGTATACATGTTGACCACCACAGCAGGCAGGACAGGTCTGGCCTAACTGGTTAAAGGCAACCAGACTGAGTAGCTACACTGGGAAGCTCACTACTGTAATCTATCCATGTCAGTCCTGCACACACATTAGCTTTGCTCTCAGTGTAAACTGTGAACCGGGTGGTGTTGCCAGTCATAGACCAAGCGAAAGACTCGTTGTGACCTCCAGCCATTGGTCATCAATGACGGTAACACCTTCCGTGTAAACAAAAATCCCTTATTGACTCATTTGAATACACCCCGTTTTTGGCTAACATCAATTCGCTGCTATTTATCGACATTATATGATACCATGCAGTTTTCTGTTAGCTTAAAAGATGGGCAGTCTCATTTCCTGCCAACTGAGCATAGGTGGGTTTATATTGTGTATTGTACTGTAGTAGCATGTGTGTAAATTCAGTAACAACACTGAGCACATGGAATATCAGTAGTTAGCTAAATTTCTGTCTGTTTGTGCGTTTTTATGCGATGCGTTAGTGGCCGGACCCTGCAAAATCAAAAGGTGGACAAGTCTTTTTCCTTAGAAATTGCATAATGTTGCAGTTTGGTTTATCATTGTTGCAACAATTAAATGGTGGGCATATACCAGCCTCTATCTTTACAATCTAGCAAGATAGCTTATCAAAGCCAGGGGATCGGATGTGAAGTTTTGTAATGCATGTAATTTCAGTCTGGTTGACTAGAGTTGTCTTAAAAGGATCAAAGGTAAGATTGGCAGCTTTTGTGTCAGTATGTGTGTGTATGTGTGTATGTATGTATGTGTCCGTATGAGTCTGTCTGTGTGTGTGTCTGTGTATGTATGTGTGTGTGTGTGTGTGTGTGCGCACGCATGTGTGTGTGTATGTATGTGCGTGTATGTGTGTGTGTGTGCGTGTGCGTGTGTCTACCATACCGTGATCCTGTAGTCATATTTGGGTGATGTAGCTCCCAGACTGCACTGCACACTGCTAGCGAGGTTTTTGAACCACCTGCCAAGAGAAAAGCAGTGGTCAGCCAAAAGCACCAAGAAATCTGATTCCTGCACCAAAAGCGAAAGGTAGCCTGCAGGGATGGGATTATGAGTCCCGACTAACACACGATGAGCTCACATCCATATCCAGAGTTCTTATTGGTGGATACCTGCAGATTTTGGACCCATGGGTAACTATGGTCGATTCATGTTCCTGATTGTAATAGCGATGGCAATTTATTTCTTAGTTCCTCTGTGAAAATTGGATGAACTGTGTGAGAATACCATAATTTCACCAGTTTGGTGGAGTCAATTTAATGATATAAAGACAGGACACACTGTGATGTGTGCTGGTTGTTCTGCTCCAACCTGGCAGCCAGGTCAAGCATGGATGGAAATAGAACAACAGTTCGCTACAGTTTTGGCAATCATGGTTGCGGGCAAAGACAGTTTCCTTGAGGAAGAGTCACCCCTTTTATTTGTTTGCACATCATTGGATCATGTTCAGATTTTCTTTTGCAGGATGTAATATTTCATTTATGTTTTTACCCTCGTGCAAATATGTTTTGTGCTTTCAGCTCTTGCACTGTGGCTTTTCAAATAAGGCTTGTAAAAATTTACAAGGGCTAAGGATTATATATTATGGCATGAATTATATTAGGGATATGTTGGGTAAGATGCTGATTAAAAAAAAAAGAAAGTAATACCACTCACCATAATTATATACTGTATGTTACAATGTACGTTTGGTCACCATTCTGTTGAGATTAAAGAGTCCCTTTAGCTTCAAATTACTTGGTATTTCCAGAATTTAAAAACTCACCAGGTTACTGTAAAATGAAAGGGAAAAGAAAAAACAAAAGACACATAAATCTACAATAGTTATTTATCCATACAGATACCACAGTGTAAAGCATTTATAGTCAGTCAGTCAAGCTCATGGGCTAAATTCCCTCAATCTGATGTCTTTGCAAACTGGCACCATGTCCTTTGCCATTTAAAAAAAGCAACTTCATGTCTGAGGTGTATATTAACGGGAAGGAGAGCATATATTGTTTATGTTTATTATGGGGTGTGTCTCTTCAGTGCCATGCTGCAAGCTTCACAGGATGGGTGTATTTGCTGGAGTTTGAGACTGTGCACGAGTATTCTGCATGCTTTGTTGGATGACAATGATTAAGGTGGTAAAATAAGATGATGGTATGTCTGGTCGTTGTTGGCATGGATTTTAAGCTCAGTTAAGAGTATAATAGTTGCATCACTTGTCTGCTTGGTGTTGGACTTTTAAGAAGCCTGAACCTGTTTGAGGACATCCCATCCACTGCATGGCCAAATGGGGCCTTAAGTAGCCAAAGTATTATCCTGCCACCAGACAGTGTGCTCTTACCTCGAATAACTTTGTTTCTGTTGTGGGATTTGTTTTTTGTACGTTGTCTGGTAACGTCATAAATGACTGCATATCTTAATTTCTAAGGTTTTCATTAAGGAAGGTTTCTGTCCTTATCAGTGTCATTATTTTTATATGGCCATAACTGAGTGGATAAACTGTGTTCACTAAAATAACATGTATGACGATTGAATATCTGAATTTCTGTGCAGTTTTTCTTGTTTTTTCTTGCTACACATAACTGTCATTTCTTGCTTTTAAGTGCAGACATTAGTCTGGTAACTCGAAATATTCCCCTTTTCTTCAGTACTTTAGACTTAAATTGTAGGCAGTACATTGCTAAAGGCTTAAGTCTTGGCTATCTCAAGCCCCATATATATGTGCAACAATTTGTATGGTAAAGTCACTGCATTTCGGAGTGAACAAGAGCAGACCTGTAACAGCCAATGAGAGACAGATAACCTCCCTGGAGAGACATTGTGATAGACAGCTGAGGGGGAGAGCCCGGGACAGATCTAGACAGGACTGCCAAGGGGTGCGTGCGTTCACCTGCACAAAGACACATATCTGACACCTTTTGACACAGTTATCTGTTCTTTTTTGTCTGGTTGTCAGAGACACTATTTCCTCTCAGCCAGCAATTTTCAGCGGGTGGCAAGGACTGTGCCAGCTGTGGTTGGAAATCTGTGATAAAGATGCAATTTTTTTACCTTGTGTTTATGTTGCTGAAAGAGAATTATAGAATGGTAACCAACAGATTTGTCCTTTGACCCCTAATGGTGTAATGTGGTCAGATCTCTTTCCTTTATTTATGGAGGTCTATAAACCGACAGATCACATTTGATTACTAAGCAAACAGCTTTCACTCATTCATTGTAGGAAAGTTTATTGCTACTGATTTCTTCGAAATAACACTTAAACTAGCCAAATAATCGGAAAGCAAGAAAGCACTCAAAGCAAAATTGAAATCCGTGGGATTAAATAATGTTTGAAAAAGTGATGATATATTAAAAAAAAGACGTTCATTCCTCAATAGCAAAACTGTGTTCTAAATGCTGCGAAAATGCAGGCACCAAAATGTAGACTATAAATGATTCTTTTATCTTAATATGTATGTCAATAAAATAATCACAATAAGTTTGAATGACTAGTATATCAGGTGCCGACTGGTAAACAAAGCAGCATTTTAAACAATTATTACACTAATAACTTACACCCCTGAGTCATTTATCTATTAGCGTTGGTTAGGACAGAGTCTGCAGCTCCTAACGTTTGGATTAGATGAACAGCCTGAGCCACACTGTCATAACATTTAGCCCCATTTTCGCATAGAGCCGAAGATCCTCCAGTCTCACAGTAACCCTGCTATGAATCCTAACATCAGCTTAGACACATTCTGCAGGGTTTTAACAGGCCCACCTGTAGCTGGTTGAACATGACACGAGTACACACACTCTCTTCTCTGTGACCTGTGTTTGATTTAACACATGACATCTTCTGTAAAGCTTGTCAGAAGTGACTTACTAGTTTTTACGACTCTGCTGCAGCGTTGTACTGCAAGCAGATGAAGTTAATATTTTTGCTGCTGACTAAATCAGTTTACATAATTAGAGTTTAATTCTTGCTCAGTGAGGTTTGGGTGCCTGTTATTTAGCAAGAGTAAATTAAATTGAATGTGGCTGCATCACGTTGATAATATGCAATAATTAGGAAATACTGGGATTTTGCACATGCACATTTCGCATGAAGAGTTTTATAGCAGTCATTGTAGAACAAATAAATTCTTTCATTTTGCTTAATTTAAGATGTAATTACATGTTTGTCAAAATAAAATGCAGATATATATAAATATGCTGACATTCATTGCTCAGGAGCCACAAAAGTTACCTTTTTTTATTTTTAATTTTTGTTTTCAGTCTCTTGCATGGCGGCACATGCTAGACCTGCATTTACTGATATAACACAGCTCGGCTCCATGTTATTGTCCAGGTAAAAGCTGGTGAGAAGAGGTGCATTAGTGCCATCAGAGGTAGCAGTTTTGAGTCTCTATAATGTGATAATCAAAGAGCAGCAGGTGGTGGAGATACCTGAAACATTTTCATCTTCTTACAGTTTGTCTTGGCAAACAAATGCAGAACCTGTTCTGATTGAATTCAGCTATGACAAGCAGAGTAAAATATATTTTCATCAGCACGTATTATTTACTAAGCTGTTGGCACATGTGGTACTTTCTGTACTTGATGCACACTGCCGTTACTTCAGGCCAGCATAAGTTGCATGTGCTGTTTTCTGTGCCAGATTCAAATGGAATTAATGCCACACCCAGTTCACACAAACCGGTCTTGTGTCAAAGTCTTTTCCCCTTTTAAATAGTGCTTTCCTCTCATTAGACCCACCCTCCATGTTCAGAGCCACTGCTTATGTAAGCCTGTGGTTGTGGTCAGGTGAAAGAATCTCAGTAAGCAACGAGCCAAAGGCTGGGGGGTCAAGTTGGGTGTAGAAGGTAAAAGGAAGGGAAACAGACTGACATAACTGAATAGTACTATGTGACAAGGGCTTTCATCACGTGTGTTTCTGTACCTTCAATTGGAAGCAAGCTATAAGATAACACGACTGTTCAGGCTCCTTTGCGATCCTTTCATTCATCCCTGTACCTCAGCAGCATGTGGCTCACCTGCAGACTGTAGACAAGGTTCTCCAGCAAGAGAAGAAGATGATGTTATGATCAGAATCAGAGAGAAGAGACAAGGGCAAGAAGAAGCAGATAGGATAAAACACAAGCTGAGAAGAGGAGGAAGCAGAGGGGAAGATGAGCAGTATTTGAATTTGATACCAAGATCACTTTTTTAGCATATATAGGATTTGAATTTCTTTGGTTACTGCTTTAGGCTTGCAGCAGTTTTACCTGCTTTTGATGGTGTGTGTGCATACACCTATTATATTACTTGCTTCTGCCCCACTGTAATTTTTCTTTTTCTTTTTTTTTTTTATCAATACATAGTCGGATGACGAATGGTGCTATTAAGTGGAAGTGCTCAGTTCAGCTGCTGCAGCAGCAGTAGCAGCAACAAAGTGGAAGCACAAGGTAGCAGGAGTCAGTTTTCTCTTTTCCCGAGACAGGAGAAAGGAGAGTTGATGGAGTTGACTGACAAGACGATGGCAGATGGTTTGCTGTGAAAGAGAAAAACTAAAGGGGGTATTTGGAGATATGTGGAATTTAAACCCAATGTTAAGAAATGTGATATTGTTAAGAAGGAAAAAAAAGGATCGGCCAGCAGCTAAGAAGTTGTTTGTCGCCCGCGACTCTTTATGTGACACCTCACATGGGCTGCTTATCCACGTTCCATTACTCCTTGCAATATTTCAAACAGAGCTCTCAATACGTACCGAATATGGCTGTTGTCTTGTTTTGTATCTACATCTTTGTTGAGTGATAGTGCTGCTAAGTGCTAAACTTACTAACACATTAGATTTTCCTATGACTACCTGATTGTAAAAGTGTAATGCTTTTTATGTGAAGCCACAGCAGGAGGAAATGTTGGGTTTGCATTAGCAGTACCCTAATGCAGTGCTCTACAGATTATGTCCGATGTATTCAGTCCAAGTAGAATGAAAGGCTTGTAGACTAAAGGATACTAAAGACTAAAGGGAGTTGGGTTAGCAGTGGTCCGAGAATTCCTAAAGCCGGGTCACGGTCCGTGGAACGTACAGCTATCATCACAGTGTTCCAAATTCCACTAATGATTCGTCGTCTTCAGCTTCCCAGCTTCCTCCTTGTCTCTCTCTGCCTGGATCATTCCTCCATCACCCAGACTTTTGGCTTTAATGTAGTGGTCATTATAAGTGATGAACCTCACTTGAGGATTGTAAGGATGGAAGGCCTGAGTTTAGGTGGAGGAGCTTTAAGTTAAGATTTACTGTATACTGCGCCATCAAACACTTGAGCATATCTGCACTGCATTGAAGTTTATCACTACTAGTGACTTGCACTTTAAGGAATGAGAAAACTGTCTGCATTTTAGGAAATACAGATTGGGATGTCAAACATTGATTACTCACTATCTTCTCATAATACTAACTCCAGAGGTGATTAGTTGATTTGACTGAGTGAACTAGCGAGGCAATGGGTTTGCACACAACTCAGAATTTTGACAGTTGAAATGGATATGGCTTTTTTGTTTTTTGTTTTTTTAAACGGAGGGTTTTTAATTTTAGTTCAACACTACACTGAAATCCCATATCAGCCCATGAGTCTCATGTTTTATCTCCACAAGGACTGTTTACCCAGATGGAACCAGAGCCTCGTCAAACATGATTGGTCAATGCTACATGGATTACAAACAGAAACCATAAAGCTTCAGATAGCAAAATCTTGTCCCTTGCCCACAGATTCTGCAATCATATGCTGATGTTTGTTTTAAGAGTTTGTCGAATTCTTTTGGCTGCTGGAAGACAGAGTGTGAAATCGAGCTGGGAACAGATTTAAAAAAAATGACAACCTCTCCTCCTCTGTATGTGCTGTAGGTCTTGAGAGGAGATCACCATTTGGATGCCCAGTCACAGCGTTTGTCCAAAGCTTCACCATGAACCGCAACAAGCGTGAAAAGGAGTACTACAGTATAGATGTGGGCGATTCAACTTTTATGGTTTTAAAACGCTACCAGAACCTCAGACCCATTGGATCTGGAGCACAAGGAATCGTCTGGTGAGTCCAAGGAGAAAAATATCCTGATATAACAAATTCTTGATCTTGGAGATGGTAACTTAACAAGATACATTTTAATAAATGTCAAATTTCCCACTTATTCAGCCTTTTCTGGAGTTTTTTTAATACATCTCATGGGCCTCACAAGCATTTCATTGTCACCGAGATGTTGAGGTCATTTAACAAGCTATTACTAAGCCATCTCCATGACAACAGAGCAAATTGTATGAGATGGAGTTGAAAGCTTTCAGAAAAAAAAGTTGTTAAGTGAACCAGGAAGACAAATCATTTTGTCAAACATTTTTTTATTTATTTAGTTATTTGCACCAGATTTTTAGGGTTTAACAGTAAAAAAAAAACAATGATGCTTAAATACTTTGTTTGAATTAAAAGTTAAAACCAGATAATTTTTCAAAACCTTGTATTTTCACAATGACCACCAGAGTTTAATCTTGAATCTATTTATTTGGCTTTAAATTGTTTTTTAATTAAAAATCAGAGGCTAAATATGAATAGAAATGAGTGATCAGTGATGATTTAAGCAGGTAATTCAGCGGCTCTATGCTCAGCTGTGTCACGCCAGCCTTGTGCACAAGGTGCCTGGACTGTCTCACAAGGCTAAAAAAAAATCTGTGCATCTGTATCATCAGTCAGAGAGAATAGAAACTGCACAGTTGAACTTCCCACATAGGGACTGTCAGGTGAGAAAACATTTGACAGAAGCTGCTGATGCAGCCCTCGGTCTCTGTGAGCTGTTTTTCTGTGTAAGTTGATAAGACAGATGTTATAACACCAGTATAGGATGCATTCAACACAAAGAATGGTGTATACCGTGGTGTTTGTTGAGAGTACAGTATGGTATTGTGTTCTCTGTAGATTTTAGTATGATATTCTATCATAGTTGTGCAATGTTGTCATTGTTTATATCTGCATCATTCTTGTGGTTGATAGATTGGATTATTACATTTTTAATCAATGACTGAAATGTTGATTCCAAAGTAATTCAGTCCCATCTTGCAACATAAGCTCATTGTGATGATCTCATCTAAGTTCTTCACTGTCGTTAATCTTCTCTGGTACTCGAAGCAGGAAGGAACACTAAAGACACTTATGCACACGAGCGTTAGTCAAGACTTGATTTTGTTATTTGAAGAATTGTTGTTTACCTAATTCAACTTCTGTCATGATTCTCTAACATGGGCTTAACTTTGCAGAATCTATATCTATATCTCTATCTATGTAAAGTGGCCTATAATATTACTGACTAAATTTCAGTTTTCATTCTTTACCTCAGTTCAGCGTATGACAACAACTTGGAGAGGAACGTCGCCATCAAGAAGCTGAGCCGACCGTTTCAGAATCAAACTCACGCAAAACGGGCTTACAGAGAACTGGTGCTCATGAAATGTGTCAACCACAAAAACGTAAGAGCTTTCTGACATTTTCTGTGCTTTTTTAAAAAACGTTTTCTGTATTTGTGGAAATCAGTTGTACCGTTAGTTGCAACAGATGCTGAACTGTGACACCTTTACTGTCTTATATATAGGTGTCTTCCTGTAAATCCAGGCATGAATTTGGATTTAAATGAATCAGTCTGTTTCCCAGTTGAAATCAAAAAAGTAGTGTAGGAAACAAGCGAAGTAGAGCAGTCGATTCTTGACAGAAAGAACAGAACATGCTGGGATGGAGCAAAGCTTGGCCTGAGGGAAGCTCTGGAAAACATCATTCTCGTCAGTGTCATGCTGAAACGTTGAGTCATAACGATCCAAAAAGCTGCCCACCATGTCTGACTGACAGGTGATCTTAAAAACAGGAAGCTTGTGGATTACCACAGTGCTACTCCCTGCTGCTGCAGCATGTTTTTATGTGGTCTTTTGAATGAGGGAATATCCTGTCATTTATTACTGATTCTGCAGCCTGAGTTGAGGGATGCAGAGGGGGGTCGTGATGTTATGCCATCCAGACTCACAGAGTATTAACAGTGCTTTCTTACATTTTTTTCGACAGATAATCGGCCTTTTAAATGTATTCACACCACAGAAGACACTGGAAGAATTCCAAGATGTGTGAGTATCACTGAGTCAAGTAACGTGCTTACTGTATGTTGCTGAAATCAATAAAGGATGATGCACGCTCAGGGCTCAGATTATCCTTTAAGACTTTTAAGGGCTTGTGGTAAGTGAGTTTTCCTGCCTGACTCACTGACGTGGTACAATAGTGCAGGGAGATGGATATAATACCTGCAATCACAATAGACACTGCAGACTAGATTTTTTTACTGGACCATCCTAAATTAATTATGAAAGCTAACTTAGATCACAACAAAGTCAAAATGGCAATATTTTATACTAAGAGACAGGTATAGCAGACAAATCTCAAACATACAAACCATCAATTAACTCTCTGGTGGTACAGGTGGAATGAAGCTCCTGCAATCTGTCCTAAATTTGATTTAATTGTAAAACTGACTAGTGTAAGGTCTACATTTGGCTGGACACTGCCTTAAATAAGATCATCATTGGGGCATTTGCGTCCTTGATGTGTTTCGAAGTCGACAAGACGCCCAGCCGAGTGGAAACTGGCTGTGCAATCGCAGAGAGAGGACTACTAAACGCAGATGTGGGGGGAAGTGATGGTTTCACGGAGTATGACGGGAACAAACATGATTAATGCCATCCTCTAGAAGCTGTGTGTGTACGTGAGTGAGTGTGTGTGTGTGTGTGTGTCTCTGCAGCGCTGTGTCTGCCTGATTGGAGCTAAAAAGGAAACTGGACGAATCATAGCCGGAGGGTTCCGGGGCAAACACACAGTGAGAGGATGGCGGATGAGCACTCCATTTGCCTCTGTGTTTTTATACCTGAAGGCAAACTTGTATTAAAGAGCAGGAGACAGTGCATTATAACAGTTTGAAAAAAAAATAAGGATTTCACAATATACATTTAAAAAAAAAAACAACTGTTGTCAGGGTGAATAATACCTATTTTTAGATAAACACACATTGCATTAAAACAAGTTAAAGCGTAAACACATAGCATCCGAGCAAAGACCCCCACATTTAACCATCTAGGGCTGCCAGCTCTGTCAACCAAGATGTGGCTTTTTGAATAAAATTTGTCAGAAGGTCTGTGCTCCTCGTAGCAGGATTGTAGGGGCTGATGATGTAACAGCTGCCAGATAACATAACATCATCATCTTTTGAGAAGAAGAACCCTTCCTGTCACTTCCTAAATGCCATGGCAAAAGCAAGTGCTGCGTGGGTGGAGAAATGAGACATGAAAATGTAGTTTTTTTTGGGGGGGGGTTGCTTGTAGTTCACATAGTTCTGGCATGATTAAGTAGTTTATGGTTTTCTTTATAAGCCATTTCATGTGTAGTTGCAGTTAAGTTCATAACTGTTTCGTGGGTGCAATGCAAATGCAAACACATGACGGTATGTAAATGTAGGATTCTCAGTGCATGTGTGTGCATGATTTCTTTATCCTCTGTTTTTTTTTTTTCCCCTGCAGGTACCTTGTGATGGAGCTGATGGATGCAAACCTCTGCCAGGTGATTCAGATGGAGCTGGACCACGAGAGGCTGTCCTACCTGCTCTACCAGATGCTGTGTGGAATCAAACACCTGCACGCTGCTGGCATCATACACAGGGTGAGACACACCATCACACATACAAACCCACAAAACAGTTTGCATGCATCTGCTTTAGCAAAGAAGGTTCAAATATTGTATTGTAAGCACAGATGTGACCCAACTCATGTAGCTGTAAATGAACATTTCATGACTTAGCATCCCCGGATCTCCCAGCCTCAGATATTCAGAGGAATCAGCAATGACACGGCTGCCAACATTGATATGTTAATTGGATTCAGCAAAATGTTCTAATGTTGTTGGCAGCTTTTAGCCAAAGAAATATGGCTTTGAAAGCTAGAGAAATATGGCTCTGAAAAGCCAGTGTAAGCCAACTGAACAGCAACAAACTGATCTTGTAAATTGTTCCCAGCTTTTGAAAGTTCAAAGTTTGGAGTCGAAGGAAAAGATTAACATTTTAGAAAAAAACACTTATTTGGGAATGCAGAGTTAAAAGCCAACAGTCTGATGTGTCGAGAGGTGTGCTTACTTTGTAGCAGCCTGTTGTTATTTTCAGGTGATTTAATGAAGGTAAACACAGTCTGGAGTAATGGCGCCGGGTTCTGGCATGGCTCTTTCCCAGAAGAGGAAGCACATTTCTCAACATAGCTGTCCTGCTGCCTCCAAAAGGCTTCGGGGATTTAATGAACTGAAGGGAAAAGCTTTTCACACAGTATTAGGCTGCTGCGGATAACAGATACTGTAAGACCCACTCAAGTAAATGCAGACCGATTTATGTGTCTGCCTTATTTACAATAAGTGTTATTTTCCAGTGTTGTTAAACTCACTGGTTGGAGAGTGGTGAAACTGTATCATTTTACCCACATAGTGATCGCTATTCTTATTGTATTGCTGCAAAGTTTTGCCACAATTTGATCATTTTTCTGTTTATTGAACCACTAAAATGGTAGCCGATTACCACTGCACCAGAAACATACTTTGATTTGTCATTTGTCAGTTTAAATCCAAGACACAATTTCCTCAAACATACCAGCAACTTCCTCTTCGCTGTCACATTTGACTCTCTTGCTGTGCACCTTGTTTTCAGCCCTGAACATCAAAAACCACACAGATGGGCAAAGTAAAGGTTGGGAATTAAGCCAGGGTGCTGCTTGCACTTGTCACTGTGCTGCCATGAAAAACAGGGCCCTTAATGTGTTTATGAGCATTGATGAGCTTTAGAGGTACTTGTAAGCACATTTGGTTATCCACTAGTCAGAGCCAGTTAGCTTTCTTATCCTGTTGCAGTTAGCTTTCTTAACTGAAGAAGCTTCTTGGATGAGAAGTGAAACGTCTTCCCAACAAACCTAACACAGTCCAGTTGACTTGCTTTT
>JAQNCA010000017.1:15374061-15392512 GCA_029783725.1 Acanthurus tractus | reverse complement strand
GCTTCTTGGATGAGAAGTGAAACGTCTTCCCAACAAACCTAACACAGTCCAGTTGACTTGCTTTTTTGACTCTTCAGCTAGTCTGCATTCTTAATTAAGCTAACCAGATGCTGGTGGTAGCTCTATGCAATTCAGACACGAGTTTTATCAGTCTGATCTAACTCTCGGAAAGACTGAACAATTCTATCACATATGACAGCTGACAAAGTCTCATTTAATTTCCATTGATTAATGCTTTATTAATACAGATACCAGAGATAACACAGCCAAGCATAAATGGTCGTTATGCAACAGAGATGATGTCCGGGTTGCAAGAAAACACACAAACAGGCACAAACAATCACACACACAAACACACACACAAAAGATGTATGCATTCAAGTGCTTGTTCACTTTGAAAATACTGCACACGATAGCACACACACAGACATATATGCATGTCTTGAGGACCCAGCGGAGATGTACAAAAGACCCCTCCAGTATGCACACAAACTTTAAGTCAATAAAACACACACACACACGCACACACAGTGACGGCACCCTGTCAATCACCCTCGGTGGAAGACGCAGCAGTAGATTAGGAGAGCTCCTCTTGCTCTGCCAGCCAGAACTAATTGAGCCACAGGCGGAGCTAACCAGCCCCACTCGCATCAGCACGGCTCGGCACGCAAAGCTTTCATAAGGTGAACGGATGCAAAATGAGTCATGGATCGCCAAAGATTCTCTTGTTCTTTGCTTTGTCTCTGTGGCAGCCCAGCACAATCGACTATATTCAGCCTTCCAGTCAAAGGATGTCAGGAAGTGTTGATCCTGATCATCAATATCACCAATATGAGACAGTTTGAATCTGTAATGCAATTAAGATTTCCTGAAAATAGTGCTGTACTATTTGTAGGTAAGCTGCCTCTTGATGGCAGCTGATGTGTATAAATCTCCAAACTACAAAGTTGAATGACAAAGACAAGTGGTTGGTATGAAATGGCAGAAGAAGTATATAATTTATTGCCGTAATAATTATGCTGAATACCAGCTTGTCAACCTGTCTTAGCTGAAAATTAGTATTTGTAATAGATTAACTGGCAGATGGCCATCCGTAAACAGAAGCCGCAGGCACTCCATCTTGTTTATTACAAGACACCTCACTGGTTGGGAATGTGAAGACCTTGAGAGATTATGATGTCAGTTTACTCTCAGAACAGAAGAGCATCATGTGAAACCAAACTGTACAACCTTAGTCTGAATCAGGCTTGTGTTGTGTTTTCTGAACAGGACCTGAAGCCCAGCAACATCGTGGTGAAGTCTGACTGCACACTGAAGATCCTGGACTTTGGCCTGGCCAGGACAGCCGCCACCGGCCTCCTCATGACGCCCTACGTGGTCACTCGCTACTACCGCGCCCCTGAAGTCATCCTAGGCATGGGCTACCAGGCCAACGGTGAGTGGAGGAATAGCAGCTTCTTGTACGACCCGGCCACTGAGGAGCGCCTGAGCTGCTGCCTGGCCTGCTGCATGGCCTACTCCCCCGGGATGTCTTTCGACAGCACCTTCCAAGCACACACGCACACACTCCCACACGCACTCTCCCTGTTCCTGTAAAGGTCACACTCAGGGGGGAAGGTTGGCATGTTGGGCATCGATGCTTTGTGGGAAACTTCCTGTCTGGAGACTCCAGTCCTCAGCAGTGCTTTAGCATGTGTTTGATGTTTTATTAAGAGGTTGCCTGTCCTGAGCTCCTTACAGCCTGGTTAAAAACGCCAGTATGAAAACAGGGACTTCTTGCATGTTGCAGCATTTTCACCTGGTGCTCCTGCTTGAATAGTGTCACAGTTTCTGCAAGACGGTCTGAAAAGAATAGTTCAACATTTAAGGAAATATCCTTATTTGCCATGTGTTGGATGGGAAGATAAATACAACTCCTGCCCATAGATGTGAAACTACAGCTAGCAGACAGTTAGCTTAGCTTAGCATAATGACTGGAAGCAGGGTGGAATAGCTAGCCTGACTTCATCCAGAGAGAACAAAATCCTTAAAAAACTCACTAATTTACACACCTTTTCTTTTCTATTTATTCCACACAAAAAGCCAAGTTTTAAACGAGTTGTAGTGTAGAAGGGGTTATTTGTTGTTTGTTGATGGTAAACTCGCCAGCCAAGCTGTTTCATTCTGCTTCTACTTTTATGCTTTGCTAAGATATAACTGCCCTGCCTCACTTTCAGCCTTCAGACATGATAGTGGTATTTATCTTCTCATCTAATTCCTGAAAAGAAAGTTAAAAAGCGTAATCCCCCAAATTTTAAAATAGTCCTTGGATAGACTAGTGACTGGGGCTCCTTTAACTTAACAGAATTTTAGAAACTTAGAAATAGTTAAGTTTTTCTTAAAAATACAATAGATGAAAATTTTTGGCCTAAGATGGAAGAAGATAAGTTACACAGCTATTGTTACATGCATTTAAAGTTCAGCTCTATGCGACTCTGCAGACAGTTTAAAGTTGGCAAATTTGAAGTATTTCTGTTTGGGGTTTTTGAAAACTGCAAGTCAGCACCGTCTGAGAAGATGACAACATCAGCCTTCGTGCAGCCATCTGCTACGTCTGTCTCAAGGGCTCACCAACGGAGGTCCACAAGGACATGTAGGCAGCACTGGGGGAAGGTGCCCCTTTTGGCAAATGGTGAAGAAGTTGGATGCTTATTTCAAACCTGGCAGAGATGATATCTGCACCAAGGTCGATATCATCTGTTTTCTTTTGCAGTGCTGACTTTTAACTTTTAATTACCCCAAACAGAAAAACCTCATATTTTATTAACTTCATACTTTCTGCAGAATCACTTAAAGAGTTAAGCTGCATGTGCATGAACAGGAGCCGTATACCTCATCTCCTTCTACATTGGGCTGCACCTTTATTTATCACTCCGAGAAGCCAGCGAAGCAAATCTTGATTTTTTTGAAATTTTAGAAGTACCTTTTTTCTGTTTGCATGGGCATCATCAAGGGGATACTTGGCAATAATGCTGCTGTTAAAGCAAAACTGAGGAGAATCTTTAAATACCAATACTCAACCTTAATCCTCTTGACAAAAACATTGACCCGAATTTTTCCTGCTGACTTGTTGCATATTTTTGCTTATTCTCTTCTCCCTCCTTTAATGCTGCGCACATATAGTGGATATTTGGGCTGTGGGCTGCATTATGGCAGAAATGGTTCGCCACAAAATCCTTTTTCCAGGAAGGGATTGTATCCTTGAGCTGCTTGCAGCAGTGTCTGGCACTTCTCGTGAAAAAACAAAAAAAAAACATGCAGCACACTAATGTCCATTGTCTCTGCAAACCATTAGTTTCATCAGGTGGATCGCTTGAGATCATATCATGGGAGCAACGACAGAAATTCTGTTTCTCGGCTTTGCCTTGCGCCTTGTCTTGCAACCGCCTACCTGCTCTTCCTACAGATGCACACACTCACACAATGCCCTCCTCACTCACCTTGTTGCTGGGAGCACGACAGTCACATGAAAAACCTGAAATAGGATTCAATAGTTAGCTCTTCCATAGCCAGTTTAACTGCAAAAAAGCCTGTGTCTATCCTCAAGCTGCTTTCCATATGTCTTTGTATATGCCATAGCAGCAGTCAGACGAAAAAGATGACCTTTGAAGTTTTGCTTCATTTTTTAACACTGCATAACGCCGCTCTTATATAGAAATATTTCTGAGGCTCTGATTCTGCAATGTTGCACCTGTGGGTGTTACAGAAATCTCTAAGAATATTATTCTGTCTTATGAATCTGAGTATTCAAGTTAAACACTTAAAATATAAATCTCTTTGAGGATACTGAGGGTTCTTAAGATGCATTTCTACATAAAACATTTTCAGACGCACTTGAAAGTCTGTCTCTTTTTTTAAAGATTCTGATTCACTCTTCAGTAGTCCTGAATCAGTAAAGAGTATTTGATTGAAAATACTGCTGTTCTTAGAGGAATTTGCAGTATATGCCATTTATGCTAGCCAAAATGATTGACTATCAATTTCCTTTACCCTGGTGGGACGCTGACCCAGGTTTTCCAGTGCACTCAGCTGCATGCGATTCATGTTTGTCTTGTATCACACACATCACCTGGCACCACATCATGTTTTTTACCTTTTGTTCTTTTGAGGGTTTTTCTTCTGTTGTTGGAGTTGTTTTTTTTTTTTCTGTTTGTTTTTTGGTCCTGCATGCTAATTTGGTGGTTGTCATTTCATTTTTCAGTTGATGTCTGGTCTGTTGGCTGCATCATGGCTGAAATGGTCCGGGGTAGTGTGTTGTTTCCAGGCACTGATCGTATCCTTAAGTTGAGCCTCCATCCAAACCCCCAAAATGCTGACTTGTTTCATTCTTTGTCTGACATCTTGTTCATATCTTTGCACACAATGGGAAAACTTGCCGACTTAATGTGCCTTCATAATAAGTGCTGATGTTGTTCTATTCAGCGTTGATAATTGTTTCAGTCAGTGAGTGAGTTAAAAATAATTAAACCTTCTTCATAGCAGACAGGGTGACTCCTTGTAGCAGGTAAAGCAAAGGTTTACATTTACATTTTGTAGGTGCTCTATTTAGCTTTATTCAGCAGTTATTGTTAATTTGCAGTTACTTTTGGTAAGCGAGTTATGACTGTTTGCTAAACTACCGTGTAAATTAATATTTTTGACCAGTGTGTCCAGTTACAGTTTCATTACTCTACATTAGGCTACATGAAGCTAAGATTTCCATAACACTATTATATGCTAAGTGTTGACTGGTTAGCCCCAGTTAGCATACCATTAGCTTAATAATTAAAGCTCCTTACAGAGTGCCAAACAAAATTCTCAACAGAGGCCAGCTGACAAAATTCATGGGACTTCGGCATTTGAAGTAGCTCATGTTGATCCACAAATTTGACTTCTGAACAAAGGCAAGGTCAAATTATTTTATTGACATTTTTCAGGTCAGCTAACAGTGACTGGGTTGGTTATTACATTTTTCAAATTTTTTATTTAAATTGGGGAGCTAATCTGGCCTTTTAATCTGAGGTAATTGCTATTTTTTAGCAGCGTTGGCTGACTGTTTGGACAGAATGGTTAATGTACCCCTTTTATCTACTCAAAGTAACAGCAGCATGTGACATACCAGGCAGAACCCCTCTATTGTGTTGGCTAGAATAGAAGTAAACAGTTTGTTGTCTGATTGTGAAACATTTAATGGTCCACTTTCCACTTAAACTTAGGTTTTCTTTGTTTTTGGTACGACTAGCTCAAACTTTCCTTCTTGTGGTTCATTCTCTTTTAAGAATGAACAAAGATATGAACAAGGCCTTCCTGTATGTGTCCTCCAGGTAGATCTCTACATGTTACATGTCTCTTTACGTGTGTGTTGTCCTTTAGGAAAAAAAAGAGTTGCACACATATTTCCAGCGTCTAGTTTACTTAAGGTGAGCATCACCTGTGTTATGTAATATTGCAGTGTTTAAGAACTTCAAGATGTTTGAATACATTTCTGTGTAGGATTAAATGGGATTTAAATTTATTTAAAACACCTCACCCACCAGGCAGCCTTTCACCAAACCCTGTAAATACTCCAATTTTCTGTGTTTAATTATTGCAGTCTGTTATCTTAAGCCATCTTTTAACAGAGGGGGTTAGAATCTGGTGAGCCCTTTTCTACATCCCTCATCCAAGAACAGCATTGACATTATCTCTTTTTAGCAATATGCTACTTGCATATTTTAGGAACATATCCAAGCCAGGACAAAGCAGCACAAGACGTAGCAGCTCCAGATGGCTCTCTTTTATCATTCATCAGTTCAAAATGTTACTCATAATGACCCATGCTAACTCTGGAGCAGCCACTCCCTTTGTCCAAACCGAGCCCAGTGCTTTTCTTAATGTGCAACCTTAAGATATCGACCAGTGGAATAAGGTTATCGAGCAGCTTGGGACGCCGTCTCAGGAGTTTCTGATGAAGCTCAACCAGTCAGTGAGGACCTACGTGGAGAACAGGCCACGGTATGCTGGCTACAGCTTCGAGAAGCTCTTCCCTGATGTCCTGTTTCCTGCAGACTCTGAACACAACAAACTGAAAGGTAAGGCTGTCGTCTCTTAATGCTGTGATGTGAAGCATGAGAACGTTGTTTGAGGCTGTGAATTTGGGTATAAGAGTCAAAGCCATTTTTGCTGCATAAATCCTCTATTATAGGTGCAGCAATCATCTAGCTTGAAGGGAAACTATTCTACAATTTAAATAGCTTTTTATCACAAGCTAGACAGTACAAGGAATAATAAGGCAATCAGTGTTTCTACAGCCATGACTTTTATGACACAGTGTGCTTTAGTTGTACAGCTTGAAATTTGAACAAAAGACTTTTTGAAGCTGGTTCTTTTTTGCTTTTGCTGAACTGATAATGTGTGACTTTTAAATGTCTGCTTTTCTACTTGAAGGATTAATATAACAGATCAGATGTGTCTCACTATGTATCCAAACACTTGCAAAGGAGAAAAATGATCCTTTTCTCCGCACAGAACGACATCAGTTAGTGTTGCACTCTAAGTTTGCAGCCTTCCAAAACATCAGCTGACAGCAAAGCCCAAGTGACAAATCACTTTCAGTGGCTGCCGTAGATCAAGCACTTATTACGGTAGCTGACAACTCAGGACCAAGTTGTTTACTGTGAAAAGGAATTTACCTCGAGCGTGTCCATGTGTAAATGAAGAGAGGATGACGGTAACATTCACAGCAAGCGCCGTGGAACTGTTGCATGAGAAAAAAGAGCTTATGTTTTTATGTGTTTATTAATTTGCAGAGACAGAAATATGTGACAACAGTGTATTCCCCTGAAGTGCTTCTAATAGACTGCATATATATTGGATATTCATATTTGGCCCTAAAAAGCTTTTATTGCCTGTTCTGGTTTCAAAACATATGATTATCAAGGTGGATGTCCTAAAAAAAACCAAAACCAAATACTAACACGAAACCAGATGTATGTTTTGTTTTCTACTGGAACCCCGTGTAGTTTTGACCACTAGTAGTGCTATGGAGCAGTATTTTTACACTGTAAGAGTAGGTCCCTGATTTGTTTGCATAATACTGGAAGACACAAACAAATAAGACGTCATATTTGTATATGGAGAGTACACACAATACCCAAATGATGTTTTCGTGAGAAACTTAAATCTACTTGGTCTAAAGTTCAACATTTACTCATGATTTCATCATTTACTGCCACATTTTTAGCGAGCCAAGCCCGAGACCTACTATCCAAGATGCTGGTAATAGATGCGTCAAAGCGGATCTCTGTGGACGAGGCTCTCCAGCATCCTTATATCAACGTGTGGTACGACCCGACTGAAGTGGAGGCAGTAAGTTCTTAGTAGTTCATAGTTAATTTTTACTTGTTGATGTTTTAGACATGAGACAAAACCTATTCCCAGGTGAACCCTGCCCATATAAGCACAGCCAAAAACACAAAAACAAAGTGCTATAACTGCATGAAAAAGTGACTTCCTTGTAAGAACCCATTACTTAAGATAAAAATCTGATTGAGAGAATAAGGATTTTAGGTCTTTAAGACTCCTCTGTGCACTGGTAAAGGATGGCTATGTAGGAATTTGGGTGAATTTAGCAAGAACACTTAGAAACTACATTCACACCTCTTTTATCATTTCTAATCACATGCACACAGAATAAGTTGTAAGGTCATGTTGCACAGCCGCTAAAACCCTTGTTAAAATGTTATCGTAGTCCATATCTTTTAAATAACAGCACAAGGTTTAAGGGCCACAGGCTGTAAAACTCCTTTTTGCAAATGTTTGTGCTCTGCATGTAAAATCTGTTATCTGTGTTTGGTAGCACAATGTTGTCTGTATGTGTTGGGTAACAATTCACCACACTCTCCTTGCAGACACAATGACTCAGCCAGTGCAAATTGATTTCGCCTGTAATCAGGCGGGTTGGGAGATCAGCTGAATCGTTGCCTTCATTTATATCTTCTTCTTTTTTGGCATGAAAGGACTCTTTAGAACTCACAGTAGAGCTTTGAAAAGTGCAGATTTGTTCACAGACTTTGCTCTGACACTGCATAAATGCGTCAAATCTCCATTTGACTCTAGGGAGGACAGATAACTCTATCTCATGTCTGACTCTGAGGTAGTTTATTCCAGCTTAGGGTGTGCTATAGATTTGATTTTAGAAATTTGTGGTGTTTCCCCCAGAAAGGTTTGTGCCCTCAAAAGCAGAAAAAAACCGCATTAAGTCGATTTAATGCAAAGAAGAGTAAATTCAGCCATTTTCTATCTTGTTCCATCTGTTAGCTGAGTCTGGAGGTTTTTAAGTTCAAGCTTGGAGCTGCTGCGGCTGAGTTTTCTCCCTGTAGTAGTTTTGGTTTACTCATCATTCACCTGCTGTAGTGTTTAGTCAGAATGAAAGCATGCGTTAAATTCAAAGTGACAAATGACCGAAGAGCTCAGGAATTTTAGTCAGACAGACCTGGAAACCTTCTTTCTGTAAATGGTAGATTCAGTTATTTTGTGTGACAGCAGTGGAATCGTGGTTCCCTTACATATATCCTGCTGATTACAAGTTCGATCTCCAATAATACAAATTATGATCATGAATTTCCAAGACTTTTCCTGTGTATTGACAAAGTGCTGTTTACCAATGTGCAAGTTGCAGGTGCTGGCACAAGCTTTTGTGACAAAATATTCCAGGTTATCCCAGGTATTTCTATGTTGATAATCATCATCTTCCTGTGATGGAGATCCTCACAGATCCAAGAAGGTTTTCACTCTGGTCTGATATCAGTTACCTCAGTTTGACATCTGTGAACTTGTTGATCTTTGTTCAGAATAAGCGTCTGTTAAAGACTTAAATTAAAAAAAAAACCGTGTCTCTTTTTCTTTTACAGCCACCACCCGTGATCACAGACAAGCAGCTGGATGAGAGAGAGCACACAGTGGAGGAGTGGAAAGGTAGAGTGGATCCTCTGTTTCTCCTCAACTCTGTTTCTCCTCTTTGATAAGCTGTCATAAGCACTTATCTTTTTGTGCAGTGTGTTGCATAAGGTTGGTGCGTGTGAATGCTTCCCTGCCTGTGGAACATTTAATCCGTACTTTCAAACTGATACACGCTTTCTTCTGCAAAGACTAAAAGCATTAATGCATTCATGTTTGAGACACGGTTCTAACTGTACACAGGGATGACTGATACACATGGTGCAAACATTCCCTGAGACTCTGTGAAATTTTATATGACTTAACGACTTATTTATAGAATATTAACCTTTGTTCTTGAGAAAAACCTGCATCATTCTTTGGTATTTACATACACAGACAATGCTGAAGTGTTAAGATGTGGTGAAATAGAAGGAGTAATGTACAAAAATTAAATGATCATCTTCTTAAACTGGAAGAAAACTGGTAAAACCAAGGAAATTCTCTTTTTTTTCTAAACACAAAGCAGTCAAACAAAGATGAGAATTGTGTACTTTATGGACAATTTTCTGGTGAATTCATAGACAGGGAGCCAAAACTTGACTGAAGATAAAATTGTAGATGTATTTCTTTGTAAGCTACAGGTTTGGTAACACACAAAACTTGACATCTTATTTTTAAACTGCAAATGATTGTTAGAGGATTTCAACAGAACATATAGCAGAGTATGATCAGAAATAAAACTGCATAGCACAAAATTTTATATAATATGTAACTTGAAAATAACAGTGAGGGGGCAAAGATGAAGATGAAGAGGAAGAGGCGCCACCTTTGTGATGCTTCATTTAAACATCTTCCTCCTCCTCCTCAGTGCTGACAGAGTGATAATGACAGCAGGAGATTCACACCTGGAGTGTGACTTGTTGGTGTTATATGATTCCAAACACACTGCTGGAGGCTTTGTCATCACATCTGTCTGAATATAGAAAAATATAAAAATGATCCTGTTAAATAAGCCATTTATTTATTCATTTCAATGGGTGAGAGAGAGGCGATCAAGTATTTAAGTAACACCAGATCACACAGTTATGTGAAATGACTTAGGAATAAAATAGTGATAAGTAATTACAACTAACCCTTACATAACCATAAATAAATAAATATATCTGACTTTAATAAAACCTGAAAGGTGACATCAGTGAGCCTCACAGGACCAACAGGGTCTCTGAGTGCATCTTTTGTCTTCTTCTGTCCTTTCTGTGCTAAATTGTTATGTCGTGTTTGTTTCAGAGTTGATATACAAAGAAGTGTTGGACTGGGAAGAGAGGACAAAGAACGGTGTCATCAGGGGACAGCCAGCGTCCATAGGTTAGTGGAGTTTCTTGTGTGTCTGAGTTTGCATGTTTAAGTGAGCGCTTACAGCTTAAAGATGTGTAAATGATCAACCTTTATATCTCATATGTCTGTCTGGGAAAAGGTTTTTTTCACTGTTAAGCTCATCTTTGTGCTTAATTTGATAATTTCTCCAGTGGAATCAAATGGGATTTAGGCAGGAGAGTGACTCAATTAGCACATTAGTAAATGCTGTGTGATGACCCAGCTTAGGTTTTGCATTAATCTACATGGGACACAGGATTATGAAGCAAAGTAAGACCTGTAGCAAGGTGAACTTGTGACTCTAATGAAAATCCACTGTACTTCATTTATTCAGCGTGTAATGTGGCAGTAGTGTTGCTCTTTTTATTTTTTTAAACAAGAATCAATCTAGTGTATTTCAAAATAAGATGTGTCTGATCTATGTAATACATTTGGTATTTTGTTTTTCATTCCCATTTAACCCTTTTTTAGAATAGATGCTCAAGTCAGGATTATATTATGGAAAAAAAAACAAAATCAAAGACATAACCAGTGAAAATATTACAGAGTTATAAACACATTATCTAAGTGTCCAACAGATATTCAGTATTCAGATTTACATCACATTGTGAGACATTTCATGAGTCTGCTGCACTAATAAGAAAAGCTGTCCTTCCAAGATCATGTTATGAAGATTACATATTAAGTTTATCCAGTAAAACATTCAAACAAGTGTTAATAAAGGTGTGTCACTTACACAACAGTGCCTCAGCAACCCCTTCAGCATGTTAGCTTTCATTGGCTGACCACAGGCCCGTTACTGTTCCTCATAGCACAGGTGCAACAGTGAGCAGCAGCCCCACGCAGCACCACCAGCACCACACCTCCACGTCCTCCTCCACTGACGACGCTTCCTCCATGTCTACCGACCCGACCCTGACCGACACCGACAGCAGCCTGAAGACAGCCAGTGCCGCCGCTGTTCCCGCTGCCGCTGCTGCCTCAGCCGCTGCCCCCATGGGCTGCTGCAGATGACTATCATGTACACCTCCTCCTGGTCCTGGGCTGGGCCTCGCCCCCTGGTCACATCCAAGACCACAAGCCCGACACTGGCTCCTTGCCCCACCACCCTTGCATTTACCTCCTTCCACCTCCTCTCTGTGCTTGTCTTTAGTAGTGTAGCGGTTAGCAAGCTAGCTGTTTAAGAAATATTTTAATTTCTAGGACAGATCTTTTTTTCTTTTTTTATTACAGTTATAGACTTTTTTAAAATTAGGATTTCTTTTTGATTGAGTCCTAGCTGTAATTTATTGTGGCATTTCTTAATTTTTTCAAAGAACCTAAGATGATGATAAGAGAATTTATGATTTCACTATGTTCTGGGTTGTATTAACCGACAGTGAGAATTGAAAGAAATATCTGTAAAATGTTTTAATGTGATCTATTTTTCTGTTGAAAGTCATTTGTTTCACTTGTAAGCTACTGCTTTTACAACTTGCCATATAAATGTAGACTGAGTTTGTACAGATTTTATGGTAGATGTAGTTTTATCTTCGATACAACTTCGCAGTGAGCCATCGAAACATAATTGAATTTACAAATGTATGGTATGAGTACTCCCCTTATCTGTTTTATCTCACACAATGTGGATATTGTAGTATATGACATATCCACTTAAACGAACTGAGATCATGTAGAGTTCCTTGTAAAAATGTTCTTTTCTTGTGAGTCACTACTACTTCTTACATTGTAATATTTAAAGAAAGCATTATAATTTGCTCATCCTCCACTTCCTGTTTGGACATGGTAGATTTTCAACATGATTTTTACTCACCATGTAATTCATTTTACCTTCTATTCAAGCTTCGGGTTGATAATGGCACAGTTAGGTCCCGCAAGATAACTTGGAGCTTTTTGATGACTCTTTTGTAATTTTAAGTGCTTTAAAGTACCTCTTCCTCTTGTCTGTAACAGGCTGTTAAACATTATGGAACTTAAGTGGTGGTATTGCTTTGGAGGACTGGATGCACTTGGCTGCGTTGACAGTGAGGTATTGCTTACATTTGGGACTTGAGAAAGTTTTTTCTGTCGTGATTTGGGAGGTTTCTTTAATGATGCAGGATGTTGTGAGGTTGTAAAATTGGTGATGGTGTAATTAGAATGGGCTTCAGTCAAGTAGGGAATTGAAATATTGAGAGAGCTTGTGAAGGTGTCAATAATCAGTGTCTTAGTGGGAGAGTGACCTGCAGCCTGATGGAACAGTGTGAAAAGATGTCTACTTCCTACTACCAGATCCTGTTATAAGTAATGTGCTTTTGTGAATTTAGAAATTTGGAAGTGATTTTTCTAAAAGTTGGCCAAACACTTTGTGCACCAGACTTGCCTGCTCAAATAACCTAAAACTTAGCATGTTGAACAGCAGCACAAAAAACCAGAGTCAAAAGAAACAAATTATCCTTACGGTATGCAATAATAGTGCCCTACTTGAGTGTGTTTGATTTATCTTTGAAAGGAAAAGTGCCTGTTGTTTGTCATTCATTCCTGAGTACCTGGGAGGAAATGTATTCATTATATGTAGGTTGTTATGGCGTCTGGGTAACAACAGTAGTTTCCATATCAAACCAACAATGTATGATAGGTTTGTAGTTCTCACAAATGTATCATATATTTTTCTACTTGTTTTGATTTTGACCCTTGAGCGGGAGACTGTGGTGTCTTGCAGGGTAAGAAGGTGATGACGTATACATTGAGATGCTTAAGCATGAGTTTGAGACATTTCAGAAGAAAAGGCAGTTTTATCAAGGTCTTTCATCAAAGTAAAAAGAAGTGTTTCTTTGCAGTGACAGCAACCGATATATTGGTTAATAACAGTTTTTTTGGCTTTGAGTACTAATATAATGCGATAATTGCAGGAGAGATGAATGAACAGGATAGAGGTATTATAATTCAACTACTGGATCAAACTTAGTAAGTGAACTTTGTGACTGCATTACTGTCAGTATTTTGTGGGGGCTTTGGATACTGTTTCCTGTTGGAAGGCAGATTGATGTTTTAGTTACAAGACATATCTGAGGCAGAGCCAAGCAATCAGAGTGTTTCTGGCTAATTCACTTTTAATTAAAAGTTGCTCATGATGAAACGAGCCATATTAGCTGAAAGCCATCAAGGCAACTTGTGTCATGTTGGTTGACTTGTGAAACTTTGAAATTCATGGTCATGAATGAAACACAGGAGTTCATGCTATGCTCAATTCAAATATTTTGCTCAATCAATTGAGGCTACATGCAACCATTCTGCCTGCTAGAAATGTTTATGACTAAAGGCAGTGTGGGTGTATTCTGTCATGGATCATGAGCAGATGTTGTGGATGTTGACAGCAGAGGCAAAGAACATTATTCAGTCTGCTGAGAACCTGTCTTGATCTGTTATAAAGATGCTTCTTGGAAGCTCAAAGTAAAGCTGCAAGAAAAGTTGTCTTTGGACTATAGCACATGCTACTGTAACTCTGAGCTGTGCTCGACTTTGACAACATGTTATTGTCTGCCATATATGTAAGGCTAACAAAGACTTAATGGCATGATTTCTTGTACTGCTGTAATATGGCTCGTTGTCTGTCTGAGATTCTGGACTTGCACCAACTCTTTGTAAATTCGTCATGGAGTGTGTTTGTCCTGCCTAAGTTTGTAGCAACAGCTAGCTACTTTCTAACTGGTGATTTAGTAAATTGGGTTGCACCATTAAAACTTCATGAATGACTTCGCAGCTAAAATGCTCAGCAATGAATAAATTAATTGGTAGATATTATCTTAGCAATGTGAGATCAAAATTAGTTAATTATGTAAAACAGAATATACTTAAGCATCATGAGCTATAACATACAGTAACTTCTAAAAAGGCTGTTTAAATAAGCCAATCTATAGATCAACTTAATAACCAGTCCTTTGTACATGTTGGTGTAATTATGTTTATGTGTGCGTTAATATGCCAAATAGATAAATGTGTTTTAAAATTTACCACACTATATTCTCTCAGGCTAATTTGCAACATTTTGTCATTTAGTCGGAAAAACATTTTGTCGTTTGAGATTTTTTTTTTATATTTGTGCGATTAATTTTAAAATTATACTTATTAGTTTACATCATAATTAAATAGCATTTTATCAAGTGCACATGAAAGTATTGACTATCAACATTTCCTCCCTAACTCTTCACTCCAGCTAATATATTAGCAAGTTAACGTGATCTCTCACTGCTTTCACTGTCTCTAAACAGTAGCTAACATCAAATGAATAAGCAAGAAATTGGTTTTGTCACTAAGTTTCCGTTAATATTTGATGTAATAACAAGTTAATGTTAGCTTTGTTTGTTAGCTACAAAACAGTTAATGGATATATTAACAAGCTAACGTTAGCTTTGTCAAGCGAGTCTAATACCAGTTAATATTTAATAGGTATATTAGCAAGCAAACATATGCTTTGCCAGTAAGCTATGCAAAAGTTTACAAGTAATAAATGAGAAGTTATGTAATTTAAACATACCTATAATCAATATTTGATGTATTTGCAAGTTAAAGTAGCTTTGTATAGCTACTCAACAGTTAATTATAATTACATAAGCAAGCTAACGTTAGCTTTGTCTGTTTAGCTATGCAACAGATTAAACTAGCAGCTAATGGGTGTAAATATTTAGAAACTTCTAGTCTCAATGTAAGAACTAGTTTATGTGGTGCAACCCATTCAATTTCTGTGATGCCTAATCTCCACATTAGCCCCTGCCCTCTTTTTATAAACAAGGAAAGGTTGGCTAATTGTTGAGCATCTGGAGTTTGCTCGCATTTGGAACTGAGGAGCCAGATTAGCATAGTAGTCTTCTAAACTAAATTCAATCTGCAGTTACTTGTGGTAGATTCCAACAGTAAAAAAGTGTGCAGTAGTATTTTTAAAAACAAGGAATAAAAACTAGGACTTAAGCAGTGTCCTATAAGTAAGAAGGGAAAAAATAAGTAATATAGATTCCATTTGTCATATTAGCCCATTTGTCATATTAGCTAAAATAATCAATCAGGAAAAAAACACTTTGTTGTCCAAAGTGCTCTTAATTTTCTTAGATCAACATTAGGGGGTTTAATTGGAGTAATTTGTTTTGTTTTATTTTCTTCTTAGGTTGTTGTTGCTTTTTTTTATAATTACTGCATCTCCTCAAACAATATCATTCTGATTTAAGTCGGCTTTGATGAACTACCTCACGCTGAATTTCTGCCAGTTCTTGCATATACTTAGTCGCCTGCAGAATTAGCTATCGAAGACGTGTGAATAACAGATTCCATTATTTATTTATTTGAAAGTGTACTATTTGTTGGTTTCAACAGACTTCTAGTTTTGTACATTATGTATACTTCACCTAGAAGTAAGAGAATTGTTATATGTATTTTTTGTTTTTTGTTTTGTTTTGTTTGTTTTTAAACTTAATGTGCAATACCTTCAGCAAACTGTGCTAGTAGTATGTGATGGGCCTAGCCTTTGTTAGCTATCTCCTGAAGGTAAAGAAAATGTTTGGTACTGTCAATCCATGTTTTCCTTTTTTATGAACAAGATCAATTTTTATTTCTGTGACTTGTTAATAGTCATGGTGTTACGTAATCGGTCTTACCCACCAAAGAAATCTGTCAGCCAAGATTTGACGCAGAGACAGGAAGTTCTTTGGGTCACAACACGGCTAACAGATTTTATATGGAGTGTGGTAAGAACAATAATGTTAATAAACACGAAAAAGATGAGTAAATACCTACAAGAAATCATTATATGTATGGTGCTGGTTTGTAATGTTTGCTAGTGAATCCAGCCATGCAAGTAGTTTTAAGAATTCCTGGATCTGCGTGTCCCAAAAACCGCAACCAACAAAGAAGTGCACTACTAGAATACATGCACTGGGATCTGATGATGCCACCTCTTAAAAAAAGAAAAAAGAAAAAAAATATGTACTGCAAATAAAAGAAATACACTTTGATGTATGTTCTTATGTCTCCTTTTTTCTGTTGTAACAAGATTACAACATTCATTGTTTACAGAATCTTAAACATTTACTCTTGTTTAAGTAACTTACAACCCTTTGGTGCCCACCTGTTTTAAGAAACAATTCAATTGTTTTTGAAACTGCAATTGTATATTAATGACAAAGTTTTAATGATTTATGTCTATAGCAAGTAGAAATGTGCTTGGTACTTTGGGCAGGGTAAGAGATATGTTGGCCAGACAATCAATATTAATACCTGGCCCCAATTTACACCTAATATTTCCAGTAAATTTAGACTTACACGTAGTATTTTAAGCTGACACAATTGACTATTGCAGAATATTTAGTGAAGTGTTGTTGGCTGTACTTGTACTTTTCAGTATTTTTGGCCAGGGACTGCGGCTTTTGAAAGAAACTTTAAAAAGGAAAGGCCTTTTATTGTCCATTTCAAATGCAGTCTACAAATGTGGAATGAATAGCAAGATGCACTGTTTTTGCAAGAATTTTATCAAGATCTTTCTTCAAGATTTTTTATCATTTTGTCCTTACTATCATATCATAGATAATAGATATCTATTAAAACAAATATCAAATTTCCTTGTTTTTCATATCAGAAACACTAAGAACTTAAGTTGACTGATGTGTCAGAAATGATCTTTGTCACCTTTATTCCCATACATATCCATTCATTACAATAGTGGAAATCCATAATAAATAAGCACCATAGATGATCAGCAGAGCAATAAGAAACATTTAGCATTAGCCTTAGTCATGAGACACACATAAAGGGACATAAACGTACCAGTTGGAATCCAATAACCTAAAATAGATTTAGACCACTGTCAAGTGTGACAATAATAGTTCATGGGAGCCAGGTCAAAAAGCTTTAAAGGACAATTACCTTGTAAACCTGTGCAATTAATGATGGTAATGTAATAACATTGCCTTTATGTTTGTCCATAAAATATATATATGTAAAAAAAATACAGTCACATTGTCTAACCAAAAGAACACTTTCACTTGTAACCAAACTGTCTATTGGGCCTTTTAAGAAATAAGAGTGACTTAAACACGGACATTCTTCTGATTAGTAATAAGATGTTAAGCAAAATAATTTTTAACATATTCACGGCAGGCAATTTTCACAGTGGAGATTTATGCAACCCCTATTTTTTGGAAACATAAAATTGTTAGTTAACCAATGGATTGACTCACACACAGCACATCATTGTTTGCTGATGTAGGTCTGTTTGATGCATCCCATAATGCATACATGTTTAGCGTAAAGATTTGTAGTCTAAGAAAATGAAATGGTTGTAGAACTGGCCGAACTAAACACCATGAGCAATCATATATACTTCTTATCTTCTGGTAGTTGTTTACATGTTTTTTTCATTGGGCTGGCTTTATAAACAACACATTACATTCACTACATGGATACATTCTTAATTCAAAACTTCCATTCAAGTCACAATTCACTTTCACAAGAATTGGCACCTTCTAGGGAGATCAAGTTACTCATCTTCAGCAGTTTGTTACCATATTAAAAACAAACAAAAAAAAACAAAACAAAAAAAAAACAATGCAGCCACAGTGTGTACTATGCGCGAATATATGCACTACATCTCTGAACAAGCAAGCAACACTACATTTTTCCTATTCAAAAACACTTCCCTGAAGGCACAACCAGGAAATTCTATTGTTTCTTTTAGGGCAGTGTTCAGCTTCATGTGCCAAAATCAACATGGCTACTAGGCAGGCCGTTCCGATCTTAAGTGAGTGAACAGCTGAGGCGGTCCAGCTTTGGTATTTACTGTGTACTGTAAATGGCCTTTACCTACTGAGCCACATGTCCTGTGTCTTAGGCAGCATGCGCTAAGTTGAAAATGCTTGAATAACTATTTTAATTTTCCCTGTTGTGTTAACTGTACATTAAAGGTACTGACATCTGTGAGGATCGGAGTGAACCGAAGACTGAGGCTTTGCCATCACATGGACATGGAAACCATGTAGATGGTGACAAAAGAGGCACTGCAAGGGCCTGAGGACAAGAAAGTACAGAGGCAGCTATTGCAGAGGTTCAATCTATTTCTTGAAAGTGTAGTTATCTAAATTTGCTTTTGTGATGAATATAAGGTATGATTCTAATC
>JAQNCA010000017.1:15328834-15351084 GCA_029783725.1 Acanthurus tractus | reverse complement strand
CCCCCCCCCCCCCCCCCCCCCCCCCCCCCCCCCCCCCCCCCCCCCCCCCCCCCCCCCCCCCCCCCCCCCCTAGTCTTATTCTGTTGCAGCCAGTTGAACGCTCCCCCACTCACATTACCCCCACCTCTCCCAGCCTCAAATTTCCTATCGATCAGAAGATGAGAGGGAGAAAAAAGGCCTGTGACACTTTCTCACACATCCAGCTCTCTGTGGGGGAGGAGCTGTAAGTGTGTGTGTGTATATGTATGTGCACTCAGCCGTGTGTGTGACTTGAATCCACTGGGAGTTGCGCATCAATATAGACTGGATGAGTATTGACAAGCTCTGATTAAAGGCGGTCTGTCAAAGCCTTCAGTCAGTTCTTTGCAGCAGAATGGAAACTGTGAGGAGGAGAACACGTCATTCTGGATAAAGTGTGTGTGTGTGTGTGTGTGTGTGTGCTGACAGTGTCTGAAAGACACTGATGGCAAACGGCTGCAGCCTACATTAAAAGACCAGCAGTCATGCAGAGTGAAGATGGAAGAAATCAATAAAAGTGTTGAGATTTCGGCTGGAATGAAAAAGGGATTACTATTACTCTAAAGGCCATGTGTTCATGTGTATTCATGTGTGTGCATGCATGTGTGTGTGTGTGTATATGCGTGTGTGTGTGCATGTCAGAGTCTTGCCCCTGCTGTCTTTTGTTGTTGGATTACATCATCGCCTCATGTTACGGCTATTTAAGCCTGTCAGCTGCATTGACCGTCCATCCCAGCATTGTTTATTTGACTGTGTGTGTGGGTGTGTGAGCAGGGGCTTCATGGGAGCCAAAATTCTGGAGGGGCACAAGTAGAGCAGCGGGCAGGGAGACTCCAACTCCCAAAAAAGAAAAGAAAAAAAAACTAATGACACGATTTCCTACAAGTTGACACATATTTATATCTTAAACCTTAAACCTTTTAAAAGTTCACTTAGTTACTCTTCATAGCTCAGTATATCTTATTTTATATCAAGGTGAAAACACACAAATAAAATATATACATTCAAATTTTCACTACAATAATTTGTGCTGTTTATATTCTTATTAAAAATGATACACTCTGTCACTTCTGCACTGGTTTCTATGCAACTTCTATTGACAAAAAAGCAAAATTTTGTTTGCTTCTCTGAAAACTTTCAGTGGGCATAAATTCATAAAGTCTTCACAGGTTAATCTGAACCATAGGACCCGAGACCCATGTGGCTTTCGGATCAACAATTTAAAAGGTCATTTGGGTCCAGGTTGAGTCCCCTTTTCTATCACAGAGTGCCCTGTGTCTTTTAACAGTATGTGATAAGAGCCAACTGTGATCACGCTGTACAATCATGATGGAGGTGCTGTGTGTGTGTTGGAGTTAGCAACACTGCCGTGCCCCCGTGACTACAAGGTGGTGGTACCCAGTGACCTGCTCAGGAGGCGAAAGGTCAGACAGCAGAGGTCAGATTTGTCCCGATCAGCACTGAAACGCCCCCATGAATGAGCATGACATGTCTGTGTGTGAGGTCAGTCCCGGCAAGCTGCTGCACTGCATCTGAAGTCTAGTAAAACTCATAATGACATTATATGAGTCAGCATCTGATCAGAAACATCCCTCATCAAAAAGGCAACTGTATTGATTAAGCAGTTTGCTCTGTAAATATTTTTATGATGGCGCACTAATGGAGGAGGAAACCAGGCGTCACACGCTGCTGTTTGTACTAATGCACTACAACGTCCTGTGAGTGTCGTGACTCATCATCACCACTGTCTGTTGTCACAAATAAAACACAACAGCACTGTCGAGTTTACTCAAAGAACAGTACTGTTTTTTTGTGGATTGTCTGTTTACTTTCATCCAGAATTGTTTTGTAATTCACGTCACATCTAATTTAAATTTTCAGCATGACTTAAATCTTTCTCATACTGGACAAGATAAGTGAGGGCACTGATGTTCTTAGTTAGCATAGAGAGCTACAGATGTAGAATATGGACTTTGGGCTCCATCTAGAGTTGCCAACTCCTTGACATAAAAATAAGGACCCGTACTTTTGTTTCCAAATACGGGACGATTCCGTTTTTTAAGGGACGGTTGGCAGTAGCTGGACCAATGAGATGAGTCGGATTCTGTGTCATCATACTCGTTTGTCAGGGTGCTGTCAGCTCGTTGGTCACAGAGCAGGAAAGGTGGGAGATAAATTTGCCGCAACATCTAATACAAAGTGCCCATAATTAATTAATTCCATTGATGTTTTACCGACTACTGTTGATTCTCACGATAATACAGGATGAAGTGCGCCCTGTTTCAGCTAAAAACGGGACCCGTACTTTTGTTTCCAAATATGGCATGATTCCATTTTTTAAGGGACGGTTGGCAACCCTAGCTCCATCATTGACATGTTTCTAAAGTTTACAGTATTTGTCTGTTACTTCAGATTTGGTTTGTTTCAATTGGTTGTTCACGTGTCTGATCAGGATCCTCCTGGACACGTCCAACTGGGAGAAAACCCTGAAGTTAGACCCAGAACCCGTTGGAAGGATCACATATCTCATCTGATCTGGGATTGCAACTTAAGCACCTAGAATCAGGTCAGGAGATTTCGGTGCAGTATGCTAATGGCTAATGCAGCATTGTGTCTAATGTGAGTTGCAAGCCTCAAAGTAGAGATGAGAAGCTGATTACAGAGAGCTGGTGTGCTCTCTTTTGATCATTGATGATCATTAATCATTGAAAATGTTTTTCATTTTCATAGTAGCAGCCTCACAATATGTACTTTCTACCACCGATCTCTCTCTGAGAATGTAAGAATGAAAACAAAAAGTGAATTAGGTTACATACTCTGCTGTCAAGTGACATTGTTTATGGACCTATATCAGACTTCACAGAGCTCCCTCTGGAGCCACAAAGCCTTGTAGTGTAGTGTGGAACATAACATAAGATCAAAAGTAGAAAAAAAAAATGTTCTGCTGCTTTGCATTCACATAAAGATACACTTTTTGGTCTTATTTGACATGTTGGCTTCTTAAAATCCATCAGGCATGCAGAAAGTGGGAATCTGCATCACTGAGGAAAACATAAAACACTTGAATTCAACTGTATAAATGTAATCCTACAAGCCAAAAAGAACAGCGACTCAGTGTGGTTTGAATTGAACCGTCCTGTCAGTGTGTTTAACTGCGTGCAAACATGGCTGAAGTGTCACCTGCGGTTTGGTTTCTTCCTCGTCTTTATAGAAGAAGAGCTGATCTGAGCGCAGCACAAACCAGCGGAGCTGCCAGTTCTTCATGATGCTGCGCTGCTTCTTCAGCCAGCCGGCCTTCAGCGCCCCCTCCTGGAGGCTGGGGGAGGCCGGCCGGCATGAGCCCCGCGACACCTCGCCCATCACCATGCTCTTGGACCTGGCTGCAAACACACAAGCATACACGTTAAGCATTTTTTATGCTGTGTTTACACAAGCATGCAGAATATGAAGGTCGGATGGGTTAAAAGGGATTGAATATGTGGCTCTTAGTCATTTACTGAATTTCCTACATCTCTTTGGTTCGTGTCTTCTTATTTTCTCCCTAATAAAAGCCTGTGTTATCCCTGATTTTGTATGCTGTATGCACACACATGCTCCTGTCAGGCTCTTCAGTCATGAACACACACAACCTTCTGCCCCCCGGCTGTGTCGCCTTTAGATGAAGGGGGAGTGGGACTGAAGAGAAGCAGCAGGCACAAATAATAACAAGGAGCAGATAAAATAGAGAAGGCAGAGGGGAACACACACACGCACACATATGTACACACCCACATAGCCTCAGGTGACCTGGATCCCCCTTCTATTTCAGAGGTCCTTGGAAGAGACTTATTGTGTGTTGCTACAACCCAACAGAATAGCAGGGGCTTTAGAGCTGGGATAATAGGACCACATGGGACTGGCTGACTGGCTGAGTGACTGGCTGGCTGGCTGACTGAATCATTCTCAACAAATGTGTGTAACCTGAGCTCAGTCAAGGACACGTTTAAAGGGAGGGGGAGGCAGCTTTATAGCTATGTTTGAGTGTGACATCAGGCTCGTCCCCACTGTGCTTCTCATATTGTCCTAGTATGACATCAGCCATGACGAACAGGGATTTAGGAGTGTGACATGCATCATTCTGACTATATTTGACACAAAGGGGTGACTTTTTCAACCATGAAAGACCATCGGTGGCTGTACTGTAAAGACTCTTGTATTTTTCTCTATAATCCACTGGTAAAAACTAAAAAAAGAGAGATTCTGTAGGAAAAATATGATTCAAAGATGCAGCAGTATAAAGGAAATGTTCTTTCAAAGGATGTGTCATCATATGAGGATAAATTCCATAGTTAGCAAACTGGCTGAAGATATGAAGGTTTTCCATTAATGAGGAAACGCCACAGAGCCCAGACGAGAGTTACAATCCAGTCGGGCAAACAGGCACTGCTATTTGACGATCATGTATAATTTATAGAAATCAATTGTGCAGACATCCTTCCCGCTGGTGTGCATTTTGTGCCCCCCGTCCCCAACCTACGGCCAGAAATGATCAATGCTCAGATGGCGCAGAGGGAAGAAGGGGATGGATGAATGGAGAGGGGGGAAAAAAAAATCAATGTTTATTCCTTATTATTGTCTCGTCTCTCTCTCTCTCTGTCCGGCAAACATAAAGCGTAAAGGACAGCACTCACGTCTTTTTTATGTCATGACAAAGCCTTTCCTGGAAGTCTGTGAGGCCTGTTGATCCTCAGTGATGTGCTGAACGATGATTGTGTTGAATGATTGATGGGCTGATTATATCTTACCTTTATGTTAATTGATGTTTTTTTGTATTATTTATCGTCATAAGCATTTCAATAGATTTCGTGAAACTGTGACCTGATTTTAAATGAACTATTTGACAGCAAGAAAAAATAACACATACTCAAGATATCTGTGTTTTATTCCTTGGTGCCAGTCTTATATAAAATATTGATATGAATGAATTTAACTGCTAATGTTAGACATCAAAGTTATTCAATACACTCACAGGTTTAAGTCAACAGAGGACTTAGCTAGGTGACCAGTTGTAATCTAAAAGAGTCCAATATTCAGCCTCCTTTTAGCTCTGTTTTGGTCTCCATCAACACCTGATGAAAGTATCGGTCCTCTTAGCTGCTGAGCGCTGCACTATGTTCACCAGCTGCTCTGTATCTATCCTCTGTTTGGTGCTGAGCAGATAGTGGACAGTAATAAAGATAGCGGGCTGCCTACAGCACGATAGAAACAAGACGGACACACTGGGACTGGACTAAATCAGTGAACACTGAATGAGCTTAAAGACACTGAAAGGCTCTGTAGAGCCGAGGGGAAACGCAAAGCTGGGTGATAATTTTCTGACAGTTTATCAGTAAGAGACACACCTTTGAATTACAGTCCTTTTAAAAAAAAGTGGATATAAACATTTTTGCTGGAGCAAAATTTAAACGGATCCAGTGTGCTGACCAAGGAATCTATAGAAGGATATATTTATTTATCAGATTCCCTTTTGTCACATCTGATCAGTTTTTTAATGAGCATTTGTCCTCTGCGGTAGATAGACTTCATCCTTTGAGACTATTTCTGCATAAATAGACAAACACCTTTAAGAATTGTCTCAAATGATGTAGGCCCATTGAGTTTGGGCACCGGTTCATGGCATCTGGTTGCATGTTTAAACCTCAAGCAGCATGGCAGAAAACGGCTGGCTAAATGTAATGTGTTATGCTAATATGTTGTCAAGCAACCAAATGTTTTAAAATAAACCACTTAAAACAAAAAAAAAATCTGATAAAACACAACCTTTTCCAGATCCTTCTCATCTTAAATCACATTTAAAAAACCTCTGATTCTTCCCTTTTTTTCTCTTTTCTTCCTCCGTTTGCTCATCTTCTCTCAGGCGTTTTCTCATTTTTCCATTTTCTGTTAATTTCAGTGTTTCCCAGCTCTGTATTTTCTCCCCTCTTGCCCTGTCTCTCTCCATTTCTCTTACTTTGACTCGCTCTGATTCATTTCGCCCTCCTTTCGTTCAGCACGGCTGGTCCTGTTGAATCAAGGCTCTGTCATTAGTGAGAACACACACACACACACACACAGACACACACACACACACAGACACACACGAGAGGACCCTCGCTCTCACCACTGGCACCTCATTTAAGTGGTTACTGTCTAATAAATGAGTTCTTCAAATATGAGGCTCATTCTAATTAGCTATTTTTAAAAATATAATTACTTCCATTGTTTTTGAGAACGATGTTCATGTAAGCTTTGCAAAGCCGTCTTAATTGCTTCTCCACAATTGGGTGGTTTCCTTTCTGTCTGTTAGTCTGAAGTATGTTCAAATTAAAACACCACTTCAAGGTTCAATGTATAGGATTTGAGCGGTCTATTTAAAGAATATGTCAGAAATAAAGTACAATATTCATGAGTGTGTTTCCATCAGTGAAAATGCTCCTAAAACTGAGAATTCTTTTGTTTTTCATGATGTTAAAATTAGCCTATTACAGCTACAGAGAGGGCAGGTCCTCCTCCACAGAGTCAGCCATGTTGTTTATGTCTCCCTGGATGTGAAGAGGACTTTCTGTGTTTTCATAGCCGCTGTATTCAGCTGGGTGCAATCTGAAACCTCACCTATAGATGCCGCTAAATCTTACATACTGGGCCTTTAAGCACTAAATGATGAAATATAAGGGACAAGACTCTTTGTATTTGTCTTTAACCTCTGCAGCACTCTTGCCACCATCCAATCTAGAGTGATCATATCAGCTAAAGTCACAAGTATTTCTGCAGAGGAATCCCATTACACTCGTACATACAGAGATGATGTCTTTTACTGAATCATGCTCAGTGTATAAGCCTTAGCTGATGTCTTGTCTCTTTCATATTGCCAACTTGGGTTTTTTAATGACTTTGAAACTTCTACATCTTTAAATTTCCCCATCTTACAGCATTTTTACAGCTTTTTGTGATTCATCTCATGATCTTTTTCTTGCTCTACTTCTTTCTCTTTCTTACTCTTTCTCTTTTCCTCATACCTCAACCAGCCCTGTCAGATGGCCCACCTCTGAGCCTGGATCTGCACCGAGGTTTCTCCCTGTAAAAAGGAAGTTTTTTCTCGCCACTGTCGCCAAGTGCTTGCTCATGTGGGAATCACTCTCAGTTGGTCTTCAGTAATTGACCTTTAGAACGTGGTCTAAACTTATACTACATGTAAAGTGTCTTGACTCAACTTTGGTTGTGATTTGGGGCTAAATAGAATTTGCTTTGATTAGATTTGATACGATCTTAATCCCACTGCCACACTTTTCTGTAAAACCCGTCATGGCTGCAATGTGTGATCAGCAGCAGTGTAACATGACCCTTTAATCCCTGATTGAGTTGACTCTTTCATCATACTAGCCTACAGCTAAAAGTGGTGTTCCCTTTCTTTTTCTTCTTCATCCCTCTGTTTTTCCCACTCATTTGATGTCCCTCACATCTGTCTATTCTTTCCCACCCTGTCAGTGTTAGCTTAACAGAGCACCACTGTTCAAAACCTCAGTTGTCTGGATGGCCTACGGAGTGGAACATACACTGGCCGGTGATTCAAGCCTGAGTCACAACAACTGATTTTTGAGTGTGTGACTCTGTGTGTGTGTGTGTGCCAAGCATGACTACCCGTAGCGCCAGTTTTGACCTTCTGCTCAGAGTGATTCAGACCTTCCTTGGCTTGGGTGGAGCTGCTCTGTGGTCACTTCTACAACTATCAACAATGCTGGAAAGAGTCTATTTTACTGTAAAAGCACACTCTATGCATAATCACTGCCATTCACTGAAACACAGAGCGCAATTGTGGCTCATTCACCCACAGTAGATAGTAGTTAGGGAAGGGCTGAACCAAATAATAGGGGCTCAATGTCATGCATGACTCTGTGTACACATGTACATTTGCCCACATGGGTTTATCGTGACGTACCCCAATGATAATGTATGTAAATTGGTAGGTGTGTCCTGTAATTTCTGTGTCATGGATGAATTATTCTGTGTACCGAACTGAAAATAAAGAAATACCAGATGGACTGGCAACTTATTCAGTCATGAGCTCATATCATGTGTGTGTGTGTGTGTGTGTGTGTGTGTGTGTGTGTGATAGGGGAGGCTGTGCTAAGCAGACCATACACTGCAGACCATTCTTTAAATCTTTGACTTCAGCTATGATTTACAGCAAAAGGGAAAGCAGATGTAAATTGAAGCCCTGCCAGTGTGTGATCGCATTTTAGTGCTGTCTTCTTTGCAAAGACATGCAGTTGAGTTGCACTGTGACAATTTCTGGTGAGCCCATGACTTTTAAACAGTAGGAGCTTATGATGGCAAGTGTCTGAGTGGTCCTCCTGCTGTTTCTAACCTCTGCACTCAGAGAACACACCACTTCCTGCACTAGCAATTTATGAGTTGATGTAAATAGAGAGTTGGAGAATTACCCATCATGAGTGTAAATCCTGAGATGCTGTTGGGTTAAAAATTCAACACATAAATTCTAGTGATTTCCTTTGTATTGAACTGAAGGAGAAATATCAGAGACAAATATTTCAAAGCCTGCCAGAGCCAAAACTGCCAGCATGGATAGACACTAGACTGGGAAATGTTTTGCATTGTGGGTAAACTTATCCTTTAACTATGCTCCATTAAACAAGGGCTCTACAAATCACGGCTTCCTGAGATACTATAGATTTTGCCAAATGCAATAAAGTTGCTGGTGTTTGTGCTTTTCCTGTCACGGGACTTGACATATCAAATGTAAAATGCAAACAATGAAACACAGACAGTCTCTGAAAGCACAGCGTCCATAAAAAGTTGGACTCGCTAGCGTCATGTCTAAGTATGCCAGTAATGTTACAATGTGAACAAATGGTTGTCTGCAGACAGAAATCAAAACACAAGTGGTACAGTATAGCACATGAAGGGACACACGATGCTACACTCTAACACACACGCATGCTGTCGCCTGAGCGCACACACTTAAGGCCCCCATGATGTCACTTAATGCAGTTTGAAGTCGTATATTTACCATCATGGGGAAATGGATAGATGGCTCTTATGCACATCATAGAGGAGCCCATCCATTAGCATGGCAAGGCGGGCGCTTCACAATAGCTATACAATACTGCACTGATGACTAAATTGCACACACACATGTACACACAAGTATGCACCAAGGGATGTTGGAGGAATTCAATTTCATTAATCGGGTTGTTGTGTAGTGATTTATGGCTCGTGGAAAATGGCAGAGAGTTACAGGTGCATCAATGCGTAACTTCCAGTTATCCTATCACTGTAGATTGATGTGCCAACCATTATATGTGTTTCCGCGTGTGCGTGTGTGGGTGTGCATGTGTTCGTGTGTGACAGCCTTCCTTGACAAGCTGGAGGTGTGGCCAATAATACGCAGCCCATATGTGAAAGCTGCAGTGGAGCAGAACTTATCTGCTGCAGCGTGAGTGTGTGTATCTGTGCATTTCTGTGCATGTTATCATCAATTTGTGAGTGTGTCAGTGTGTGAATTCTTTATCTATGCAGTGTGCTTTCACTCACAGTATCTAGCTGTGAAGATGTTCATTCATATGCCTTGGAAAACTAGAATGTCAGGCAGTTGCTACATTGCACGGCTTTGATCATAAAACCATAGAAACTCAGATCAAAAAGACACAGCAAGAGAAGGAAGCAGCTGTTATGTGGGCAATTAAAGCTGCTACCAGATTTTTGGTGCTAGTCAAAGAAAAATGCACCAAGAACCCTATTACTGTTTTATTGTGTCTTTGTTGGTAAGTTACTGAAGCACAGCAGTCAGTTTTTTTTTTTTTTTACTGTGAAGCGGATATTGTTGATGAACAGATTCCAGCAATAGCTAATTAGGTTTTTATTTATACAAGCATTTCCAATTAAGTGTTGCCCTTAAGAGAAGGCATAATCTCACTAATTTAACTGCACCTCAGGGGCAGATTCAAAAAATCTGCTGGGTAAATAATGTAAATTCAACATTTTGGGAAATTTGCATAATTGCCTTCTTAACTAATAGGAAAATTGATACTAGTCACATGTGTGTATGCTAATATGAAACTAGAGTCGTGGCAGGATTAGCCTAGATTAGCACAAAGACAGTTAGCATGGGAAAACAACTACTCCAGCTCTGTCCGAAGGAAAAATAACTTACTGTTTTTGTATTTAAATTTTTGCATAAACTAACAATATATGATGTGCTAGTTTGCTCATTTTCCTGTTTGCTAACCTAAGTCTCCTCGCTTATAGCCTTATTTTTAGTGTAGGTTATAGTCATGACTGTGTCGATTTTATGAGCTTAATCTCGCCATTAAAGTGACACTTCCTTCAAAATATCAAGCTACTTTTTTAGGCAGAGCTCAAAACAAGATGGGACAAACCATCATAGCGAAACTTAGTAATCCACTTAACAAAACTTAACAAAAAAAAAAAAAAAAGACATTTAGCATGTAGTTGTAGTTAAAACAGGACATCAATGCTAGTTAGCTTGTCAACTTGCCTTCTACACCTAACAAGTCATACCATACAAAAGGCATATATAAGATATTAAACCTGTCACTGACCTTTCAAAGTCAAACATGACGTCTTCTATACAGAACATCAATGCTAGTTAACCTGTCAGCTGACCTTCTAGCATCATAAATGTCACAGCCACAAATGATCAATAAGAAAAGTAAATGACATTTATACTATTGATTCATATTTGGAGTGTCTTCTTTGACATTGTAGTTTGCCACTCACAGCCTGTTCATTCACATGAAATGTCCTTTGCTCACTGGTCAGTGATTTTGTCCTTTCTTGACCCGCTTTGACCTCAGCTGACTCCAAACTACACTACAGCATCTCTCACATACCCGTTTATTCATGGTTTCATAAAACAAATGCGATGCTGTCAGCAGCGAAATACCAATTCACAGAGGGTATGTGAGGAATGCTTCTCACACAGAATCACAGAGTCTCGGATAATCTCTTCAATTTTCACTGTCACAACAGACATCTTACAAGGATAGGTGCATGTTCAACACCTTAAATGTAGTGAGACAGCGATGATGTTGTAATCAATTAAATGCTGATTTAAATAATGTACAAACTCAATCACATTCGTTCCGCTGTTTTAATACATGCAAACATGAATTTAATCTGCTTTGCTGGTAATTTCATGCCGCTCTTGTGGAGGATTTACACATCACTCTCCCATTCTTGGGAACTATTCATTTCATCTTAATCAGATCCAGCTGTATAATTGCAGTCATGGAGATTAGTGCCAAGGAAGGAAGGAAGGACACACACACTGGCACATACTGACATATTAATACAGTCATCCATGCACACACACATACTGTACGTGTGCGGGCGCACACACTCATGCACACACACACACAAGCACGCACAGCAGCAACAGCAGCTGACGGCAGGCTGATAGTGCTGAGCGCTGCAGTGATGAAACTAGAGATGCTGCTCGCCTCTCTTAATAGAATTCACACTGGCGGCATCGGCCAGCTGTAGTAGAATGCTAATGTACACGAGAGCTTTCCTGCGTGGGCATATTTGCCACTTCATTCAGAAATATGTGACTGCAGTGGAGAAAAAAAAGTGTTTCTTTGAAAAAATTCTTGTGTGAAATCAGAAGAAAAATGAGGAAAAGCACTTTAGTAAATGCAGTGTGTTTGTAAAAGTGCAAGTAAATGTCCAGATAAAGCTGCAGCATCATATTTTAGACATCCTCTGATGTTATTAACTCCAATCATAGTCCCTGTCAGATATGACATGATGTGTCACTACAGAGTTGTGGATGAATAAGCAGCTAATGCAGCTGGCAGGTTCTGTACATGTGCAGGCATAGCAAGACAAGCCGAGTCCTACCTCTCCTGGTCTGTCTTATCTTTGGGCTCAGCATGGCTGTCATCGCTCGTCCACACACTCTCCTCTCGGCATGTTCATGTACATCCAAGCACCCCACCCCTGGCTCTCCCTCTGCCTCTCTGTGTCTTTAGCCTCTCTCCTCTTCTTCTCTTTCTGACCTTCTGCAGTGCGGCTGACAGCAAGGGGGTTGGGTGAAAAGAGGAGGGGTGGAGAATGGAAAGAGAAGGGGGTGGTGAAGGAGAAGGAGGAGGAACTACCCCTCTTTTTATTTTTTCCTGCGCACACGCCCAGTGGCTTTCACCCCTCCCTGTTACATTATTCATAGTGAAACATCAGCCTGGGGTAACTGGAGGAGGAGGAGGGTATTTGGATGGGTCTCCTCCTCACACAGACCTGACCAGCTAACAGATGCCTAATTTCAAGTGTTGTTATTTTCCGTAATGAGTGCTTTTCATGAGGACCTGCATGTTTGAAGGGGCGATAAAGGAAGGAGAGGGGGTGTTCATCTGGCAGGTGTCTCCTCCTTCTGCATCTAATTAAGCTGTAAAGATCCTCAGCTAGTCTCCACCTCCTTCCCTTAATCACTCATTTTCCCCCATCCTTCCTCTGCTATCGCCTTCCTCCTCTCTGTCACTATATCAATGTTTCATTTCCTTTTTAAAATCTTTTTTTCTTTTTCCCCTCTCATATTCTCACCACATTTCATTTCCAATTTTAATATAAATCTGTCGGTAATTTTCTTTCTTTGTGTTTCCTCTTAATCACAATTACCTTTCTTAACCATTTCTGTTTTAACCAATGCTTCGTTGTCTAGGAAAGATGCTCCCTTCAATTCAAAGTTAGACGTGGGAAATTCCCAGCTTGTACAGTAAGTCCTAATTACATCCTACGGGCATTCCAGTGGCACAACTCAGGAAAACCAGGGGAGAAAAATACTGTTTCCCCTCTTACAGACATTGTCATGTTGCCTTCAGCTACTACGGCCTACAATTGACAAAATAAAGTGTACATGAGAGTGGCATTGGCAGCAAGAGAAATTTAATGCTGAGAAATGAATCACCAGTGCTTATTTTGGCACATAGTTTTGATATAGTTGCACTTAAGTCTTTTGCTTCTTTTAGTCAGTAAAATTTTTAGCTCCATTTTTGTGGAGTCCTTAAATGTTTGTATCTTTTGGGCCTTCCAGGGGTACAGCTGTCCCTGTGTTTGTTGTGTATGACTGAGAAGGCTTTGTTTTTATGCTTACGGTGTGTCACTGTCTGACTCATTTTTTTTTTCAGTAAATCCAGTTGTAATTCCCAAACTTTGATTGTTTGACCTCAGCTGTCAACTCACTGTTGTCCTTATTCACTTAGCATTACTGTAGCTTTGTGCTCTCCTGTGCAGAGCAGCCTGATCATTCACCAAAACACTACTCACTATGAGGGTTTAGCTTGGAGTCAGCAGCTAAAATAACAGTTAACAGTTAGCATTTGACATTTGAAAAATGGCATTTGAAAGACTTACACGGTTAAAAGCCTGCATTAATACCAAGCTCAAGACAACTGATAGTGTACTGAAAGTAGCATCAAAGCAACATTCACAACCTTTGATAATGTTGAGTTAACATTCGCTTACCTTTTTTTTTTTCCAAAAATGTCAGCATTGTTGACTGCATGGCTCACAGTCAAACCAGATACTGTGGGCCATATTTGGTCAAAACTCAGTAATACCATAATTTTTTTTACACTTAATAACATTTTGTGCTCCATAAACTGTTATTTTAAGAAAAGAAAAAATCAGCACATAAAATTCGTAGGAAGAGACTAGCTGTGACAGCACTCTTGCTAAGGCTAGTAGTACAGTTATATTTACCAAAAGCTAATTTATTGAATTTTTCTGACCTGTTTTATGTAACTTAAAAAATCAATTTTGATGGTTCAACATCTTTGTAATTGAGTTTTTTTTTTTATCCCACATAAAAAGACACATGAAAAATCAAATTGTAATGGAGAAAATATATCTAAGAGCTAAGTTACCTAGCTTAGATGCCTTTTCCAGAAGTACAGTATCTGATTTGATCTGAATTTTTTTTTTTTCTGGGGGTGAATCATCCCAAAAAACCTAGAAATTGTGGCCATGTGTATGGTTGCTGCTTATTTTGTATCATGTAGACTTTAAATAGACAAAACTGTATCTTCCCTTTTTTTCCTGCAAGAAATGATATGTTCGCTAACCTAAGATATAAAAAATGTTAAATAAGACTTTATATTAATTATGCAATTTATTCGTTCACTTGTGCTTGTTCACATTTTTTATAAGTTTCCCTGATTTATGAAAGATGGAATATGTTTATTCATAGTCCTAATTTTTAAAGGTTACAAACAAACATTTTTTAAGGTTTTATTAAACATAACCAACACTGTTTGACAAATGTGCAAATCCTGAAATATTGAACGCCACATATAGCAGTTTTTAGTTTTACAGCAAACCAAGAATTTTTATTTGTAAAGATGAGAGTTTGTACAACTTGTGGGAGTGTGAATGCTTATAACACTTCTGCTGGTTTAGGCAAAATTGAGATTTATCCAGGGAGAAAAAGGCGCATAACAAGAAGCTTTTGTTGAATTTTTTTCTTTGCATATTCTCTGTCTGATGTAGAAATTTTCTGCTCTCTGTCCTTTCTGGAAGACCTGTTGTTACAGTTAGCAGCTGTTCTACAGCAGCCGGCTTCCCTCCTCCTTCAGTGTACAGAAGATAATAGCCTTAAGTCCTGCACTGCAATTGAATCAGAGCTGGCCTCTCGTCAACCACAGCTGCTCTTATTACAGAGAAAGAGACACAGAGGGGGTAGAGAAGTGTGTGTGTGTGTGTGTGTGTGTGTAGAGCACATGCACATTCACACACCAGCCAATAAGCAGTTAAAATGAAGCTGAAATGCTAAGATAGACTTACTGTGCACACACACACACAGACCAAAATGGAGCCAAATGATATTGGTACAAAAAGAGTCAGAGGTCACACTAGCTGAAATGAAACAGAGATAAAGAGGACACGCACATACACACACTCACACGCACACACGTGCACATACAATGACAAGAAACCAAAATGAAACAGCAATAAAAAGCCATCAGTGCCAGTGTTTGGATCGAGACCGAGGTTGGGTGAAAGTGATGCGGCCAGCTACACCATATTGGGTGTGGCTCTGGTTGTTGTTTTCATCCAAATGTGTCTTTTTGTCCTGCTATCACAGAATGGGACGATGAGCGAAAGAGGAAGAGACAGAAGGCTGAAAAGAGGAGGGGACAACGAATCAGAACTGGACATTTCACGCCACAAAGCGATATGTGGGGCAGAATTGCAAAACCACCAGAGCAGCTCAACCATAGCTTTCCTGTTTTTGTTGAGCTATAACCACTGGGCTGCTCTCTGTGTATACTTCACTGGCACCATGACTCTGGTACATAAAAACTGTACAGGCTGTTCTCTCCGGCACTACGTGAAGAAGACGGTTTGTATCATATTAAGACCCTGAAAGATCGAAGCATTGTGACTGATATCGCTAAATTTTATGTCTGTGGTTCTTGCTGTTAATCTGATTTTTGACATTTCCAAAATTGTCTTTCATCAGGAACCCTGAACCTGTGTGGACAGGTTATTATCTGGCTTGTGCATGTTTTTACCTTGTAAGCACAGGTTATTTTTTTCATGAAAAAAAAAAATAATCACACGATTCTGCATTTCAGAGTTTTCTGCTTTTGACAGCTACCAAAGAGCAGAAGTAGAGCAGGTTGTATCCCATACTTTTGACCCAACTTCTACTTAAAAAAACTATGAGGGAAGTACTTTTGATCACATTTTCTTTGTCTCATAATACACGTAAAGAAAATTTTAAAGTAAAAGCAATTGAGACAACATGGAGACAGTTAACAAGCAACTTTAGAGATTATATTCCAACTGCAAGTTAGTTCTGTCAGTATAACGGTATCTCAGTTCCTAGCACCACCTGTTTATCTAGGATACTGAATTGTGCAACTTGTGTTGTGACAAGGGCTTAAAATTGTCAACACTCTCTCCTGAGGAAGAAAATGAGATGATGCTAATTAATGCTGATATTGTGTTTTCTATAAAACGGAGATGTGTTGTGAGGCGTGCTATGTGCTAGAAAATCCATTGATTTTTTTCTTTAATAACTGTTTTAGCCTTCCCCAGTCACCACTGAGGTCAAATAATGTCACAGAGGATGAACCGTGCTCGGAATGCTAACAAGTCTCCATGATCCACGTTGTTTAGAAAACCTTATTAAATATTGATATTGAGGATGTTTAAAATTTCATATTGGCAGGGATGGGCTGTGCTAAACCAGACCAGTGGGGGGTCTGCTGAAGGTGTGACTGTTGACTTAGCATTACTTATTAATCACCACCGATGGGCTTCATCAGTCAGTCACCAGCTATGATAGAGAGGCTGTACTCACATTTCATCTGCCTCTCGAAAATAATCTACAAACATTCAAATTAGATTTTATTTCCATTTTAAATAAATAGCAGTGTCATATTGCTGTGCTGATGTGATAAAGATATATTGCCCAGCCCTAGTTAGAAAACTGCAGATATATTGTTAGATGGTTTCATTTTTATTTTCCTTTCTGCTGACTAACACAAACCAAAACCTGCTCACCCCAAAACATAACACAACTTAAAAACATTAATGAAAGATGTTATGAAAGTGTCTTTAATTTCAGCCTTTGTAGCAGTTTATATGTCCAAGTCCTAACTATCACATTGTATATATTCTGTTAATATTTAATTTGTTAATCTGTCCTGCTTCTGGTAAACACAAACAAACAAACAAAAAACCCATTGATGACACAGCAGAATGGTCATGTCAAAACATTTTTTGTGCTGTAATTACAAATAAATCAAAAAGCCCCTGGGGAATTTAATCATACTACCAAAATATGAAAAACTTACATTAGGATGCTGGTATTTTGAAAGGCTTGCCTCCCTAAGTAAAGGTAGACTGACTGAAGCTCTTGTCTAGTATCCTTTAATTAAAACATGAGTTCTGTCTGTTTGTCTTTGTGTCTGACTGTCTGCCTCTGGTCATTATCCTCTTTTTTTTCACTGTCTCTGTCTTTATAACCCCCTGTATGCCCCTTTAACCCTCCCTCACTTCTCTGTCACTGACAATTAGCACAGGGCAATGACTTCATCCACTAATGGTTATGAGAGGAGCTGACAGGACTGCAGACTGTGGCGTATGCAATATGGATGGCAGCCTTCTGCCTGTCTGAATGTGTGTCTGTCTATTCATCTAAATGTCCTTACTCAGTCCTTTTGTCAAGTTTGAGTTGCTGTGTAAGCATTTTCAGAAGACGATTCTCTCTAAAGGCAAAATAAAATTAATTGACGCTAAGTCACTGTCAGGCCCAGAGTGTAGGACTTAGTTTCATCTTGAAGTGAAGCTGCAGATCAGCTAAACTCTTGTCTGCTCAGCCTTCCTTTGTTTTGCTTGTCCTCTCTGGGCCACTGTAGAACCATGGCTGTGCAACATGGCAGACTCTGAGGAAAAGGACCTGCTCCCTCTGTGGATATTAAAGGCTCATTCTAAAACACAGCGATTCTTATTTTTTAGTGACATGAATTAATGAAAACATATTTATAAGTGTTACACTACATTTCTGTCAAAGGAAACAAACCAAATGTTGCACACTGAAGCTGTACAGGAAACTCCAGGCTCCCTCAGAGCTACTCAGTTTGTCACAATGATTTAAATAGGGCGACCGAATGAGAATGGATAAAATTTGGGATGGAGGTGTGCATGACCAACCGCACATTTTTCACCTTTTTTCATGATAGGAAAGCTGAAGCTCTCTAAAATGTTAAAGGGATAAATGAATAATAATCTTCCTTTCTTTTTGTGCTTAATTTCTTGAAATTCAGTTTAAATGTGCACTTCTGTCGGACAGAGTTGTAGCTTCAGTCTGTCAAATTGGTGACATTTAACCTGCAACTGTCATGAAGTTGTGCAAAATAATGTTGTTAAAGATGTAAAAAAAAAAAGAAAAGAGAAATATTAATCAATATTTTGTGATCCCTTGAGATCATAACAGACCTGAATACTAATGTTTCTTCAGTTCTGCTGAAATGTGTAAATGAACAACTGTTTGCTTACACATTCACCATAACTATCACGAGCATTTACAAAATGTTTTGCTATTCCAATGGGAAAAATAATTGAAAGCGTGTTCAATGAAACTATCTTAATATCATTTCATTTTCATTTAGAATTTTTCGGTCCATCTGAGAATCAATGCAGCTGAATCGGCCCTATTGATGTCTCTCAATGAAAATAGCAAATGGAATTTTTTATACATAAAAATGTAAATGGCAGCAAAACCTTTATCTTATGAAAAGCCCCACAATGCCCTTTTGAGTTCCTGATTTAATTGCCTATAATGTATAAGTCAGAGCGCCTTCTATCTCAGCCAATAAAGGAGCCAGGGCAGTGCAATCACAATTAATTAGAGTCTATTTGTGACCACAGTGCTTTGCCTCTGCAGCAATTCTGCTTCATTCATTCTGCCTGCCTGTGTGTGTTTGGTTGACTGACACAGGAGAGAGACTTGGGGGATGGAGAGACTGATGGAATGGCTGAGGAAAAGCGGGGAGAAACAAAAAGACAGCACATTCATATGTGTGTGCATGTGTGTGAATTGATTTTCAATAGCACTGACCATGTCCGTGTGTGTGTGTGTGGAGTGTTGACCAAAGAGTATCGGACTGTTCAGCCTTAACAGACATCCGTTACAGCTTCACTCACGCAAACATGGAGGAAACAAACCATATAGAAAGATAAAAAAACAGATGCTAAAAAAGTGACATTTACTTTTGGTTGCTGATAATAAAAAAAAATCAGCTGAAACACCTTTTGTGCATGTGGCATTTTTATTATTATTAGTCATTAATAGATTTCAATTCTTCTGTGAGGCAGTGGGTGGGAGGTAAATAGATAAACAAAACATGAAACTTGGGAACAAAACCAAACAATTAGGAAAAAAAAGTCAGCAAACCACACATTTGCTGAAATTCGCATTTCCTCAGTTTTCAGTGTTGTAACAGCACTGTGGTGAAGGTCTGGTTAAGACTCTGGCGCAATGACCTTTAGGAAATGATCATGTTTTGGCCTGAAATACCTGGGTCTGTAACCACAAAAACAGCTGAAAAATGCCCCGATGTCTACTTTAAAAAAGCCTGGTTTTGTTGTTGGAGAGAGTAAACAACAAGGCAGTCTTGAACAGAGTCCTGATGCTTGGAAACCATTAAACTTACCTGGTTTTGTGGTCGTGATTGTCATTATTTAATAAATAGTAGAGCTGTTAGTTCATTTTAGGGGTTAATGATTTTAAACGTTTTAGTAGTTACTACCGTATTAAGTGTTTTACTCTAACAGTGTTCACTCTTAAAGTGGCTGAGTCAGTAATTGTCTTCTCGCTCCCTAATGAGCCTCTCTGCTGAGATCTTAATCCAGTCCACTCAGCAGTCTGGAGCTCAGTGATGTGGTAAAAACTGGGTGACAGGCGCCTCTGAGGTTTTTTGCTGTTTTCAGATTGTATTGACTGTTTGTGTGGACACAGTGAGGACAATGAGAAGGAGGTGTGTGAGAGAATAATCTTTTAATAAGATAGAGAGGGACGATCAGCAGGCAGAGGTTATGGCCTTTAAACCTTGTGTTAATATATTGGGCCACTTGGGGGCAGCAAAAACAATCTGAGAACAAAACATTTATGCATTTTTACTCTCTTTTGGTCCCTTTAGTAAGTTAATTTATAGGTAAAAATTGTGTATTGACACTTCCAGCACATATCATGTAACTGTGGCATTTATTTATACTCATATTTCCGGTAACCTGACAATTCTGAGTATATCACTATCCATCTTTTTCCTGGCCATCATGCTGATAGAAGTAATTAGGATGAATCAAAACAGTAAACTGTGTTAAATGTAAGTATTATTATAGATGTATTTAATAGTGGTGAGGTTATTCTACAGAAAAAATGATAAAAACATTTAAAATTGTGGTTATTTAAAGGACAATAGTAAAATAACAAGACCTTTTTATTACCTAAGGTCATAATGAATATATCATAACCACTCTTTCATTCTAGCATAGCAACATTACATATAATGTGAAGAAATCAGCACAACTTTTTCATCTAGAATAAACACATTTGCATCCTTGAAGGTGCCTACAGTGTACTGACAGAATAGTTTAACTTGAATTAAATTCTAAAATATTTGGGTTTATAACAGAAAGGGGCTGTTTGGCAAAAGTGTTGATCGTTCGTGAGTCATTGCTGCCCTCTAGGCAGGAAAAATTGTCAACACATGCCGTACTGTGTGTGGTATTTATTTAAACAGATAAAATCTGCATGTACTGTAGGTCACAAAAAAACAAGTGCGGTCACTTTGAAATTGATTTTTTACTCTTTGATAGATGTGTTTTTACACTGGCTTCTATCATAAACAATAAGTGAGAAAATTGGAAAAGTGAAACCAGATTTATTTTGAAAAACTTCAGAAAATTGAGGTCATCTGCTGAAAACAGAAAACACAAGTTAAAAACAATGTGTTTACTCACATTCCTGAGAAACACTCAATTCATCCCGGCTTCATAAAAGACAATTTCTCACTCGCGTGCATTACACATGTAGTGTATGTTCAATCAGGCTCCATTCAGTACATTTTAAACCAGTAGATGGTGCTGCAGTGCAAGTTTAAACTACTTTACAATTGAAGGTATAGAACAATATGGAATCATCTCACATTCTTAAGCTTAGAGTGAGGTAAATTGATGGAGAAATAAAGTGTTTTTTAAATTTTCCTTGTTGATTTTTAAAGTGTGTTTAAAAGTTTATCACCAAGTTGGCTACACCGGGTCAACTGGGCTCCTCACTTGTTGCCACGTCCTCCAGCAGCTTCTTCCTCTCGGTTTGGCACTTGTTCAGGCAGTCCTCACACAGGATGCTCTCCTCGACCAGGCAGAGCCTCTCTGTTCCTGTGACTGACTGGCTGGGTGCCTGCTTGTCGAGGATGGGGTTCCTGTCAAGGTTGACCTTCTCCAGCTTGTTCAGCCTCGAGAGGCAGCCAGGGATGTGGGTGAATCGGTTGTCAGAGAGGCCGATGATGCGGAGCTCCTTCAATGCACCGATGGAGGTGGGAAGAGCCTCCAGCTGGTTGAGACCCAGGTTGAGGGTGTGGAGTTTCCCAAGGAGGCCGAGCTCGCTGGGGAGGCTTGTCAGACGGTTGTTGCACAGGTTCAAAACCAGCAGGTTCTGGAGTCGACCGATGGTCACAGGGAGCTGCTCCAACTGCAATGTAAACACATTTATACATGTAAACAGTTATGTATACATAACAGTTTTAAAATACAATGATTTTTGCTCATTTTTCCCCATTTTTTACGTTTTAATGTAATGCTCCGTGTAAAATACAGTGTTTATTAAAAACCCATGGCATCCAACAGACCCTTATCCACATTAAAAGGCATTTGACTGTGAAAATACACGTAAAACACCACTCTGTGGACAAAGCTGCACAACAAAACTTTGTTTACTATCTGAGGCAACTGGCCCTGGAGCAGCAGACCCTTGGGGGGCCCAAAGGCTCCAGATTAAATGTGTGGTGTCTGCGGCAGCTTGATTAAATGCAGATGTTTGCTCATTGTGTAAACCAAAAAGAAAAAAAGAAAAAAAGGCAGTATATAAACAGAAATCCCAGGGGCCTTAAAGTGACCCCAGCATTAGTATTAAATTATGTTGTACACAAAGAAAAGGTAAACAGACCGCAAAGCACTTTTCTTGCCTTTCAACTACTCACACGACTTAACATTACAAGTCAGCATTCATCCATTTACACACTAATTACAGTGGCTTTTTTACAAAGCGCCAACCAGCTCGATGCACACACACACATTGTCACACCAACACAGCCATTGGACACCTCGACATGCAGACAGGAGGAGCTTCGAATCAAATACGACCTTCTGATAAGAGGACAACCTGCTCTACCAGCCACCTCCACCTCACTTCTGATCCTGAACGTGGGTCAGCCTCTGAACCGATTGGATCCTATTGCTTCCCTCATACATGTCAATGCAACTCAATACTTTCCTTGCATGGAAAACATATATATCATTCATATATTATCTCGATTCCTAAAGTGTGTCTTGAGGAGAGAGGAGACTTCCCAGACAATCAACGAGCAAGGATGCACACTTTGTGAAAGTCTTGCTCCCATGATGTAAAAAGAGGCATGGCTGAGGTGGAAGTGACTCTTTCTTTTCTATTC